>CM068367.1:172991559-173591559 GCA_034769895.1 Magicicada septendecula | reverse complement strand
AGATTTTAGAATTCACAACCGTTTATGTAGACGATATAGTAATTACGTCACCAGACATTGATACACACTGTGAAAGGTTAGATAGGGTACTAAGTAGACTGCATGAATATGGCATAACAGTTAAATTTAAGAAGTCAGAATTTTTGAAAGAACAAGTTAATTTTTTGGGACATATAATTTCAGCAAGGGGTATCAGTACAGACCCTAAAAAAGTAGAAATAATACAAAATTTTCCGATACCAAAAAATGTTAAACAGTTGCAAAGTTTCTTAGGTTTGTGCAATTATTATAGGCAATTTGTAGACAAATATTCATATTTAACAGTACAATTGGGACATTTATTAAATAAAGACAATCGATGGCAGTGGAATTTAAAAGAGCAAAATATATTCGAGCTGATAAAAAATAAATTTTTAAACACAGTTATATTAGCTCACCCTAATTTTTCAGAACCATTTTATATACACACAGACCCGTCAGACATTGCCTTGGGAGTAGAGTTGTTTCAGTTAGATGGGCGTGGTAACCACAAAGTAGTAGCTTTTGCAAGTAGATCTCTATTAACTAGTGAAAAGAACTATACTACGACAGAGAAGGAGGCGTTATCAATAGTTTTCGCCTGTAGAAAGTTCAGAACGTACTTATTAGGAAATAAGGTAATCATAAGATCTGATAATCAAGCGTTAAAGTTTCTAAAGAACTGTAAATTAACACATGGTAGGTTAGTGCGGTGGATGCTAATATTACAAGAATATGACTTAACAATTGAGTATTGTAAGGGTAAAGAAAATATAGTAGCTGATGTCCTATCCAGAACAGATTTTGATAATAATACCGAAGTAGACGTAGCAAATACATATAAAATATTTATAGTAAAGGAAGTGGGGGAAGTAAATATGAAAAAAGTAATAAGTAACTTAGCAACAGAACAAGAAAGAGACACCGAACTTAATAAAATAATATTAGCTTTGAGTCAAATACCTAACGTACCTCACAAGTGGGAGAAACATTTTAGTTTGTTTAATAAACACTTATTTCATCGGGAAAATGAACAGGGGGACGATTGGAAGGTGTGCATCCCTAAAGTTATAATACCTGAAGTAGTGAGAGATTGCCGTCTAAGGTATGGACATATAGGCCCCAAGAAATGTAGTGACATATTAAAAGAGTCATGTAAATTTAATAATATGGAAAGAACTTAATAAAATATTACAAACATGCGAAATTTGTCAGAAAGCTAAAATAAACAATCGTAAACAGGAGGGTTTAATGCAGCATGTAATGCCAGACAGTCCTTTAGCATTAGTTGCCGTTGATTTATATGGCCCTTTACCCAAAGGTCGAGGAGGGGTAAATTATTTATTTGTTGTGTTGGATGTTTTTATCAAATTTGTAAAATTGTACCAGATTAAAAAGGCAACCTCATCAGTATTGGCTAGGAAGATAGTAAATGAATTAATACCTTATTGAAGTAGGTAAGCCTAAAATAGTATTATCAGATCATTGTTCGCAGTTTACCAGCAACACCTGGCGGGAAACTTTAGGTTGGGAAAATATTTTAATTAAACATACATCAGTGTATCATCCACAGTCAAATCCAAGTGAACGTGTTATGCGGGAGTTAGGGAGGATGTTTAGGACCTTTTGCCATAAAAAACATTCTTTGTGGGCTACTTTTGTGTGCATGATAGAGGGGTATATTAACAATAGTTTACATGAATCCACTAGTTACAGCCCATGTGAGTTAATGTTTCAGAAAAGGCCGTCACGCATATTAGAAGAGCTAGTAAAATTTCCAACCCGGACGGAAATACCACATGATAGGAAATTGGTAATCGCTAGGGAGCGCCTGGTGAGTAAGGCCGAACAGCGGAAACGGAGACATGACCGGAATTTAACACCCGTACAATACGAGGTAGGACAACTAGTATTAATAAAAAATCACGATCAATCATCAGCGTTGGAAAAAGAAATTAAAAAATTCTTCCTATTGTATGACGGTCCATATGAGGTTAGCCAAGTGAAAATGGAGAATGCTTATGTTTTAGTAGATTTGCAAACTCGAGAAATAAAAGGAACTTATAATGTGACCCAATTAAAAAAGTATTATCTAGCTGAGTAATGATAGAGATATTTTATAATTATTAAAATTTTCATACATGGACAGACATTTTATATTTTATTATTATAATTTTTATTATTATTTATACACATGCTATGGTATCTTAAAAGTAGGAGGGATCCTCCCCCACTTTCGGGCGGTCACAGATTCACCACCTCTGATCGTGGTTTTTGGCATTCTGGAGGCAGACCATGGTTGACGGTAGCCCGTTAAGGGTGAAGTCAACGATGGTCCTAATCCACAAATTGGTGTAAACTAGAAATTTAACATTATCATTGAACGGGGAGGGGGACCCCTAGTTTCGTGGAAAGGTAAGGTATTAAAAAAAAAAAAAAAAAAAAAAATGTAATATTTTCCACGAACTACAGTAGGTTGTTTTAGAAATTGAAATTGGACAATTTCAAAAAGAAACAACCGAAATTATGTAACTTAAATACTTAACTTTTCAAGAAGTTGTTTTCCTTCAGAAAACAAAATGTATTGTACTCTTAAGGTAAATCTGTAAGGTGATCCATTGTTGTAGTCCCTATTTTGGTCATAGAGAAAAAGTTTGGACTTGCAAAGGTGTCTGTGTAAGAAATGTGTTAAATAAAATAAAAACTTGTTGTCATGCAAGACATGGGGTTAATTTTGGGGAGTAGAGTGGTGTTTATAGAAGTGATAAAATAATGGAATGTAGGGACTGCTATTGTAGAAAGTTTTAATTTAGTTATTAGTGTGCTATCGCTGTGGTGGCATGTGCCACAGTAGATAGCGGAAAGTGTTGGAGGTAATAGAGGGTGTTACCTCCATCGGAGGCCAAAATGGCGAAAATGCACGGCACACCCTTTTATACAACTTTATATTGTATACTGACAGATTTTTCGTGCCGTGCAGACTTATGATGAGTGTAACATGCCTGAAAGTAGAGACTGATTTCCCCGACTTTTCGGGCGATTACTGCCTTACCAGCACTAATCGTGGTTTTGGCTAGCGGTCAGCTATGGCCATAAATTAAGTGCCTTGACCATAGCTGGCTTGAAATTGGTTGATATTAGAAATTGATGGGGGGTGAAACTAGGGGAAATCCCGGAAACTATGGAACAGCGGCTCCCACTCTGTTCGACGAGGAACAGCAAAGCCAGGTGGTAGACCCGTTTTAAGGGCGCATAACTATATAACAAAGATATGTCGATATCTAAATCTTTCAAATGTAACGCTGAAGCAAGGACAAAAAGATGTGAAATTCCTCCAACTATGCCGTCCTTGTGGACACACATGGGCGCCACAGTCCAACAGAAAAAACAATAGTGTGTGTGGTTGGGGGGTTGCTCAGGTGAGCAACGAATTCAAACTTTATAACTTAAAGATGATAACTCACTTTGGCACTAATTAAACGCTTGTATTATGATTTGATAAATAGGTGTTCATATGTTTATTATACTGTGTTTATTCTGTTTTATAAATGTATTATTTTATGGTGTTAGAGATAAGGATTAATAAAATGTGTAATTTGTGTAATTTGGAAGTGTGTTGGTAGTAAGGTCATTCACCTTGCTAAGAAAATCAGCTGATCCGCTGTAGAACGTCACGTATCAATTGTTTGTAAATTTCCAAGGTAATCAATGTTTGGATAATATTGAACAAAGAGAATCAGAGTAAAAATATAGATTTTTAATGGAGATAAGCGAAAAAATTTTAATAGAATTTGAGAATAAAGTAAAGTTGTAAAATGTTTATTTTGAGTAATTTAAATGTCAATTTTATTGTTAATTATAATAATACTTTGTTATTTTTAAATGTCTTATTTTATTATGTTTTTGTGTTTAAAGATAGAATTTTAAAGATGTTCAATGTATTTTCTGATGTAACTTATGTATAACTTATGTAGGTCAAGATTGTGGACTTGACCCAGTTTGATCAGCTGATAGGTGATGTAAACTAAACCAGTTTTGGCAATGAAGTGATGCCATTTTTGATGTTTAATGGATTTCAATAATTTTAACTTTTTTCGAAATAAATCAAGAATAATATTTTGATAAATTTAAATTTTTTTTGAAAAAAAAAATTGATTTTGTGCCTGCCATCTAATTGATGTTTTGAATTTTGATCGTGTTATTGTTTATGTGTATTGTTGGGGTTTTATTGAATTGTATTGTTTAGTATGTATGTATAATCACATGTTAGGATAAGTGAGTTCATGTTCTAATTAAATGTTCAATTTGTTTGTTTTTCTGAGTATGAATAGGGATGAAGAAAATTGATAAATGTAGATAAAAGATTTTTTGGTTTTGATAAAAATAATAATAATATAACAATCTGATTTTGAACTTAAAAGAATAGTGAATTAAAAGATAAATATTTTGTGACTTTTAAATAATGAGTTTGTTTATAAGATATTGTAAGAGTATGTAAGAGCCCAGTAACTGCTAAAGGCAGCCCAGTGTGCATGATAAGGGGGAACATATCGGTTGAGGATCTGGCATGATATAAGACCAGGGATTTGGATTTTGGGGTTGCATGTTAGAAGGTTAGGTGCGCTGTGGTGCATGACTGTTCGATTTTATGGTGTTGGGATCTCGTATTGAGAAGGCCAGTAATCTCGTTCAGATGTGGCCATAGTCGCCGAGCCAGGGGGGTAGTGTACCCATGTTGTATAAGAGCAAATGGGGGGTTGTTGGCACCATATCCTCTCCGATCCTCTTAGGGGTTTTCTAGCAATGAGATTTCTTCTGTTTCGGCAGAAGATCTCTCATTGGGGGGGTATTGTAATGGGGCAATTTTGAGGGATGTATGTTTTTATTTCATTTAATAACAATATTGAGAGTGATCTGTTTGGACACCCTTTACGGCCACCGAGACCACTAACACTTGTTTGGACACCCTGTATGCAATTCCGTATCAGTCCGTGCTTGGCACAAACGATAACAGCGTTGGAATGTAAGCCTATGCGCACATGCGCGTATCGTCCATTGGGGAGAAGTAACAAAAACTTCGTGACTAACGCCCAACTGCAATGGAATGTGGCGGTGTGTGCGCTCGTGTGCCGCTATCTGTACTCTCGACACCAAAGTCGATCACCGGAACCGGCCATGTAAGAGCCGCAGCCAATCACAGTGCGAGCTGACGGAAATGTTTTTGAAAAACACACCTAGTAGCATCACTAAGTCGACGACGAACATAGGCCATGCGTGGTCGTCTTCAAAAAAATCTGTTCGAACTAATTTACAGTCAGCCGACCATATACTAATGTAAATGGTATAAAGTAGTAGAACTAGTGGACGAAGTGCGGTTTCCAAAACCAATGGAACAATAACAATATTTTTTCAAAACTAATAGTGAGTGCAACACGCCATGCGGTCGGTGAGGACTCCTCGACAACATGTAATCGTATCCATCTAAATTCATTATCATTTTATATAAATGGGGGTTTAAAATAGAATGAGTGTCGTGTGCGAGCAGGCTGGGCGGCCTTATTAATTTAATAACTTTTATTAGTTTGATTAGTGGGTAAACTTTAGTGTTAAATGTCGTAACAAATTTGACTTCCTGTATAACGTAAGTAAGGTCAACCACATACAATGAGTATTACAGTGATACATAAAATAAATTGTTTGATGCCTTTTAGATGTTGAAGTAGATATAATAAAACAGGTTTAATTTCACATATCAAGATGTATTGGTTATTGCGTTTGCCTATTTCTCTCTGCTAATGAGTACACCAGACGAGACCCTGGAAGTTTCACGAAAGGTAGGTAATACAACAAAAAATCAATATTTCAATTTCAATAATTAATTTTAACTCGTAACGTTTTAAATGGCGCCCGTCTAACAGTGACTTTGTAAATTAAAAAATTTAATTTAGTTTACAAACTGGTCGAAAATGGCAGAGGGAAATAAGAATGCAACTTTGTGTGAGGTGAAGAAGTAAAAGTAAATTTAAATGTGACACAAGACAGTTTAGTATCGACAAATATTGACGAGCACGGAGAAAACAGACAATACAACAGACGAAATAACAATTGAAATGGTACACGCTAAGAGCAACAGACTCGAGAATGTAGACGTACTTAGTCAATTAGCATTATTTATGGAAATGATGAGTAGTAAATTCGATCGACAAAATGAGAAATTTGATCAACAAAACACGAATTTGAACGAATTTAAATCTGAAATCAAATCAGAAATAAGTACCATAAATATTAAACTTACTGATTTAAATAACGAGTTCATGAACGTGAGGAGCAAATTGAGAGCGAGTGAAATAAATATGAATAGCCGCTTGGAAAGTATGAATGAGGTTATTGTTGGAGTGAAAGATGAGCTGACTAGTGATATAAATAAGATACAAACAGAAATGAAAAACGAGATAAAAATAATTAACGAAAAACAAAAAGAGAAAATGTTAAGAGACAAATAAAAAATTTGACACATTGACAAGTAAATTTAATGATAAAATTAAAAAGCAGAATGACAAAATTGACAGTAATGTTCAATGTATAATTAATGAGTGTGAACAAATCAAACGAGCAAGTGAAATACAAGAAAATATAAATGATGAATTCAGAAGTAACTTTGAACAAGTTGATGCAATTAAGATTAATGTAACTAGTTTAAAAAATAAACAAGCAGAACATGAGCGTGAAATAGTTAAAGTCAGAGAAGATTTGAATGTAACCATTAATCAGAAATTAACTAATGTGAGTGAGAGAGTGAATGTGGAAGTAGAATTAGGGTACTTTAGTAATGAAAGTAGGGGAGTGAACCCCATACAATTTTTGAACTCTATAAAAAGTTTTAATAAATATAACCAAGAAAGTTGGGAGATTAAATTAGTAAGAATTTTAAAGTACTTTAAAGGGGATGGTAAAATATGGGCGGATGCTCATAATGATAACTGGGTAGATTTTAATGAGTTTGAGCAAGCATTTAGAAATAAGTACTGGTCAGAAGAGAAACAAGAGGGGTTACGTAGTACCATAATGGGATGGGGAAATTTTAATATAAAAAACATGAGTATTACATTGTATGTGACGAGACTATATAGTCAGGTTAAATATTTAGAACCACCAATGCCTCTTTCATCTTTTATAAGATACATTAGTAAACATTTACCTAAGGACATACGGTCCACAATCAGAACCCGAGATTTTGCTAATATTGCAGAATTAGAAAAAATACTAGAAGCATACCAGAGTATGAAAGAGGAAGAAGATAATAAATACCAGTTTAGAATTAATGAATCGAATCAAATAAATACTGAAATAAGACAATCAGACCATTTTATTAGTAATGTGAGTAGATCAGGGGAGGGGGCGTGGTTGTGTCCAAACCCTAGTTGTGGAGCTAGTAATTATAACGGGTCGCGGAATCAATGTTACCGGTGTCAGGGTCCAAGGGAGAGTGCCCGGGGGAGAGGGGAGAGTTATAATCGAGGTTTTGAACATACTGGGTTTAGAGGGAATCAGAGAGGGAGAGGTTTCACCAACAATCGGGGAGTGTCAGGAAACTTTAATCATAGAGGGAGAGGGGGATATGTTAGTAACCCAAACGGAACTCGGGACGTGGAAGCACCAGCTCATAATCAAAACAGTAGGGGGGTTTACAGTGAACCACCACCTCCAATACCGTTAAACTAATTAGGGCGGTTGAAAAAGAAAGCCCCCAGCCGTCTAGTAATCACCTGACAATAGGGTCACTAATTACCAATATACATAATGATCTATCCGATGAAGAAGCGGGAGAGAGTAGTAATGCTTTTGGGATGGCAGAATTTGAAGCCGAAGTGTTTAATTCTAAATACATTTTTCTAGTAGATTCAGGGAGTGAACTGACTGCTATAGACGATAGAATGTTTGAAAAAATAAAAAATCAAACTACAGAAACAATTCCACAATTACCAGTACTGGGAATTAGTGTTATAGGAGTAACGGGTGTTCGCGTAAAAAAGTAACTAAACAAATAATGCTACAATTAAAGGTAAATAAAAACACAATAAATGTACCCTTTTTGGTCATTCCAGGATTAAATATGGGAGCTATAACAGGTAATGATTTTTTAATAATTTCAAAGTAGAGTTAAACTATTACACACAGACTATGAAATTAAACAATAATAATAATATAATTGAAATACCATTCATACAAAAGAAAATTGTAGGAATGAAAGCTTTAAGAATAATTAGTAAGGGAATGTTAATTTCTGACAATGATATAAACGAGTGTAGGCCCTTAATGATAAATTATTGTAACCTGAGAGTAAATAGAAATGAATTACTTGAAAATGAAAATAATTGGGAGGAGAAAATGAATAAAATCCTATATCAAGATGGGGAATTTAGCTACCAAGACAGAGAAAAAATAGTACTAATAATAAACAAAAATAAATCAGTTTTTTCAGATGAACCCGGTTTAGTAAAGAATTTTAAGGGTAAATTGGTCGTTAAAGAAAAAACACCCTTTGCACCTAAAACCTATCCGGTACCATACTCCAAGAGGGGTTTAGTACAGGAGGAAATAAATAAAATGTTGAGGGAAGGTATAATAGAAAAATCTACATCGCCATATTCCAACCCTTTAGTAGTGGTGACAAAGAAAGATTTATCGATAAGATTATGTTTAGACGCAAGACAAGTAAACAGAATAATTGTTCCAGACAGAGAATCACCGGAACCAGTAAGCGAAATTCTACAACGTTTTAGTGGGACCAAATATATCACCACCTTGGACTTGACTGCAGGCTACTGGCAGATAGAGCTGGAAGAGGAGTCTCGACAGTATGTGGCCTTTCTGTACAACGGTAGGAATTACCAATTTCGCAGGCTACCTTTTGGACTCAACGTAAGTGTTTCAATTTTTATCAAATGCCTGGATTATGTGCTAGGGAGAGAGATTTTAGAATTCACAACCGTTTATGTAGACGATATAGTAATTACGTCACCAGACATTGATACACACTGTGAAAGGTTAGATAGGGTACTAAGTAGACTGCATGAATATGGCATAACAGTTAAATTTAAGAAGTCAGAATTTTTGAAAGAACAAGTTAATTTTTTGGGACATATAATTTCAGCAAGGGGTATCAGTACAGACCCTAAAAAAGTAGAAATAATACAAAATTTTCCGATACCAAAAAATGTTAAACAGTTGCAAAGTTTCTTAGGTTTGTGCAATTATTATAGGCAATTTGTAGACAAATATTCATATTTAACAGTACAATTGGGACATTTATTAAATAAAGACAATCGATGGCAGTGGAATTTAAAAGAGCAAAATATATTCGAGCTGATAAAAAATAAATTTTTAAACACAGTTATATTAGCTCACCCTAATTTTTCAGAACCATTTTATATACACACAGACCCGTCAGACATTGCCTTGGGAGTAGAGTTGTTTCAGTTAGATGGGCGTGGTAACCACAAAGTAGTAGCTTTTGCAAGTAGATCTCTATTAACTAGTGAAAAGAACTATACTACGACGGAGAAGGAGGCGTTATCAATAGTTTTCGCCTGTAGAAAGTTCAGAACGTACTTATTAGGAAATAAGGTAATCATAAGATCTGATCATCAAGCGTTAAAGTTTCTAAAGAACTGTAAATTAACACATGGTAGGTTAGTGCGGTGGATGCTAATATTACAAGAATATGACTTAACAATTGAGTATTGTAAGGGTAAAGAAAATATAGTAGCTGATGTCCTATCCAGAACAGATTTTGATAATAATACCGAAGTAGACGTAGCAAATACATATAAAATATTTATAGTAAAGGAAGTGGGGGAAGTAAATATGAAAAAAGTAATAAGTAACTTAGCAACAGAACAAGAAAGAGACACCGAACTTAATAAAATAATATTAGCTTTGAGTCAAATACCTAACGTACCTCACAAGTGGGAGAAACATTTTAGTTTGTTTAATAAACACTTATTTCATTGGGCAAATGAACAGGGGGACGATTGGAAGGTGTGCATCCCTAAAGTTATAATACCTGAAGTAGTGAGAGATTGCCGTCTAAGGTATGGACATATAGGCCCCAAGAAATGTAGTGACATATTAAAAGAGTCATGTAAATTTAATAATATGGAAAGAACTTAATAAAATATTACAAACATGCGAAATTTGTCAGAAAGCTAAAATAAACAATCGTAAACAGGAGGGTTTAATGCAGCATGTAATGCCAGACAGTCCTTTAGCATTAGTTGCCGTTGATTTATATGGCCCTTTACCCAAAGGTCGAGGAGGGGTAAATTATTTATTTGTTGTGTTGGATGTTTTTATCAAATTTGTAAAATTGTACCAGATTAAAAAGGCAACCTCATCAGTATTGGCTAGGAAGATAGTAAATGAATCAATACCTTATTGAAGTAGGTAAGCCTAAAATAGTATTATCAGATCATGGTTCGCAGTTTACCAGCAACACCTGGTGCGAAACTTTAGGTTGGGAAAATATTTTAATTAAACATACATCAGTGTATCATCCACAGTCAAATCCAAGTGAACGTGTTATGCGGGAGTTAGGGAGGATGTTTAGGACCTTTTGCCATAAAAAACATTCTTTGTGGGCTACTTTTGTGTGCATGATAGAGGGGTATATTAACAATAGTTTACATGAATCCACTAGTTACAGCCCATGTGAGTTAATGTTTCAGAAAAGGCCGTCACGCATATTAGAAGAGCTAGTAAAATTTCCAACCCGGACGGAAATACCACATGATAGGAAATTGGTAATCGCTAGGGAGCGCCTGGTGAGTAAGGCCGAACAGCGGAAACGGAGACATGACCGGAATTTAACACCCGTACAATACGAGGTAGGACAACTAGTATTAATAGAAAATCACGATCAATCATCAGCGTTGGACAAAGAAATTAAAAAATTCTTCCTATTGTATGACAGTCAATATGAGGTTAGCCAAGTGAAAATGGAGAATGCTTATGTTTTAGTAGATTTGCAAACTCGAGAAATAAAAGGAACTTATAATGTGACCCAATTAAAAAAGTATTATCTAGCTGAGTAATGATAGAGATATTTTATAATTATTAAAATTTTCATACATGGACAGACATTTTATATTTTATTATTATAATTTTTATTATTATTTACACACACGCTATGGTATCTTAAAAGTAGGAGGGATCCTCCCCCACTTTCGGGCGGTCACAGATTCACCACCTCTGATCGTGGTTTTTGGCATTCTGGAGGCAGACCATGGTTGACGGTAGCCCGTTAAGGGTGAAGTCAACGATGGTGCTAATCCACAAATTGGTGTAAACTAGAAATTTAACATTATCATTGAACGGGGAGGGGGACCCCTAGTTTCGTGGAAAGGTAAGGTATTAAAAAAAAAAAAAAAAAAAAAATGTAATATTTTCCACGAACTACAGTAGGTTGTTTTATAAATTGAAATTGGACAATTTCAAAAAGAAACAACCGAAATTATGTAACTTAAATACTTAACTTTTCAAGAAGTTGTTTTCCTTCAGAAAACAAAATGTATTGTACTCTTAAGGTAAATCTGTAAGGTGATCCATTGTTGTAGTTCCTATTTTGGTCATAGAGAAAAAGTTTGGACTTGCAAAGGTGTCTGTGTAAGAAATGTGTTAAATAAAATAAAAACTTGTTGTCATGCAAGACATGGGGTTAATTTTGGGGAGTAGAGTGGTGTTTATAGAAGTGATAAAATAATGGAATGTAGGGACTGCTATTGTAGAAAGTTTTAATTTAGTTATTAGTGTGCTATCGCTGTGGTGGCATGTGCCACAGTAGATAGCGGAAAGTGTTGGAGGTAATAGAGGGTGTTACCTCCATCGGAGGCCAAAATGGCGAAAATGCACGGCACACCCTTTTATACAACTTTATATTGTATACTGATAGATTTTTCGTGCCGTGCAGACTAATGATGAGTGTAACATGCCTGAAAGTAGAGACTGATTTCCCCGACTTTTCGGGCGATTACTGCCTTACCAGCACTAATCGTGGTTTTGGCTAGCGGTCAGCTATGGCCATAAATTAAGTCCCTTGACCATAGCTGGCTTGAAATTGGTTGATATTAGAAATTGATGGGGGGTGAAACTAGGGGAAATCCCGGAAACTATGGAACAGCGGCTCCCACTCTGTTCGACGAGGAACAGCAAAGCCAGGTGGTAGACCCGTTTTAAGGGCGCATAACTATATAACAAAGATATGTCGATATCTAAATCTTTCAAATGTAACGCTGAAGCAAGGACAAAAAGATGTGAAATTCCTCCAACTATGCCGTCCTTGTGGACGCACATGGGCGCCACAGTCCAACAGAAAAAACAATAGTGTGTGTGGTTGGGGGGTTGCTCAGGTGAGCAACGAATTCAAACTTTATAACTTAAAGATGATAACTCACTTTGGCACTAATTAAACGCTTGTATTATGATTTGATAAATAGGTGTTCATATGTTTATTATACTGTGTTTATTCTGTTTTATAAATGTATTATTTTATGGTGTTAGAGATAAGGATTAATAAAATGTGTAATTTGTGTAATTTGGAAGTGTGTTGGTAGTAAGGTCATTCACCTTGCTAAGAAAATCAGCTGATCCGCTGTAGAACGTCACGTATCAATTGTTTGTAAATTTCCAAGGTAATCAATGTTTGGATAATATTGAACAAAGAGAATCAGAGTAAAAATAAAGATTTTTAATGGAGATAAGCGAAAAAATTTTAATAGAATTTGAGAATAAAGTAAAGTTGTAAAATGTTTATTTTGAGTAATTTAAATGTCAATTTTATTGTTAATTATAATAATACTTTGTTATTTTTAAATGTCTTATTTTATTATGTTTTTGTGTTTAAAGATAGAATTTTAAAGATGTTCAATGTATTTTCTGATGTAACTTATGTATAACTTATGTAGGTCAAGATTGTGGACTTGACCCAGTTTGATCAGCTGATAGGTGATGTTGTAAACTAAACCAGTTTTGGCAATGAAGTGATGCCATTTTTGATGTTTAATGGATTTCAATAATTTTAACTTTTTTCGAAATAAATCAAGAATAATATTTTGATAAATTTAAATTTTTTTTGAAAAAAAAATTGATTTTGTGCCTGCCATCTAATTGATGTTTTGAATTTTGATCGTGTTATTGTTTATGTGTATTGTTGGGGTTTTATTGAATTGTATTGTTTAGTATGTATATATAATCACATGTTAGGATAAGTGAGTTCATGTTCTAATTAAATGTTCAATTTGTTTGTTTTTCTGAGTATGAATAGGGATGAAGAAAATTGATAAATGTAGATAAAAGATTTTTTGGTTTTGATAAAAATAATAATAATATAACAATCTGATTTTGAACTTAAAAGAATAGTGAATTAAAAGATAAATATTTTGTGACTTTTAAATAATGAGTTTGTTTATAAGATATTGTAAGAGTATGTAAGAGCCCAGTAACTGCTAAAGGCAGCCCAGTGTGCATGATAAGGGGGAACATATCGGTTGAGGATCTGGCATGATATAAGACCAGGGATTTGGATTTTGGGGTTGCATGTTAGAAGGTTAGGTGCGCTGTGGTGCATGACTGTTCGATTTTATGGTGTTGGGATCTCGTATTGAGAAGGCCAGTAATCTCGTTCAGATGTGGCCATAGTCGCCGAGCCAGGGGGGTAGTGTACCCATGTTGTATAAGAGCAAATGGGGGGTTGTTGGCACCATATCCTCTCCGATCCTCTTAGGGGTTTTCTAGCAATGAGATTTCTTCTGTTTCGGCAGAAGATCTCTCATTGGGGGGGTATTGTAATGGGGCAATTTTGAGGGATGTATGTTTTTATTTCATTTAATAACAATATTGAGAGTGATCTGTTTGGACACCCTTTACGGCCACCGAGACCACTAACACTTGTTTGGACACCCTGTATGCAATTCCGTATCAGTCCGTGCTTGGCACAAACGATAACAGCGTTGGAATGTAAGCCTATGCGCACATGCGCGTATCGTCCATTGGGGAGAAGTAACAAAAACTTCGTGACTAACGCCCAACTGCAATGGAATGTGGCGGTGTGTGCGCTCGTGTGCCGCTATCTGTACTCTCGACACCAAAGTCGATCACCGGAACCGGCCATGTAAGAGCTGCAGCCAATCACAGTGCGAGCTGACGGAAATGTTTTTGAAAAACACACCTAGTAGCGTCACTAAGTCGACGACGAACATAGGCCATGCGTGGTCGTCTTCAAAAAAATCTGTTCGAACTATTTTACGGTCAGCCGACCATATACTAATGTAAATGGTATAAAGTAGTAGAACTAGTGGACGAAGTGCGGTTTCCAAAACCAATGGAACAATAACAATATTTTTTCAAAACTAATAGTGAGTGCAACACGCCATGCGGTCGGTGAGGACTCCTCGACAACATGTAATCGTATCCATCTAAATTCATTATCATTTTATATAAAATGGGGGTTTAAAATAGAATGAGTGTCGTGTGCGAGCAGGCTGGGCGGTCTTATTAATTTAATAACTTTTATTAGTTTGATTAGTGGGTAAGCTTTAGTGTTAAATGTCGTAACAAATTTGGCTTCCTGTATAACGTAAGTAAAGTCAACCACATACAATGAGTATTACAGTGATACAGAAAATAAATTGTTTGATGCCTTTTAGATGTTGAAGTAGATATAATAAAACAGGTTTAATTTCACATATCAAGATGTATTGGTTATTGCGTTTGCCTATTTCTCTCTGCTAATGAGTACACCAGACGAGACCCTGGAAGTTTCACGAAAGGTAGGTAATACAACAAAAAATCAATATTTCAATTTCAATAATTAATTTTAACTCGTAACGTTTTAATATTAGGGAATAACCACAAGTAACACTAAAGTACAGTAAAAAAGTGCAAAGTGCCAGTGTAACCCAAAATAAATAGAAAACACAACATATAGGTAAAGACACCCAAAACCAGTGAATAACACTATCGTTTAAGGGTGAAAAATACCAAAAAATAAGAATAACCAGAATAATGTTATTAAGTGATAGTAGATTAGGAATTATTTACAATCATATTCAGGATAAAAATCCCATAATGATTAAGAATGTTATTGTTACAATGGTTAAGTAGTAAACAAAAAAATATATAGAGTAAATGTTAAAAGAAGAATAAACTAAATAATATGAGTGCAAATTAAATAAATCATCCTATGTTAATCAAAATGTTCAAAGGGATAATTAGTAAGATAAAATAAATGGTGTTATAATGTTAGTCACCAAAATTGTTATTTGTTCAATTAAGTTTATAAGAAGGAATATGGCTGAAAAAAGTAAACAGACCATAAACCTAATTTTTGTGTTATGTTTATAAGTAATATTAAATGATAGACAAGTTATAAAAAATGGCAATATAGATAAGTAAGGAGATAAAATTTTACAAACATAATAATAATCTTTAGAGTAAAGACAGTAAAAGAAATAAGAGAATAACAGACAGGCAATGATTTTGTAAAGTAATAAGAACATACAATTATTGTAAAACAGCCCAAATTAATTCAAAAGGTAAACAAGTCATAAGTGACACCAAGCAAAACATATGTAAATGAAAACTAATCGTTAATTTGTATAAAATAAGAAGATATAGCCAATTACTACTTAGGCCTATAAAATGCCTAACTGTATAAATCCAAAATAAACAAATTGTAAGAAATTAACTATTGTATTAGAAAATCCAGGGCAAGTAACTAATTAAGTACAATTAGTGAACCATATTAAGATGTCAAAGTTAGATTAAAAACCTAAAATAAGAAAGAAATATAATAACATAATATTAACATTACTGTCAAAACTTTAATACATAAACAAACCCAGCTTTGTGGGATGTCAAAATGATCTTTGAAAGACAATATAAACAGTTGTGATAATATCTAATACATAAATAAGAAGACAGAAGAATAATAGCCATCAGAAGATATTTATTCATTTTGAATTAAAATTCAAATATTATAACAATAGACATAAATATGATCAGCCAATGAGAGTACAGACAGTTGCCATAACAACGGAACGTTATTTAATATAATTCCGTTATAAAAAATTAGTTCATTATTGACGCTCAAGACATACAGAAGCCAAACCATATTCGACTCAATTTTAACTTAAAATAATCAAAAATAAATCGAGGTTTAATAAAATGAAGATGCAAGAAGTCTGATGAAGAACTAGTCCAATCTACAGAGACAAAAGACCAGATTTTCATATTCTAAATTAATTATTTAATCCACATTATCCGAAAAAGAAGCCAGACGTACTCCAAACTATAAATGATGGAAAACTGATGACCTTATAGACCCAACCTAACGAAGAACTGAACAACTCTTCACCCGAACTCAACAGATTTGTTAAGTATATCTGAAATACCCGAATTTATGGAAAAATTCTGATTAACTTTTTTCACAACATAAATAACTCTCACTCTGAACTGATAACTAAATTTCTTTCAAGGATTAATTGAAAATAAAAAACTAAACTCATATGTAACCAGAAAATAACCTGTGTATAAATTACGAACTCTTAACACACACTTTTTAACACTTCAAAAACGAATTGTAATTAACTCTAATAGTATATAAGTACCATTGATGTAAGGTAGTGTACTTTATTATCATCTTATTAGTATTTTTTCGCAACCAAAAGAACTCGAGATTAAACGAACAGTAAGAAAATAAACACCAAACGACAGTCATGTCGATTTAGAAATGTTTAATCAACTTTAGCCAACCTTGAGAAAATTGTCTATTTATTGCCGGAGCAACTTTGTTTAATAACCGAATATAATTTTGTATTCACATGAACAACTATTAACTATTTCACTTCAATAAACTAGTACTTAGTTGTAATAACCGTCCTTTATTTCACTGTAAATTGCATTATAGTTTGTGTACTTTAGCGATGAGCGATATTAACGGCCAGCGTTAGACGTCGGCAGCACGGCGAACTACTAGCGAGATTCATACGCCCACCAACAGCGAGGGTAATTTGAATTCGTCATCACCGTCTTTAACAACCGCTCGATTTCACAATTTTTAATTGTTTTCATAAACAATTTGGCGCCACCCGGGAATTAAAATTACTCATTAAAGGACAGGTACTGGTAATTCGTGAGATCGCAACGTACATCGTCAGCGTAACAAAAAGAAAAAGTAAGTAAGTAAACATAAAGTAACGACTACAACGTGTGGGGCTAACACACTTTTACAGAAACGACAGCGTCTTATCGTTACAACATACATCAACAAACAAACTGAAAAAATAGCCCACAAATTCAAAAAATCAGGATACAGAATCGCTTACAAAACTACTAACAAAACAGAACACACACTATCAAAACACACACACAAAGCACAAAACAAATTCGATCTACCTGATGTTTACAAACTAAATTGCTCAGATTGCAACAAATTCTACATAGGCCAGACAGGACATAGCTTCAAACAAAGATACATTGAACACACAAAGGCACTCCACTCCACTACAGAATCTACCTTTGCAAACCACCTCATTGAAGCAAACCACACATACAAAAACATCGACAATAACATGAAAATTCTACACGTACACACAAAAGGCCGAAAACTAGACATTCTAGAACAACTGGAAATATACAAACACATGAAAACAAATAAAAACAACATCCTAAATGAACAGACACAATTCAAATCACACACATTATTTGAACATATCACACCCCACACACACAACATCGATCTTTCGAAAATCGATTCCGTCGCCAACAACAAGACGGACAGTGCTACCAGCGGCAACCTCTGAAGAAGCTTTTTAAAAGCGAAAACTGGTTCAGGTTAAAAGGTAAAACTTTTACGTTTTTACCCATAAAACGTTTTGTGTTCTGAGTCGTTAGTGAAATAATTATATTTAGTTAAGTAACGGACACGTCATGGACAACGAAATCCAAGAACTTAATAAGAACTCTGAGATAAGAAATACATATCAGATTGTCTAAATTCTACCGTTTTCATTAAATGTTATAAGGCAGTTACCTTGTTCAGAGAGTGAAATCAACTTCTTATGCTTTATTGCATATTGACCCTCAACATTTCCTGTTACAGAGAAAGCCCAGCAAGAACCACATTGACCCTATATAACAAAAAACATTCCAACGAAGTATTATGACCATTCAGCACATCTATCAATAAAATTACAGTTTTCTCTACATAAGTGTATGTAAAATAATCATACATAAAATCATAGACAAACTGCAATTCTTCTGAAGTTTTTGATGAAGCTCCAGATTATGGAGTAATGAAGTACAGTTAGTATTCAATATTTATAATATGGAGGGGGAATGAAAGAGTATACAGAACTGTTGATAAATAGAGAGAACATACTGACAGACTGGATAACTCACATGTCACCAAATTTAATAAGTTTGTGTAAGCATAATAGCTAAAGACAGATGTTTGCATATTTTTAAGAGAAGATACTAGGTCTTTATGTGATATAAAAATACATATCTTTTTATTGATAAACTTGCTTCCAATTGTTACTAACATCACTTTCTTTAAGTTAGTAACAACTAGTCTTATCTTTAAAGTGAAACTTGCAGAAGTTCACGAAGCTCACACCCCCATTTCCACCAACAGTTCTTTTAATTTCTCAGAGGCCTCTCCTCTCATCAGTGATCTCTCCTTTCTAGAGATAATGTGTATTAAAGTTTAATGTGCTCATTCTTCACAAACCAGTGCCTTGTGAGTTATATTAATTTTATATATTTGTCCTGATCATGTAACGTTTAAATAATGTCCGTGTTACAAAATTCAGATGGTTGGAATGGCCCATGTTGGTACTATGTGATTAATACATCCAGAATTTCAAAACAACATGGCTCTATATTAACAAGATATACAGACCTGTTTGTGTCAGCAGAGATTTTAAAAACATTAAATGCTCGTGCCAAATGTATATATTCTAACGATTTTTTAACGAATTGACATATTAAACAGCGTGCTTATAATGTATTACAAAAAATAGAAAAGGCTAAAAATGATTACAGTACAGAGATGAAAGGCAGTTACAGTTGTTCCACAAACTAAACACATGTTAAAAGTACTGCTGAGAAAATTAATACTGCTGGCAAGTATTATGTGCACTACCGTTTCACTACTAATACAAGAAATATTTTATATTACTTCTAACCAGATCACGGACTACATACAGTTGAGAGTGTGAGTGTAATTCATACTGTTACGAAGACTTGTAGAATGTTCAGAGCTCATCTGCCAGAACATGCTTTGGAAGAACACCTCAAAGTTTTATGAAAAAAAATGATGTATTGGCACAAGGAAACTAATAGGGGAAACAGTGGAGGTATTTTCTGTCACCAGCGATGATAACTGTTTACGTCAGATGAGTAAAGTTTCAGGAACTTTGTGGAAAAAATTACAGAATTTGTTGGACTGTTACAAAAAATTTAGCTACTATTGGCTCTACATAGAGTAACTACATAAACATTTGTAACCCATTATTAATTATTAAGAGTATGTAAAAATATATTTAGTACTAGCACTATTGTTACTATCATATTACTAGTCTCACGGAGGCATTGATTAAAGACTTAGACTTATAAATATTATATTTTTAACATATTATTAACGACATATTAATATATGTTAGTAATCTAAAATTACTTGATTTTTAACAGGTGTAACAGCATTATAGTCACGCCAATCAAAGTTTGTTGGGAGTACAACATTAGGAATAACAGCCTGTTGTCGTTCTGAAGCTTCTTGTGATCTTGTAGTGACATCTAAACCCAGGTACTTTTGTTTGAACTCCCTTGCTAGAAAATAATTCAAAACAAAAAAAGTGTCAATATAGAATTCATCAACTATAAGTCACAAATAAAATGAGCCATTTTTGTGGTTAATTAAGTTAAATGCCTTTATATCATTGTCAGAGTGTAGAATTAATCTGTGTTAGCTGAACTTATTTTAGCTACACACAAACTGAACAATATAGCAAACATTAAATCTCAGCCGATAGGCTGGATAGACATAGACTCCAGTTGAATCCGTGATAAACAATTCATGTCATGACACAAGGTAAACTAAGATAGGGTGTGTTAAAAACAGCATTTAATGAAAATAAAAAAGAACTACATCGTACTACTCAAAAAAAAGATTTTAAACTTTATAATTAATAGAGTAAAAACTATGTTCATTGAATCCCAAATAATTCACAGTTTTAAATGCTGACTTGTTAACAGTTCTGGTTTGCCACTCGGTAAATTTATGGGCATGTGTACAGTATTATCTAAGTTTACACTACATGGAATTTCTCTGAGGAGCACTTTCTGTATTCTTTTAAGAATGTAGCTCATTTTGCTCAGAATATTTATGTTAACTGCCCAATTCTAGTTGCTTTAGAGGTGAGTTAATTTCATACTACATCAATAATCATGTTATGTTGGATGTTATATTATTATGTAGCTTGTGTATTAGCAGTACTGTTATTAGCAGCAGGCTTCAGACGGTTTTCACCCAAATCAATTATGCACAAACATTATTATACATGAACATTTTTTATTATTAAACATCTTCAACGTTTTTATTATTATTAAAATAAAAAATATTTCAGGTTAGTTTCTGTCAGTTTATTTAATTTTCATCACGTTACACTTTGCCATAAAGCCCAAAACACATATTTATAATTTATTGACTATACTTGATGATGTATTATAGATGTGTATGTTTAATGAATGAATGAATGAAGTATATGTACTGAATAAGGAAATGTCCGCTTCTTCTTTTGTCTTCATTCAGAGGGAGGAGGAGGGGAGTAAGGGGGAGAGGAGGAGATACTTTTTCACTATTAACCAGTGGCAGCTGTTGTTATGGTTGCAGCGTTGCACGACCACCAATATAGAATAATTAAATTGTATAATGTACGAAAACATTAAACTGTTGAAAGTGTCATCAATTTCAACAGACAACGTATTCGTTTTTTTATGTGGCAAAGTTCACGTACAATTCAAATGTGATGCACAGGCTGGTGTTTGTACACCGATTGCAACTTCAAAACTAAATGGCAGAACTTACTACACAAACATATGGAAGGATGTCCGTTACTATTCATAATGCACCAATGCTTCATATATGAGCTCGGTGTTTGCAATGCTTTTGCAACGCTCCACTAGGAGCATTGTAGCACATTCTTAGTTGTGTCATGAAATCACTTGGGGAAGGTTCAGTGTTTACGTTACTTGAAGGTAAACATTACCTGTTGTTTGAAGTTATAAAATGGGAGTAATTTATTATAACCGTGATTGTGATAGTAAAGTGTCAATCAACTCTGTATTAATTAATGTGTGTTAAGTATTATTTTTCCTTTGTTTAGTGCTGCTGTGTGCTTTTTGGCGTTAGTGATTCTGTGTACTTTCAGACCACGTGTAGTTTTTAAAAACCACGATAATGTTTAACTTTCGCCTTTTCCTTCATACTTAGTATTTGGTTACTGCAAAGTTAGTTAGTGATGCTTTTAGCAACCATTCATGAGTAAGTGGGAACATGGAATCTGGCATAGTGACGTGAGGTCATTGATTCATATGAACAAAATCTCTCATACAAAAAACGTACATGAACAACTGCACTAATAAAATTTTTTTAAATCATAACAATTAACATTCTGAAACAGTATGGTAAGTTTTTCTCTCATAAAGGTGGTTTTTTTGTTTTCTTGTTTACTTAACTTATGAAAATGGAATGATATTCTGGTAGATTTATTGAAACTAATATTCATATTGTAACATGACATAAGATAGTGAAAATACACTAATGATTAACAAACAAACAAAGCTGAAGATAAGAAGAAAGGTTAAAAAATTTATAACTCAAAGATTAATGACCAAATCACGAAATGACAATTGACTAAGGTACTGACGATGACTTGACCCAATAGATTGGAGAAAAACAAAAAAATAGATTGGAACAAGAAAGAAGGAACAAGAAACCAAATGTAATCAAGAATATAACAACAAACATTGTAATCCCCAAATTATGACTAAAATATGTATGTAAAACAATGCACTAAAACAGTTAGGGCATAAATAAGATGTAACCATGTAAACAATAGAAAGTAAGATAGAAATATTATGTATATTCTATGAAAGGAGAAGAACAATGAACTTCTAAATATAAGGTAGGAAGCTAAAAATAACAATACCCAATTAATAATGATAAACATAGTCAAAGCAAGTAAAAATTACATTGAGCCAAATAAAGGCAATGAATTAATAACAAAAAGTGATCACTGTGAATTGAAAATAAAATAATTATTAATGACCAATAACCACACAGTGATATTAAAATAATTATACAAACAGTGTGGGAAATATCAAGTGAATAAATATAAGTAGGTGGTGACAAGCTATGTAAATAGCATAATATGATAAAATGTGAAGTGTTAATAAATAAAGAAACCCCTTAGGAAGGGAAAAGTGCAGTGAGTGTACAGTATAAAGTACTTAAGAAGCAGACTGTAATAGAATAGCTAAACAGCCTTTGAATAGAACTTTCTGTTATCACATAAGAATGAACTAATTGTACCATTAGTAATTTCAATAATAGTAAGTAAGAATGAATATAAAATAAGATGAAAATTAAGTTATTAGAGTGGAAGATAAGAAAGACAGACACTGTATTTTAGTGAAGGAATTAGTAAGTGAGATACATTGTGTAAGGTACTGTTTAAAGTTATTATTATAAGAGTTTCGTTATTGTTTAAAAAACCATAGAATGTAGTAACTTATAAGATAAACAAGATAGAAATAAGAAACCAAAAACAGTTAGAAGTTGAATTTCAGGTTTGAGCCTAGTAAGAAAATGTTTGTTTTTATAATAAGAGGTGTGGTTAGAAGCACCAATGTTTTATTATGTTTCTATAAAAAATTGTTTAATGTACCAATATATAAAGCTAATAAGTTATAAAGAATGTTAAATAGTAGTATGGGGAAATCTAGGCTCTAGGCCTAACATTTAGTGAAGAAACTTTGTAAGTTTAAAAAAGAAAACAATAACCCAGTATCAATTAGACTATATCAAATGTTTAAGCAGTTAAGTAAGTGTATCTAGTACAAAAATATATAAATAATATCTAGTTTAAAAATAACTACATAAGAAATACAAATAAGAAAATAAAGAAAATGTTATTAACTATTCAAAAGTAATCATGAGGGATGCCAAAATAGTCCTTAACAAAAAAGAAGAACAATGGTGTTTATATAATTGATGTTACTACTAATATAAGAAAGAAATCATAATTTGAAAATATTTTATAAATTTAAACCAAAATAAAACGTTAGAATATAACAATGTCATAAGATACTGACCAATGAGAAATAGCATAATTCGAAAGGTAACCATGACAACTGACGCTTATTACATAAAATACCGTTGGAATTCTAATTACTTCATTATTGACTAACGCGGAGGGCGGATGTATGAAGCTCTCGATCTAAAATTAACTTTTAAAACTTTAAATTTTAATAAATTTTGAAAGAAGAAGTATTGGAGAAGCCTTCCAAACTACTACTGATGAGATGACGACGATTAAAATAATTAAACCATAAAAATCATGGTAAAAAATATGAATACTTCAAATTAACATAATAGCTGGCCTATCCTGAAGGAAGAAGTGGATTTACCTAACTCAACTTGAGGACATCGAACATCTATGCGAACTGGTGGAAGCCGAACTTCGAATTAGAACCATCTGAACGGGAATTTCGAACCATCCAAAGAAGAAGGGACTCCTAGAGGTTTCCTGAAGAAGAAGATCGGAGAAGCCACGTCAAGAAATCGATGAGTATAAACTAACAACTTCACTTCAAAATAAATTTCCAAATATCCATAATAACGAACTATATATATTTTCACTTCACTGATCACAAATTTGACTGAATAACTGAATTTAATCAATATATCACTCTTAATAAAACTTAATCAATCAACAAACTTTGATATAAAATTATAATAATTTTCAAAAAACATAACTTGCTGACAAGAATTTAACCAAACCTATTCTAATTCTCATTGCCAATAACTTACTTGTATGTTTTAGTATATCAACCATTGTGTATTTAGTTTTAAGGAATGTTATAATTTTGTGCATTTTATAGCCGATAATCCAACTTCTGTAGTCAAAAGGACTTATTCCCTGAGACGAAAAAATATTAATTGTAAACATAATATGTACGCCATGATGTTTTTCTTACGTACGACTGAGCGATGCAAACCGAGCAATTTGTAAACGCCGGTATCAACATAAATATATGTATTATTCATTAACTGTAATTGAACAGGTAATATAAAGAAGGGTTCAATAAATTTTAATATTCCTCAACTGCTGTATGTTTGATTCTTATAAAACAAGGTAATATAAAAAAATTTTTAAAAAACAAAACACCAACATACTACAGTTAGCAAGACATCGTGAGCCAATCAGGTGGCGAGGCGGTAAGATTTGAATTGAACGACGAGAGATACGGTTAGCCAGTAAGTATTGAGAAAAGGCATAACCCGGCTCACTACACACGATTAATTTTCACAAAGGTAATTAACAAATTAATACCCAATAATCTACCCACAATTACACAGTTATATTACGAATTTAATATAAACAAAGGGTAACATTAGAACACCCAATAAACGTCTAGTTACAATATATGCATTTACAAAATGTTAAAATATAAAATATTAGTCACATATCCAACCCATGAAAAATCTCTCGTATTCAGATTTTGAGTAAAATAGTGTTTCAATTTAAAATAAATTATAAAATGGGTCTCGTTTTATAAGACCGACACACTGAAAGGTTGCTGGATACTCTGGAAAATATGAAACAATTCTATTTCTATCAATTAATATAATCGAGTCCCTGTTTCGGGAGCCAATGAAACAATTCAATTTCTATCAAATGATAATATCTTATCTTCGGGTTTCACTCCAAGGTCCTACAGACGAAACCAGTTGCAGAAGGATTACATGGTTTTGATTGCGAAATAATTACGCTAACACAGTCTTTCTGATTCTCACAAAAAATTATTTCTTTTATTTATTAAGGAAGATATATTTTACTTTACGTTGTTATTCAATATTATTTATGTAACAAAATATAAAAATAAAACGAATTTGCGTTATTGTAGTGTAAGTCATATGGTTTGGTTGAACGATCTTACTCTCTATCTTCATCCTTTTTCATAGAACAGACCCTAATCAGTTAAAACTACTTTCCTTAACTAATTTGTTTCTTAAACTTCTATTAAACGAACCAGTACGTAATTTGTCCCCACACTCACACACATTCGTTCTTTTGCATTGACATTCTATTAAACCCCACTTTGAGATCTCATGATTTAGTTCAAAATTCTGAATTAAAATTGATTATAGGGTACTCATCCTGGTTGTTGATCTGATCCAACTGATGGTGCACTTGTTTTACCCCACACTTCGAAGGTCAATTGAAGCTCGTTAAAGTGATTCTGTCCTTGGACTGGCGCTAAGTTTTTGCTGGTTACCAAAACCACGTTTTTTCACATTTCATTTATAATAATTGTCGGCCGACTTTAATTTGCTCGACCACTTATAGGTTGACCGCGGTATATAACTCACACAGATTAAACATTTTACAGTTCAATAGTTTTAGGAACCGCGCGCTCCCGTACTGCACGCGCGGCTCTGCTGTCCACTTTTTTAATCTAACAATGACTGCTCTCTGCTACTGTCTGATGCAAACTGGGGTGACAAAGTGTTTTACTGTGATTCACAAGGAGACTGCTTGCCAGTGGTTACGTAATACGTCTAGCTGGGCAGACTCCAGACATCAGACATAAACAGTCTGCAATAACATTGTATGTATGGCTGGTTACAATGGGGTACCCCAAAGGTGAATACTGACTGCTTAAAAAATTAAAACTGATTTACATTATTATCTTTAACATACAATTCTGTACCGTTACAAATATCAGTTACTCTTGAAAGTACTTCTCAATTTGAAACATGACTTTTTAACAGTGTTAACCTATAAACTGAATGATGACTTTTTATTGAATTCTAAATTCTCAAGGTTTGTTACTTTTTATATAACAATACCTGTAACATTTGGTGGCTATGTTATTACTTCTGTTTTATTCCATAAGCTATGCGGCACCTATATAGTTCTTCAGGAATAAAAATTACTCTTACTTATCATTTTACCTGAGAGATCTGAGAACTCTGTTACTCCATATTCTCCTGTTCCTTGTTCTGTGCTCTGGAGAGTGCTAATTTTTTTTAGGTTGGCCCTGAATATACGGAATCGCTTGTTGAATTCATGGCTGTCTGAATAAACTTTGTTGTGTTTGTTAACAAAGCTCAAAAACATTCCCAAGTGTTGGCCACTGAGTTGTGCATCTATGTCAGGCTCATACTGTAAAAAAAATACACCTCACTTAACAACACACAATTGTACAACTATAACATGTGAATACAGTACATTACTACATTTGACTGTAACAAATTACTGTAATATAATAAAACAATATTATATTATAAGAATGCATTAAATTGTGTGTTACTGACACTTCTAGAATTCAAAAAAAAAACTTCCGATTTACATTATTCTCATGACAAAACCGAATCCTTTATAATGTTACTTAAATTCACTAAGACTGAGGAAATCTCAGATAAGCCACTGAGAATAGAATCTATCAAATGTCAGGTGCTGAGGAAAATAAAAACATCTATTAAACCTAATTAAGAGTGTTATTTTTAACAATGAAAAACATTGTTTTTATTTATGCCATAACCATTATAAATATATATATGCATTTTTCATCATATATTTACTTTTTTTTTAATATACATATTTCTAGTTGTGTTTGTGTATTATGATTGTTCCATATTTAGTTAGTATAAGTAGTATTACTCGAAAGTACAATAAAATGTGAATAGAACAGAAGTAGAGTCATTAATCCAATTTTTGAATGTAGACATACACAGAATGAAGACATTCTCAAACTGCTGCAATGATTTCAAGCCTGCCTCTACACAAACTAGTGGATTATCACTAATGAAACATGATCATTACTGAAACATAAATATTTCAGTCTTTTCATTACCACTTTTCAATGTGCAGTCACATGTTGTTCTAGAAGTTATTTACATCACATTTTTGTAACTAGACCAATTCTTACTCCTGTTAGGGCACTGTGCCTTGACAAAGGATCTCATTCTTCCTTGTTTTTGGCCTGCTGGTTACTCCTTTTCTCGTAATACCATACTTTCTCAACCCTCTATGAATTATCATACACTTAAGTGACTCATAGTCATCCTGTTCTCTCTACACCAAGGGTGTCCACTTACTCAAGGCGTCTCTTGTGTTATATCCTTCCCATTTCCTTAGGTATGACCAATTCAACACAGTTTTCCCCTTCTTACTGGCTCTTCTACAATAATTATTTGTTTCATTTTTGACTGTTGTTACTTCAATATCTGTTATCATCTCTGGCTAGAATACTTTTAAATTCTTTTAAACAAATGGTGTGTAGTATTCCTTTATTTATGAAATTGTAACTTTCAGATTAAACCCACCTTTCGGATTCAGGCACTGAAATTAGGAACCAGTAATAGCAAAAAAAGAAATACAAATAAAAATTTTTATTGGTAACATGGAACATGAAAACAGTATGTGTGACATGTGAGCCAATCCATATAAGAGATCCATCCATCCATTTAGCAGTTCTACTTTTGCATTTTTGTTCAATGTTTGTATCTTAGTTCTTGTCTTTTAACTTCCCTGTATAAAGTTCAATAAACAGACTTGTCCTCGGTTTTATTATACTAGTTGCCTCCTCCATTAATTCATTTAGCATGTTCTCTGATACAGCTGGACAGTGAACAAATATCATGCACATTTTCTCAGTCTGCTCATTACCTATTGTCTAAATAATTCAACTCCATGTCACCTTTTTGTGTTATAATTTTTTCAGCATGTGGTCAATGCATATCTTAAATGCCAATGGTGGCAATATTATCCCGGTTTCACCTAATTTTTTCTATTTTAATTTTTTTTTCATCTAAATAACCTTGATATGTTACTTGGCAGGTTGCATCTCTTACTGACTCTAAAATTTTCCATCACGTTTTATACAATAACCTAACAAAGCCTTGCCATGGATACAAAAACAAGTGACAGACTGTATTATTAATTAGGCAATAATAATAATAATAATACCATTAATGAGATTGAAGAGGTGTAAAGCACTGTTATGTGTACTGAGTGTTACTGGCAATTGTTATATACTACATAAGCAAAAGAAAATTGTTAATACTATTATTAAATCAGGAACACTGAAATTTAAATAATAGCATTACAAGCAATTTTATCACACACATTCACAACTCCCCACCCTTCCCCTTTTCATAAAATAAATAGATAACTAAAAAATATATGACAATTTTTATTATCTTCGTGCATTTTCTGGTTTTCCTGATGTTAAGGCTACTGTTAAATATTTTCCAGCCTGATTTCAGCTCATCTGGACTAGTTCCCACACTGACAAATGGCTATCTTAAATCAGGTGAACATCTGACTGAAAAATCAACCAACAAGACACCTCAGCCTTAAC
The DNA here is from genome assembly GCA_034769895.1 of Magicicada septendecula. Taxonomy (NCBI): domain Eukaryota; kingdom Metazoa; phylum Arthropoda; class Insecta; order Hemiptera; family Cicadidae; genus Magicicada; species Magicicada septendecula. Next base: position 173,562,831 of record CM068367.1, on the reverse strand, counting down.
AGCTGGAAATCAAAACATGTGCGAAGGTAAATTGCATCTGTGAATCTAAAAATAATATTTTTTGATTAACTTCTATACACATAAGAAAATAAACATGTATAATGCTAATTTTATAACAGAGTTAATATTCTTATAAGCTTATCTTTCTCTTTCAGTCTTTGCACAAAGTAGAAACCAAGTTGTAGAGCACAGCCACCACAGTACACTAGACGTAACCACCTTGTTTCGAGTCCAACAGCCAGTTTCAACAGCTTATTTTTGTTGACGTTAGTAACCATCACCAGCATGCAACTGCCAATTTTTATATTTCCCATACACACTACACATACAACTGTTATTTTAATAAAATTACTCCACATCCATTGTTAATTATATTATTACAGTATTACAGTTAACAAAATACCATTTAAAAACCAGTTAATCACCTATAACCTACCTAGTTAATCACTTGTTTTCTTCAGTACCTACATGTTAGGATGCTGTTTAAATAATGTCATTAGCTATACTGTCTTAATGCTGTTTTTGTTAATCTAACTTAAATGTGTTGCATAATAGAAATTTCTTTAAGTTACTGTAAACTCCACCATTTTTTGTCAGTTGTTTATAATTGTTAACTTTATTGAAAACTAGCATTCAAGGAACAAGATTATCTTATACAAAAAGGATACAAACGCAAGAAACATAAAAAAAGTTTTGGTAATTTTAAAATCACATTATGTGCTACTTATTTAAATCTCCCATTTCACTGAATTCAATTCTCAAACCCTCGACCTTAATACTATATTTTATTGTCTTTGTGTTATAAAATCAGGTGCCAATTATAAATCCATGTCTGAAAGACCAATCTGATTCTGATACGATGCACTTTCTGTAATTCATTAAATTACTACATACAGTATATGAATACTCTGTAAATTCTCCATTCACATGTCCCTGTCTAACTGCATGCCCTTCCCATCATTTAATGTCTTCTGTAATTGTATAATGATTACAAATCTCAACTGAAGGGAGGCTGCTTGAAAGCATCCATAATGTTTTGCCACCAAAACTGCTCAAAAGGAAAACTGACATGAATGGAAATTTGTACACTCAACAAACAGTTCAAATAAGCCTGCTTTATTATATATTGTTTATACACTCATTACATTCTATAAATGTTGATATGAATTTCGTTTCATCATACTTTTATTTATATTCAATAGCTAAACAAAAACTGATTTATGAAATATTTTTTTAAAGTCATAGTTGCATTTTAAAACATATTAATAAGCACATAGAAAAAAATAATTGATATGCCCAATATGTTTCAATACTACTTTTGTTGCTTACAAACATATCCATGTCTGTAGGCTATGAAATATGTGATGTGCCTCTCCCCCCTTAAAACTGACATCTATATATTAGATTTGCATCACAGGAACCTCCATTAACAGGGGCTCAATTATTGGATATATTATACTAACTAACGCATCAGATAATTCTTAGTGAAATAATTGAATACAATTAGTGAAATAATCAACTGAATTCAATTAGTGAAATAATCAACTGAATTCAAAATAGTTGGTTAACTTTCACACAATTAGTTAAACATTTTTGGATTTCGTTGTCCATGACGTGTCCGTTACTTAACTAAATATCACAATAATATTGACGACTCGGAACACTAAGTTTTTTATAAGTAAAAACGTAGGCTGTAAGGTAAAACTTTACGTTTTTACTTATAAAAAACTTAGTGTTCCGAGTCGTCAATATTATTGTGATATTTAGTTAAACATTTTATTAACCATTCATACCAGTTTATTATTTTACTTTTACATTTAAATAGTTACAATACCGAAACTAAATGTTTTATAAAACACACTCTGACTGACATGACCAAATAAGTAATGTCCTACTTGAGCTTTGCTAATTTTCAGTTTAATATGTTACTGACTCCTAAGTGTATCTCCTGCATTTACTGTCCCTGGCCAAATTATCCGGCCACGTTACGAAAAACATAAAAATTGTCATTTGTTTAGTTTTCAGAGCAGTTAAAACAGTGTTACTTGCAAAGTGAAACACCACAGTCATGAGTACAGAAAACTATATAGATGACCATACAGTGGCTTGGTTGCTAGGGACCTCTACAGAGGGAGATGATTATTATAATATTATTATATCATCTACATGCCTACATATAAACAGTGTTAATATGGAATTTTGTAAGTAAAGAAAAAATAACTTTTTATACCTGCTATTTCTATTGGTAACACTAAACTTATCTGTACTCTTCCCGTTCTTAGTTCACTCCTGATGTAAATAAACGAGCATGGTATATTTGAAATGCTATTTAACAAGGGAGTTATGCTTTGTACAGTAACGTGTTATGCACATGTGCAGAATCTCTGTATAGTTCTGTGAGAATTGTCTGGCCATTTGGTATACTGTAATAAGTGGTTTTTATTACAACATTAGTCATCTTTGTTCATAATTAATATTATGAGATTAGTTTATGATTCCTGTGATGACAAAGTGTTCTGAGAAACAATCGACATAGTAGACACCTTTGAAAGGAAAATCCTCAGACGCATTATAGGCCCAATACAAGAAAATGGCTCATGGAGACTGAGAAACGAACTGTATCAAATATATAAAGAGATACCAGTCTCAAAATTTATAAGAATACAAAGATTGCGTTGGGCCGTACATGTTATGATAATGGAGAATGGCAGGAACCCCAAGAAGACTTTGCTGGGTACATGGGAGGGAACGAGACCTAGAGGTAGACCGAGGAAGAGTTGGGAAGATGGCGTTGCAGAGGACGCGAGAGACATGGGGATAAGAAACTGGAGGAGGGTTGCAGTGGATAGAGTGGATTGGAGGCAGAGATTGGTGGAGGCCAGGGCTCGACTTGGGCTGTAGCGCCATAGGAGGAGGAGGAATGTGTTCAGAGTAGTGGTGGAAAAATGCTCATATTGCTGCATGGCTTACTTTAAAAAAGATATGTTCTGAATAAAGTTACATGAAAACTGAACTTCAGGAGGCCATCAAGCAAATGAACGCAAGCTTAAGAAGTTCATAATAGATGATATTGCAGAAAAACTGAGGCACATTGAGGTGGAGCCAGTTGAAAGAATATGTTGCCTGTCACAATACAACACATATGCTGCCTGATATCAACAATTTGATAGAGAAGGCAGTAAACAAAATAACTGCAGACAAGTGGCATCACTGTGTGGAGTATATAATCAAAGAAGATAAGTTACAGCAGCTACGCTGTAACCACAGCTTTTTCATTTTGTTGTGATTTTTCAAACAATTAATAAAAAAGGTTGTTAACTTGTGTTATCAAATATTTCATTCTCCCTCTGTACTGCTTCTATCAAAATGACACACCTGTAACTGACGCAGCAAAGAGCGTTTCAGAAATGCCACGTCTGGTTTGTTTACATCAGGAATGAACTAAGAACAGAAAGAGTATATATTTTTTGTAGTAACTGCATAACATTACAGTCAATTGTGCAATTCAGTAAAGCTCTTGTATTCTTGGGTAGTTACCAGTTTATGTTTGTACAATTATTTTTTCTGTTTCATTATTCTATAGCTTAAAATAAGGTGTTCATCTTATAATAAATACAAAACTTGTTTACTTTTTGTTGATTAAGAACATTTTCCTCATATATTCATTATTACTGACATAAGCAAGGTAAACGAGATCAGTGATGAACAGAAAAATATCATATAGAATTTGCTTGAAGCGAAAAATTTTAATATAAGTGAAACTGACGTAAAATGTAACATTTCCAGACAATCTGTTAAAACAATAAAGAGAAATTTAAACACAAATGTTTCTTCTGGCACTAAGAAATAAGGAGCATGGGGTTATAAAAAAATTGTTATTCTAATAAATACGAGAAAATTGAGATAAATCATTAAAGAAAATGAGACTTACATTAGTGTGACTATCAGAAAAGAATTACATAATTCTGGCAAATTTGTCTACAGACTCCTGAAGAAACCCCAACTGAGTTCCCTGTGAAATAGGTGAGGTTATTATGGACCAAAAAGTATAGAAGTTCTAAAGACCGGGATAAGGTAAGTACAGAAACAGTATTTGGTTATTGCCAATATGCCAGGTAATCTTTAGTTACAAAACCATCCAACAAACTGTTCCAAATGCCAGTTTATGAAGCCAACAATAATACAATTTACTAAAGATGTGTTTTAGTGATGATTCTATATTTCAAATCATCTGTGACAAAAAGTAGTTTGTAAAGAGAAGATAAAGGAGAAAAATGTAGTGACTTGTAAAAAACTTGACAAATAATGATCGTGAGTGATGATATGGTCAGGCATCAACTGTAAAGAATGGTGTATACAGTGGGGCAGTGGAAAGAACCAACAGATAATTTACTTTTTAATAAATAAGTGGTTTCCCAAAAATAAAGAGTAAATATTTAAGCAGAATTCAGTCGTGCCATGTTGTAAAAAGTGCAAAACATTTGTTGTCCAGAGCAGATTACCTCTCATTGACTGACAAAGGAATTCTGTGGATTTCAACACAACTGAGAATGTACGGTAGTTTTCAAATGAGATATAACAACTTCAATAATGAGATATAATTATTTGTCAAAATAATTTGGCATTGGAATCATTATAAATAGAAGAAAAAGACTTTAAACTGGACTAAAAGTAGTGTGCCTGAGGAATTAAAATTGTAATAAAAGCTACAGATTGAATGAACAATATTAAATACATTAAAAAAATAAAATGTTCTTAACTCTTATCATTATCACTTCATAATGAAAATACCACAGAATTGAGTAATTTTCATTTTTTATTGGATGGCCTAATAATTTAGCCAGGAACAGTATATAGCTCAAATTCTGTTACCATATAGTGGTACAGCATTTCATTCATATTTTAATTCTGCACAAATTTCTTCCACTCTTTTTCTTCTTCTTACCAGTCTTTTCATGTCACCCCATGATAGCACTTTTTTCCTAGTACTATTTTTACTACTTTATCCTATACTTGTCAACTTACCTCATGTTTTTCAATCCTTCCTTGTCAAATTTGTTTCACTGGGCTTGCTGTTCCACACCCAATAGCTGTCTCCACCTAGTCATTCATCTCCCTTCTATAAATTCAAGGAGAATCTGCACTTCCAAACCTCTTCTATGCTTCTCGTGTTATCCCATCTTGCAACTCACATGACTGTTTTCAGATTTTTCATCTCTATAGCCTGTATTTTTGTATTTTCCACTCAATACTGTTACAACACAAATAAGCCACCCCAGTACCAGGGACAAAAAAAGATGATAATAAATATAAATATACTTCATACAAAATAAAATATTAAATATAAATAAACTATAAAGACGGTGACACGACAAACGACGACATGACCTAACCCAAGTGATTGACCAAACAAACAGGAAAACGACAAAGAAGGGAAAAGACCAAAACCAAAGAAGAATAAAGACAATTGAAGGAAGTGAACGAATTTCTACAACCAAATAAAATAAAACCAAACGAGAAGGGGAGAACCGAATTAAAATGAAGCCAATTGAAAATAAAGGAGAAGAACAAGAAAAATGAAGAGGAAACGAAGTGAAACCAAGGGATAAGAAACACCACAAGTATAAAAAGGAGAAATGGTACACTCAAGTATAATATTGGGAATAAAACCAATGATTATCCAATACCATAAATAAATATTATTCTCAATGAAATAATTCATATAACTGTTTTAACCAAAACAGTAAAGTAATATTATAAAAAGAAAAAGTACACTAACCCAAAAATTAGAGTTAGATATAGTAAAAATCTATAGAAAAATAACATTAATAATACTGTGTATAATTTGTAATGGAAGAAATAGTGAGAAAGTGACAAAGAGAAATAATTATAGGGATTACCCACTAAGAAACACTTAATGTAAACAGTTAAAAAATGCAATAGTGAAAGTGTGAAACCCCAAAATGGTTAGAAACCATAATAATGATAATAAAACGCTCAATAATCAATAAGAAACGATAATTGATTAATAGTGAATCCAATTATAAGTAAGAGTAAGGTTTTTACGATAATATTAGATGTAAGCATTTCATAATGTGGTATAAACACTGAAGAGTGATAAGAAAACACTGTGTGAGTAAAAGTGATACAAATTAGTAATTAGAAATATAAAGTTTTAATAATAATAGTAAATTGAAACATTTAGTGATATGAAACGAACACTGGAAAGTGATAATAACATTGTCCATTAAGAGATTTAAGATTAGTTGTAAACGATTGTATTTAAAAAGGGAGTATCCCATGTAAAGATAAACAGCTAGTATTAACATGGATTGAGAGTAGAGTTTAATTAGGAAATAAGCAAGTAATAATTAATAAATAAACACCCTAGATTGTAAGGGAAAACCAATTGTTCAAAAGGTGATGTTAATTAACACCCAAAAAAAATAGTAATTAATGAACTGAGTTGTAACCAAACTTTACTTAATAATGGTAAAATAATTGTGTAGTTATATTTATGAATAGGGTATGACTGAAGAATTTGTACAGAGCATACGCCTAGATGTTATGTTTTTTAATTGAGGAAGAATAGGGAGTGGTAGCCATATTATTTAACAAAGGCAAAATAGAGGATTAAGAAGTTAAGACAATACAAATCTAATTACAATAGAAAAACAATAAATGTAGAAAATAACAGAACCACTAATCAAACAAAATACATTAGAATAAAATGAAACATCATTTATATAAATTCAGTAGATATAGTTAATGGATACTAGTGCATCTGAAATGCCTAACTGTCAAAACCAATAATTACAAATTGTATAGAATTCACAAGGAAATTAACAAATCTAAGGCAAGTAACTAGCCAAAAATAATGTATAAATCATTTTAAAAGAAAAATGTTACAATAAGAGCTTAAATTAAAAGAAATAAGTAATTATCAAATGTTAACATAATTAGACAAAAGTTAATATCTAATAGAACTTGACCTTGTGAGGTATTATTTTAATCTTTGAAAGGAAATAAATACAATAGTGATAATATTTAATACCCAGAAAGGAAGACAGAAGAATAAAATCAATCAGAAAATATATAGTAAATTTAAATAAAAATTCAAATATGATAACAATGCTTATAATCTAGGCCTTAGCCAATCAAAGGATTTTGCCCCGTTGGTTACTAATTTTCCGTTAATTTTGTTTACTCGTAAAATGACGCTTGGGTAGTAGGGATGCAAGATTTTGTATGACCGAAATTTTACTTTAAAAAGTTTAAAAAATATTCAAAAGTCAAAAACATGTACCAGTGAGAAGGAGATGAAGAGGATTAACGTTTAACTGATGTCCAGGAACTAAATAAACGAAAATTAAAAGCAGAAATTCCCAAGACAAATTAGAAAAAGACGCCAGCTGCCTAAATCACTCAAAATTTGATGAATTTTCCATTACCAAAGAACAACGATCTATCACAAACCTTCTGAACTGATAAGTATCATTTAAATACCCTAATCCCAGGAATAAAAGCACTTTATATATTTCTCATATCAATACAAACTCTCACTATGAATTAAAAATAATTTTCTTTCAAGGATTGAATAAAATAAACTTACGTAGAAAAACTTGTTAACTAAAAAATAACCTCGCACATGGTGGCGAACTTTTGTAACACCTATTACTACACTGCCGAACAAATTGTAACCACACTTTATATTATCTAAGTACGGATATGGTACGGTAATGTACTTTTTTATTGTAACCACATTTAATGTTTTCTTTATAATCTAAAGAACTCCAGATTTTGGGGCGAGCTGACAAATAATGTACAAACAGTAGCCATGATGGCGTCAGAATTGCTCGTTTCAAAACTAATTTCGTCAGCTTGAGATATTGTGTTTCATGTTTTATGCCGGAGCAATTTTTATTGAATACTACATTATAATGAGTGAGTTTAAAACTAGACAGGTGGATTGGCACATGAGCATACTAGGAATCCACTTGCAAAGATCCACGAAAAATAAAGTAATCTATACATACAAACCATGTTACACACATGAAGCTGTTTATTCAGCTATAGATCATGTTGCTCTTTGCTGTTATTTTATAAACAACTTTTGATAAGTGTCTCGCAAGCTAATTTATTCAACAGAAATATTCTGAGATACCTACATACGTGGAAGACCTTAGCCTGTGAGCATTGATTGGATAAGTATTAAACTCATCATTAACATGACTCGACGCATACTATTAACAGTCATGTGAGTTACTACTCGTATGATATCATTTACATGTATCTCAGACATACGAAGTAAGTAAATATGTTAGTTTACTGGTAATGGGTAAATTTTTAAGCAGACTATTTTACACAATAGTTGTGCAGGCAATAGGCATGTGAAAGGGAATATTTATAAGAGTGCCACTAATCACATTTCTTCTGTTTTCTTCTCAAAAGAGTCGTTTATAACATTTTGAATCAAGTGTTACAAATTATTTAAATATACTGGATGTGTAAATCGACCAAACACTTGCAAATATTAACCAAGCCTCAAATTTTCATTTGATTAAAATACAGTTATTTTGTGTCGAAAGTGCCCTGGGTACATCAAACAATTTCAATTGTCAGTTGTAATGTATGTTGCAAGCTAGGAGAGATGTAGTTTTCAGCTTGCTTTATTATTAGCATAACCAACTTTTCCATTGCCTACATAAATGCTCACTTGATTTTGTGATTTCAAATACAATCTCTGTTGAATGGATAACCAGGAGAAATAAATCTGCCAATAACAAAAGTACAACTCTTTATTGGTCCATAAGTATCAAAGACAACAAAGGACACTTTCAGGAGGTGGAAATTGTCACTCATTAAATAAAAAAATTTTCATTTTTATTTCCAAAACATTTATTGACCTCTTCACAAAATGAAAGATGAAAGAAAAGAAGTAAGAAAAGAGAGTATTTTTATAACAGATGATATCAGCTGATAAATATATAACATTAATTTGCAAGACGTGTTTGTAACTCTTATCACAAAACAAACAACAGAAAAAATATTGCAATGCCAAAAAGAAACAATATACAATAGAAGTGCAAATGGTGTATGAAAAAACAATAAAGCAAGCCAGAAAATAAGCATATCAGATGCTGGAAGTGAAAGAAAACAAATGTAAAACAAATAAGCAAATTTAATTTAATGATACATTTTAACTTGACAAATAACATTTAAAATGGGAGAATCAATTTAAGGTGTGTGTGTGTGTGTGTGTGTGTGTGTGTGTGTGTGTGTGTGTGTGTGTGTGTGTGTGTGTGTGTGTGTGTGTGTGTGTGATGAATATGAATATACACACACACATGCACACTAAAAGGGGGACACATCTAATAAAATATGATACTGAAATATGTACACAGAATTTACATGTGAATCAACACATGAACAAATCATGCAGATAAATGTTCATGACCCAAGCATACATCATTCTCCTCACAGTTTCTTCTTTCTGTTTCTTCCTACCTTTTAGATAACCACTTTTCTCCAACTCCTGAGCTGTTATGGTTTCAGTAGAATTAAAATTTCCTTCATTGCATTTTCTTCTTCTGGAGATAGTTAATACCTCACTAGTTGTTAAAACACTACAATTATATACCCCCCACACACACTCCGCACCTCATGGATTTCCAAAATTAGGCCTTCGATGATACATTGAACATTAACCTACATAGAAAATTACCTGCATTTATATATTTCCTTATAATTTAATTTTGTTATTTGGAGAAGGTAAATGGATGTAAATGGCAAGACACGTCCATTTTAAATATGGCCTCCTACATTTTAATAGGGTTTTCCAGAAGCATACTAGTACCAATTTCTTAGAAATAGTCAACTTTTAAAATTTATAAGCCTTAAAAAAATGATAATTCACAATACGCCTGAAATGAGTAAAAAATACAATTCTAATTTCCAATATATGCTGTGATGTATATACTATGTCATGTATATTTACATGTATAGCACATATAGTATAGTAATTAAATATACCACATGTACTGTATATACAGTAGTTTCATTTTGGAGAATTTTAACTTCCTAATGTTTTTAGGAACACATTATCTACAAAAGTTGAGGGCGACATCCTGTACTTTTATTTTTTGTTCCCTACACTTTCTAATTTAAACACTCTTTTCTTAATGGATAATGCACTTCAACAAGGTGAACAATTTTTAATTCACTTTTCTTTTTATTCACAGTAACTAATATGTTTGTAAGCTGAGTAAGGAACAGGGAAACTGTATGATTTAATTTCAGCATATTGTAATGGGTTTCATTTTGTTTATTTTAATTTCAAAAGTTTATTGATCTAAATGCTAATAACCACAGTATCACACAATTAAAATGCTGTGTATTGGTCAAATGTACAATCCAAGAATGTTAATTACAAATTAGTGTAATCCTTATTACATTTTATTTTTCAGGATTATGTTCAAGAAGTTATAGAACAATAATATAGTGTAATATTTTAAAATTAACGGTATAATACAGAATACTTATGTGAACAAATGAACACTACATACACTAAAAAATCATAGACAAGTACATACAATTATATACACTTCAAAACATAAATAAAATTCACAATGTGTGCTGCTACTGTATTTTGTACAAACACAAACACGTGCAACAAAAATAAGCAAAAACAAAAACGTAATAACATATAAAAGTACAACACCATATAACAAGTATGCCCACAAACATAAACAAGCTGAAATTCACAATACCATAAGCTGAGCTATATCACACAACCTGCGCGCGCGCGCGCGCACACACACACACACACAATTATTATTATTATCCCTATTATTTACTGTACTGACAATTAGGTGCCCATAAATTATTTAAAAACTTCATCCTGTATCACACTGTTTCCAGCACTCATGTTAAATAGCATCTCAAGAAAAGACTTACGAGAACAGTTTCAGTATTCTGTGCCAACATTTTGACGTTATTTAACATCACCATTAATATCTAAATCAATTAGCAATACATGGCACAATTAATACTGCCTCAGTATCATTTTTACACAAACTAATAACAAAACACATTGATAGGCAAACATAGATACACACACACACATCTCTCTCTCTCTTTCTTTCACTCAGTCACTCTCTCGCTCACTCACCAAAGACAGATGTGACCAAACACAACACACACAGTTTACATTGATAGTTGAATATGGTTCAAAAGACCTAACTGCAACAACATTTTTGTAAACTGTACACAATTCAATAAAGTGCCATCAGTTTTCAAGTCAAAACACAGTCATCTTCGAATAAAGAAAAGTACAATGTAACCGTATTTCAATAGTTGCATAGTTTTGTATTTCATTTTTTGTCTGTTATCAACTGTCCTGTAACCATTAAATTACAAAAGCTGTACCTACTCATATATCCTACATGACTCAATTCTGTCAGATAAGAGAACACTGATGAGTGTTCCAATGCACTCCTTAATAGTGATTACTTGTCACTTCCAATAATCTTGATAGATAGTACATCAATCACACTTATCCTATATAATGTCATATATAATTTAGTGTATATTTTATCAACAGATAACACTTTTCTTACAATCTTTACAAATCAAGTAATGTCATTAAAATTGATAAATGTAAGGAATGTAAACCTTACTGTTTGTAACTATACTACCTTTAAAAATGAAGAAAGAATGCTGATATCTAACTAATGCCAGTAATGCTTCTCATGATAAATTTTATACTGACTGAGATTTTTTTAAATTCATTTTCTTACATACCAAAGTTTGTTAAGTACACATTATATAAAAAGTTTCAATATTCTTTTTAAAGTTAAACCATCTGTACATTACAGTTATAAAAACTGTGTACAGTTTCTGATGCACAAATTGTAACACATACTATACACTCCAGTTCCCATAATAAACCAAAATAAAGAGGTGACTTGGCAAAACAGTCACAACCAAGTCTTCCCACTGAATGTCATAGCTCAGAAGAACAAAATTATTTCTTTGTAGCTATCCGTATGTAATAGGAGTTGGGTAGCCAACCATTGCAACACAATATTCAAGGAGTTCTTTTAAGAGTCATCTTTTGCTTAAATTTGATCTTATATTGTAAAGTATGTGTTTCCTCTGGATTTGACTGCACTGTTTCTGTTCTTGTACACTATGTTCACACTCCAATCCCTTTTTGGAAGTCTATAGGGGAGGATGGGATGTCAAAGTGTAAGACACAAAACAAATTACAGAGTCAAAATTGGAAAGAACTTTAAAAGTTATCGCACACACACACTTGTTAACAGTTTTGAACAAAGCAGACTACAGGTTCCATTTATCACATGTAAGTAAATCAGTTAATCTGAATGGCTCTCAACATATAAAGTCTGTGTAGACCTTACAACAAAGCTTTGTGTATTATGGAAATATTTTTTATGAGCACTATTGCCCACATCATAATTTTTATGAATGCTGCTGTGTGCATGTGAAGAGTGTGAGAGAAGCAGAGAGGCTGTGAAGCATGTACCGTTTCTTTGTCTAGTGTACATTACATCTGTCTTAATTGCAATCCATAAGCACAATGTTTTTTTTCTACACTCTGTATGGAGTATATGCAGTACAGTTAACAAATACCTTGTCACTCAAATTAAATAATTTTAATAATGGCAGATACTCAAAGCTAATTTTAGACGCTGCTTTCAATTCTTATGATCTGAAAACTGCAGATTTTTTTTATGTTCCTTGACAAACTGCATACACTTCTAAAACTGTAAAGCTAATTGCTACACCTCCATATGCCAAAAAATTTGCAACTGTCTTCACAATGAACACTTTATATATAAACTAATTATAACCACGGCACACAAAACTCAATCACGTTGCACTTGTAAGATTCTAATGTTTTCAAGTCTAATCTCTGTAATTAAAATGTTGCTTCCAAGATGTTTATTAGGCCAAATAATTTTTTGAAAAAAAAATCTGTAGTTCCAACAAATTTCAGCACTTAATTCCATATTTGTAAAACATAAATTTCTCCAGTCTTCAGTAATGAAAAAAGTTATAATGAATAGCCACTAGTCACTTTACATTTAATTTACTATGTAAAAGAAAGGGTGTATGTATGTATTGCCTGAATAAAATTAAACCCAAGTAAATGTAGGTATCCAAGAAGACGGTCAATAAATCAAAACAACTTTTTTTAAATTAAACAATGAACTAACCTCTACGCGTAGTGACTTTTCAGTAAACATTCAGTGACAATAGTTCTATAATTTACTTCACAACTACAGTTTAATTTCAATTAATATTTTAATGGTATTTTAAGATAATCAAAGCTTATGTGATAAGACCTCTTCATTTATTAAGTGCTTTATTTCAGTTGCATGCTACCAATGTATGACAAATTTTGCACTTGTTGCACAATCCTATACATGCAATACAGTACAGACTACTGTTGTAGATAAGATTTCATAGATGAAGGATCTGATATATGCTACACTTACAAAAACTGAATTTCATTTTTTTTAAATTAGGGACACGTTTTACTTAATATTGTATACCATCATTGTAGAGAGTTGACACAAATGGAAGCTATGTACAAGAGAAATCTTAAAAATACATACTTATATTTATTATAGTCTGTCACGCTGATGCCATACTCATGCATATGGAAAAGTACGTATGTTATATTGTGGTATGATATGTGGACACATGTTCCAAACACTCTTACATCTCAGTGGTGAATACTATATTAATTTTTTTTTTTTTACATTTAACTTCCTGGAAGTATCTGGATATAAATTAACTAATCCAATGAACCAATATCTCAACATCTGGTTATACCCCAGGTTGAAAGTGTTATTTTTTTATTGTATTATCACTGACACCAGATGAGTTAAAAAAGGGATAATTAATAGAGTGGTAAATTTTTTAACTCTCTGGAATTTTTTTACTGTGGAAACACCACAGTGCTTTGCTGACGCTATCACACAGACATCTCACAGCAGTGTTACTATATACCTATGCAGTCTCATTTATGTGAGAAATATGCCTTCAATTTCTCACTAAAACTGGTAGATGTGGAGTTAAATACGTAAGGGAAATTTATGTGGGAATGATTCTATGAAAAAAACACACTTAAAAATTGTTAAAACATTTTCATGAACAAACAAAGAATCATGGGCAAGATAAAATCTTATGAACATAGTAACTGAGTTAAGAACACGAAACAGTTAAGAATATCTTAACCTGTGTGGAAAAACTACTGAAACAGTTCACTGAACACCACAGACATCAAAAGTCGCCCCAAATGACTTTTCTGTTACTAGAGATTTTTGAAATGCTGAAAATTAATATATATTTGCTACAACAGCTCAGAAGGCTAATTCGAAAACTGTTTTTTAAGGGTGGAGTAGGTGTTGTCATCTACATATAAGTTCTCAAGAGAGTTTACTTTGAACAGGACACAATGACACTCAACAATAAGTTATGAAGGATTATGTAACATTTAGTGCTCCCCCTCCCCCCACACACACACACACACACAGTTCTGATCTTACCTGGGTTAGAACAAAAAAGGAACTCACTGACTACAGTTATTGTTTACATATCTTATGTTGTAAATGCTACAAGGGGAGAAATATTACACCATATGTATACAAAGACCCACATTATCTAATAATAGTTATACACACAACATACACTTTAGTTAATGTCTGTTTAAAATTTTTAAACCCAGTTAGTTGTATTTCATACACAAAAACAGCCTCTGATACAAGCTCAATTTATGGTATAAAGGCATCAATGTGCATAAGGGAAGATATGGTTTAGTAAAATTCTCTGGGGAATATCTTTAAAACTGAAATATCCTGAATTAATTTTTTTTATCACATAAGTGCTAACAGACCAGAACAAATAAGTTTCACTATAATTCAAGTTCTTATAAAACTTCAGTCTTCTTATAAAAATTGCTAAGTGCAAATGGCTGTTTTGAGAAACTTTCAGATAGAATGTTTTCTTGTTAAGCTGACTGAAAACATTCTGTATGCTCATACACAATATTTCTTGTGTCATCTAGAGACTCAAATGTGGTGAACTCTGTGCATGATTATGGGTGTTACTGTGTTATACAAACTAGTCTCGTCAAGTGTTACATATATTGACACCCATTGCTGTAATGTTTTCTTTCTTAAACAAATAAACTTCATCACCATGTATACACAAAAATGCTTAATCACATAAACTATTCCTCTACAGATATCAAAGCAGTACACCACCATATAAGCAGCTCACTAATTATAATGACTAACAGACTACATTTTTCACCAGCATATCAACATATCTTGATATACATATAATACTACCTAATATAAAATTAATGTAACTTAAATTTTAAATTATTGAGAAGGTTTTTGTTTACAAAACTCCCTAGTAAAAAGAACACAAACTATTTACATTTGATCTCTTTGTAATACATTAACACTGTATTAAACTCACCCCCCAAAACTAACAATATTAAAAAATTCAAGTATCAATAGAAAAAGTACTTAAGAGTATTTTTTATTATATTGATTTCCAGAGTGGTGTGCTTTTTACGTAAATAAACAGATAAATTGCTTAGAAATGACTGGAGCAGGTCTATAAAGAATAAAAGAGGATTTTAAACTGAACACCCCACTGATAAAAAGAAAACCGGTTACTATTCGTCATGGTTAAAACACAAATATAATTAATACCTTCTGTAAATATTAATTATTTTGTCTGTTTATTTTGTATCACAGACTCAAATCTGCACCATTGCATCACCACAGATTACACCGAGTTCAGTAAATTTGTTGTTTAGTTCTAATGATTCAGATATGAATCTATATATAACGTTAAATTCAACAATATAATTAATACTTGGAGGAGAAGATATTAATTATATGTATGTTACTAATAACTACAAGACACTTCAAGAATTATCATTTAGCGTGCACACGCACTGCTTAGAAGATCTATACTATATTTTACTTCATTAAAATAAAAACCTATCTTGCTGAGTTAAATTCTTGGATTTCGTTGTCCATGACGTGTCCGTTACTTAACTAAATACAACTATTATATTAATGACTCGGAACACAAAGTTTTTTATAAGTGAAAACATAAAGTTTTACCTTACAACCTGAACCGGTTTTCACCTTTAAAAGGCTTCTTCAAGGCTTTTCGCCTCTTCTTATATAATTTTGGTTTGGGGTACGTAGAAAAGAAATTGGAAAATAAAAATAAAAAAATGGTAGATAAGTTAAATAAATTAATAAGAAAGAACGAAGTAAAAAAGGAACACCTCTCTAAGAATAACTATGAAAAAAGAGTAATAAACCTTACAGAGGTAACTTTCAATACAGAAGAAAAAGAAATGTTAGCAAAAGGCTTAAAATACGCGCCGCCACCAGAATTAAATCAAGAAAAAACGATTATTGAATGCGAAAGCATAATACAAAAACTAGGAAATGAAAATGATAAAAAAAGAATAAGGTGGGAAGTAGGGAATGTAGTAGATAAAATATTTAAGAAAAATTTGTATAATTCAAAAAATGAACAAAAAGTCAAATCAACTGTAACTAAACTAAAGAATAAAATAAAAAAGAATGATATTATAGTTACGAAGGCGGACAAAGGAAATACAATGGTACTACTGAGAAAGGACGAATACATAAAGAAAACGGAAGAATTTATAAGTGAAGGACCATATGAGGAAATAAAGTATGATTATACAAGTAAGTACCAGTCAAGGATAAAACAAATGATGAAACAGATAACATTTATAGAAGAAAATAAGAAAAAGTATTTATTAGAAAGTAATCCAACAGCACCAACTTTTAAAAGTCAGGTTAAGATACATAAAGAAGGAAAACCAATTAGACCGATTGTTTCTTTCATTAATGCACCTATTTATAAATTATCAAAGGAAGTTAGCAGAGTACTGAAAGAGAAATATGAATTTGGGACAAAATACAACATATAGAATAATGTAAAATTGATAGAAAAATTAGAAAATATTAGAATTAATGTAAATACAAAATTGATATCACTGGATGTTAAGGACATGTTTACCAATATCACAGTAAATAAAGTTATTAAGTTAATAAACGATAATAATATGGGAGAATACAGGTATAAAAAGCAGTTGATTAAAGCAATTAAAGAATGTGTAAATCAGAACTATTTTAGGTTTAATAACAAGTTTTATATACAGAAAAAAGGTTTACCTATGGGGTCTCATTATCCCCTATTCTTGCAGAAATATACATGAATGATTTTGAAAAGCAATTAATAAGTTCCGCTAAGTATAAAGACAATATAAAATTATGGTCTAGATACGTTGATGATGTATTAGTAATTTGGGAAGGAAGCATAGAAGAAGTGCATGAGTTTATAAATGAGGTAAATAATAAGGATAAAAACTTACAATTTAAAGAAGAGATAGGAGGTAAGAAAATAAATTACTTAGATTTAAACATAGAAATTAAAGATAATGAGAAACTACAGTTTGGGATATTTAGGAAAGATGCGAGTCGTATTCTGATATAATTATACCAAGAGAGCCTTACCACCCTTATAGATATAAAATGGCGGCAATCAATTCATTTTGTTACAGAGCTCAGAAGTGTTTAAAAGAGACCGAATCAAAAGATAGGTAGTTAAAAACGATAAAGGGAATTGTAAGGAATAATAATTATAACACCAACATAGTGGATAAAGTTATGAAAAGGGTTAACATACAAAAAGCTAAAATAGAACCAGAACAAAAGAATTATGCAGGGTCATTGACATACATAGGTTCACATACTAGAAAAATTATAAAATGTTTTAATAAATACGGAGTAGATATAGCTATTAAAAAATGTGAAACGGTATTTGATAACATAAGGAATAAAAATATAGAAAAAATTCCAGTATTACAGAAAAGCGGAATTTATAAATTAAAATGTAAAGACTGCAACAAAGTGTACCTAGGTGAGACAGGACGAAAATTCGTATGCAGGTTGTCTGACCACAAACGTGGAGAAGGTAATAGAACCAATTCGTTATATGCAAGACATTTCATAGAAGACAACCATAAGTTTGTTAATCCTTTGGAAGACTACGAAATTGTAAAAGTAGTAAATAACACAGTTGAAAGGAAGCTTAAGGAGGAGTTAGAAATATTGAAAGAAAGAGAAAAAGGGTTAGACAATTTAATTAATACTAAAATTAAATTTGATAATGAAGAAATATTTTATAACATAATTAAGAAGTAAATGATAGAGGACAGATAGATAAGATTAAGAATTAAATTGCATAGTACTAATTGGATGTTTTAAAATAAGGGTGTGTGATTGACCCACGTGTGTGGAGAGGAAGACAGTAGGCACGCGTGCGCGCGCGCGCGCACACACACACAAAAAAGGAATTTGCTAGAAAAATATGCAACTGTCCAGATGGAGGGACAAGGCTCAGGGGGTGGGGAAGGGACATTTGAATTATAGATTGTTGTGTGTGAGCAGGGTGGGGTGAGATGGAGGTGAAGGGTTTGTTTTCACATTATTTCTTTCAATTCCGATCTGACGATGAGCTGTGAAGCTTGAAAGCACTAATCAGGATAATTTTTATATAGTGGTGTGCAACAGTGATCATTCTGCTTGTGATTTCAACACTAACACAACTTTCTTCATTAAATTTATGTTTTTACTTATAAAAAACTTTGTGTTCCGAGTCGTTAATATAATAGTTGTATTTAGTTATAAAAACCTAGTTACACAAATCTAGTTAAAAATTCTACCTAGTTTTATAAAAATTTGTTACACTCAACAACTGTAATGAAACACAAAGGTTAATCTTAGCGAATGTGTGATTGTGGTTTGTGTTTCGTGACTTCTGTCAATTCACAACAATCTGGTACAAAGAATCTTAACCTCTTATAATGCTTTCAGAAGAAACTGAAAACTCATAACCACTATTAAAATAGAAAATATTCAATCTCAAATGAAGTATAAGTATACTTTTTCCTGCAGAATTTTGTAACAAGATTCTACTTAATCGTTAATTCAATCATAGTTAGGAAAGTGTTTACATGAGGTTATAAATATTAAAAATGTGCCAACAAAAATATGTGAAACATAATTTTAATAATTCATACATGATTTTTGAGTTTCATACATTGTTATGTTATGGCATGCAATGCATGTTTTCTCAAGACTTTTGAGTTTACTCCATATGATAAATCAGTAAGAACTCACTTTTTTGCCATCCTTATTGGTCACTTCTAAAATTCTGGTATCTGTAAAGTCATCCCATGGTCTCACGTATACTGAAGCTTTGTACATTAAATTATTCTGAAACACAAACATTTCAAAATATTAACTTATTAGAAGGACTCAATATCTTAAATTATTTGGATAAGAGGAACTTTGAAAATACAGTTTTATACAAAAATAGACCAAATGGGGTTAAAGACATCTGACCAAGTAGGTACAGGCTCAACTGTTTTCTTTACTGTGTGTGTGTGTGTGTGTGTGTGTGTGTGTGTGTGTGTGTGTGTGTGTGTGTGTGTGTGTGTGTGTGTGTGTGTGTGTGTGTGTGTGTGTGTGTGTGTGTGTGTGTGTGTGTGTGTGTGTGTGTGTGTGTGTGTGTGTGTGTGTGTGTGTGTGTGTGTGTGTGTGTGTGTGTGTGTGTGTGTGTGTGTGTGTGTGTGTGTGTGTGTGTGTGTGTGTGTGTGTGTGTGTGTGTGTGTGTGTGTGTGTGTGTGTGTGTGTGTGTGTGTGTGTGTGTGTGTGTGTAACAAGGCTTATAAGAACAGACATGTCTCTTGTATGAGACAAATCTTTTGACTCTCTTTGAGTGAAAAGAAAGCTGGAAAGACCAAAAACTAAAGCCTTAATTTTCCATTTGCAACCCAACCGAGCCACCTGACAGCCATAGAGGACAAGAAGAGTTTCAGCACAGCCAAGTCAGCATAGCAAGGCAACTGATTTCAATTGCCTTCGTGCAATTCAAAATGGCATATACTTGTTCGAAGCCCAATTCCTAAAATTATGCTACTGAAATCAGCCAAATCCAAAACACTACAAAGCGCTGCTGAAATCTTATAATCAATGACAAAAAAAAAACATCAAATACTTCATTCAGACGTCACATGACACAATGGGGAAGACAAAGAAAAACACTGTGTATATGGGTTTTTCACTCGTAAGTACTTTTCAACTTGCAGTAAACAACACATAGATACCAAAAGCGTTCAACCTTGAAGAAGTCAGGTGTAACTTCGAATTTTGTTAGTGTGTGAATCCATACTGCAGGCCAAATTAACGACCATGTTGTTAGGGAAAAAAAATGTGGCTTGTACTCGGAACAATATGGTATAAGTTCATGAGTTTGTACTATCATACCTCTAAAATGGTTAGACCTGTTTTGATAGAAGGCCTATCAAATCACTTGTTTTGATTTTAGGAGTATCAACAGAGATAGTAAATCATGGAAAAAACAAACTGGAGGACATAACACACCATATTGTGTTCAATCTGAGCAAACCTGCTAAGTATTTTAATTAATACAAAGAACAGAAAAAATAATTACAAAAAAAATTTTTTTAATTGGATTACTACCCTACTATAAAGGGAAGGCGGCATTACAATTAGGTGATAATAAACGTTCATTTGGTGAAAACTGACAACAGAATTCGTGTTTATGGTTACCATGGTAACAGAACTGTTTACAGTTTTTCTGTCTTCTTTAAAATTTGTACATTTGTGACTGCTATAACATTGGTGACAGAACTGGGTATAGGACCTTTAACTAAATGTTATTTAAAAAAGTTTCAACACTCTTATTGAAATGCTGCATAATTATGACATTACAGTGTTTAACAATAATTAAGCCTGTTTAACAATAACAGTGTCCAACACTAGTATTAAGAAAGTCTCTCTCTCTCTCTCTCTCTCTCTCTCTCTCTCTCTCTCTCTCTCTCTCTCTCTCTCTCTCTCTCTCTCTCTCTCTCTCTCTCTCTCTCTCTCTCTCTCTCTCTCACACACACACACACACACACACACGCACACACACGCACACACTATAACATCACCAAATTCAGATAAATTTTGATAACAATAAGTATGTATAAAAAATGCTAAATGATATTATGTTTGAATAAATAAATTATGTGGATAGTAAAAAATAAATAAAAGGTAATTAACATGGAAGGAGGAGGTGTAATAAACTGAAAGTGATTAATAGAGAAACTCAAATAATAGACTGACAGACAAACGACATTGACCCAACCCCAGAGATTGGCCAGTTAAGAAACCAGTTAAGAAACCAGAATAAAGAAAACAAGACGGAGGAAGGAGAAGAAGAAGAATGAAAACCAAGAGAGAACAAACCCATGAGGAAGAAAACAAGATGAAACTTAGACAAGAAAACTAGACAAGTGATAAAAAATAGAGAAGGGAGAAATAATGTAACCCAAAGTAATAAAGAATGAAATTCGGTTAAGAACCAAAACTATTAATGAACGTTAGTATTGATAAAATGACCATTATGAACCGTCAGTAATATGAAACAATGTATAAAAGTACACTAACCAAAAGAGTTAGGGATATATGTAATTTGTTAACTAAGAAAGACACAATATTAATAATTTTATATAGATAGTGTGTAGAGAAAGAGAATAAAATGATGAGAAATAAATGGAAGTTGAATTAGTGAAAGTGATTTATACTAGAGTGACATAATACTAAAGAAACACTAAATAAATTATAATGAACACTAAATAGTTTAAGAAAGTGCTAGTGAAAAATAAATACAAATATTGTCTATCATATAAATAGTAAGAGGAGAGTAGGCTAAGGTAAAGGCTTAGTAAAATTACTTATGTTTTAGTTTTAAGAGTGAACAATAACATTTAACAAGTTACAATGAATAGTATTTAGGATAGAACATTTATTCAGTAAATAATGAACACTAAGTAGTGATATTCACTGTGATGACCAGGAAATAGTATTGTTATAACTTAAAAATGTATTGTAAAAGTTTAAAGGTGTGTTTCACAAAGAAAAGTAATTAGATGGTGTTAATATGGAAGGGAGAGAAAAAAGCATTAGAAAATAAGTTTGTATTAACATTAATTAAATACCCATGTTATAAGGAGAGTTTAATGGAAAAAGTTCAATAGAGGTGAGATTGTTTAGCACCAGAACAACAAATCAGAAATAATGAATGGTATAAACTGTTAGTTATGAAATGGATATGGCTGTAAGAGTTATACAGACCATAGACCTAGATGTTATATTTTATATTGGAAATGAATAGCAAATAATTAGCAAGTAATATTGAATAACACAGTTGTTACTAACAAAGACTAAATTAAAACACATCCAGAGACATTAAACCTAATTATAAATGCAAAATAACAATTTGGGACTAAATGAAATATATTGTGTATGAAGCCATAAAAATCCAGTAACGGCTACTTAAATGTGAAACAGGCCTAACGGTCAAACATAAACAATTACTGATTGTACAAAAATCACCATGTAATGGACAAATCCAAGGTGAATAATTCATCAAGGATGAATAGTAGTTATTATTAAAAACCAAATATTAAATTAAGGAATTATATAAACAAAGAAAGGTAATTGATAAGTATGAAATTAATTGTGAACTTAGAAAACTTGATAAAACCCAATATTGTGGGGTACCAAAATAATCTTTGTGAGAAAATATAAATGACAGTGCATTTAGATAATAACCCCGAAGGAAGATAAGAGGAGGAAGAAGGTCCGAAGATATGGGAAGATTTGAAAGAAATTCGAAAATTGATAACAATGTACTGATGTTCAGCTCACCCAATGAGAGCAAATACGTAACCATGGAAACGACCATTTAACGAGGTAATTACCGTTAAATACAATTACTTGAAAAGGGACGCTATCGCAAGCCAGAGGCGAATTTTCTGTACAACACATTTTAATGTTTAAAATATCTTAGAAATAAAACCAAGTATAGAATCGATAGTACAGAAGTCTGATGGATCCAGAATACCATTTCCAGAGGGAGAAGACGTTTAACTCAATATGAAATATCTAAATAAGTCCAAACTACTTTGAAAAAGATGCCGAAGTCTGAATAAAGAACACAGGAACAATATTGATGCCATAATCCTTCCTTCTTGACATCCCGAGCAATACCGTACTGCAAGGCTGTTAAGTATCAGTTAAATTATTTCAACTTCCAAAAAATAAACGCACTTTGAACATTTCTCAATGTATGTTGAATACCACTGAATTCTCTTACAAGGATTGATCCATAAAATTATATCACTGAGAATTTGTTAACTATAGAACTAACCTCATATTTATGTACGACTTATAAACATCTTGTATGACACTTAAACAAAACAATTATCACTACACATTATCCTACATAAGGAAAAAACATTGTAAGGTTGTGTATTTTTAATGTTGTAACTGCATCTGAACCTTTTAACGTGATCCAAGCAACTCACAACCATCGATCGAAATATTTGTTGATTGGCGTCAGAGAAAGCCATGCTGTTTATATGTATTCGAAATGATTGGTTAACCCTCGAGTAGAGTCTTATAAAGAATTATCCGGTGCAGAATTATATATGAGCAAATTAATTACAACTTGTGTCTATAAAATATTAACTTCCAATTAATAATACATTTATACTGTGTGTGTTAAATCGTGTCTTATTTCCATTAGTAAAATGTATGTTTAAAAATATAATGTATAGTGAAGGTTTCCAATGCGACGTCTAGCGCTCAAGTAGCGAATCCTGCAACCGCTATCTCGATTGACACGAAATTGAGAAAAGGCGGGACGGATTGAATTCGTCGCCTCGTTCAAATAGAACATTGATAAGTAAACCATTTTAATTGTTTTATACAAACAATTTGGCGCCACCCGGAGATTATCCACTACGTCTGAACCTCAGATTGGGAACCACGATACCTGGTCCCCAGTACGTTCGCTACGGGCCCAAACATCGTGAAGTACATCGCCGTGCGAGGACGCAGTGGTAAGAAACACAGACACACTTTTACACTTAGACACACTGTTATATTTTACAGAGGCACGAGAGCTACACAGAACGACCATTACGTTATAAACTGGCGCCCATCGTGGGGCTTGAAGGAGGCAGGACACCGTAACGTTAAAAATTGGCGACCAACCGGTGGAGCTTGAAAAAAGGAAGATACGAAGTTCTAGCGGCGGTCACGAAAGGAAATCAAGATGCACACAAGAGGTTTATCGAAAAAGTTGGCGAAGGAGAAAGAAATGGAAGAAAAACAAACGGAAATTCCAGAACCAGAAAAACGGTTCAGCTATGCGGAATGGATGACAACATTGTTTAAAAAATTCAGCAGAGAGGTGGAATACATCGAGAAAAATACCACTGACCATGAAAGAGCACAAATGAGTCGCGCGAATGCAATGGGAACGCCAAATGACAAAATGACATTGAGAGACATTTATAATGAGATGTGGAAGTTAGACACCAAGTATAATGAAGAAGAGACTGTAGGGACAGCCCACGAAAAAGACGATAACCAAATGGAAGGAATGACTGAAGAAGATTGGGAAAAATGGGATGAAAACTGCACACAGATGAAAAACGAAAGAACAGGAGTATACGCGCAGGTGACAGAGGAATATACACAGGAGGAGTATGAACAATGGAGACAATCGATAAGACTACCAGAAAGACCAATACAAACAGAAAACGCAGAATTAAGGGAATGGATAAGAGTCATGTTTGAACTATCCAGAGAAGATATGTGTAATTGGAGGAAGGAACATAATCAAATAGAAGAGTTCGACGGAATACCAAATAATAAAAACATGGGACAATCAAGTATTCAAAAAGCAGAAGAAATAGTCAAAGACGTGGAAGTGAAGCAACAGAAGAAAATAACAGTACTCACACAAGAAGAGGTACAGAAACTAATGGATTTATTTACTGAACAGAGAAAAGAAATGAAGGAAATTATGGATGAAGGTTTCAGAAAGTTAAGTAAGACAATGGATAGGGGTTTCAAGAAATTGAATGAAACAATAGACACCACTTCTGGAGGTAGTAATGAAAAAATAGAAAGTAAAGAAGACCCAAGTACACTGTCATCTGAGAATAAAAGTAACAATAACCAAGAGAAGACTAAGAAAATACCTCTAAGAAAACTAAACAATACCAGAGAAGAAGTGGAGATGATGAAGAACGGACTAATTGATGTGTTCAATTTACCCCTTACCGACCAAAGCAAATTAATGAGACAAAGCAAATTAATGAGATATAAAGATTGTAGGAGGGAGGGAATTCACAACCAACCAACGGAGGGAAACTTCAGCAAATCAATAAGAAAATGGAAATTACACAAAATTGACAGGACTCACAACAAGATGGGGTGTCACAAATCAAGAAGGTATCTAACACGCTTGAGTATACCAGAAATAGAAATGCTGAGTAAAGAACCACATAATAAAATGATGGAAGCAGTCACGGATACCACTGAACATATGATATTAGAAGAATCATGGTACAAAACAGAAGAAACCTATATCACTAGGAAGAAAATAGTTATATACACCAAGGTTATCCGAACCACAAATGCAGAGGAAATGATGGACTATGGGTAAACAAAGTGAAGATAAACGCCGAGAAAAAGGGGACTGATTTCATGATAACCTACCTAAATAATTTAAAATAAAAAGAAAATAATAATACAAGCAGATAAGTTTACTGATAAATAATAATGAAAAAATATATATAAAAAATGAATTTCAAAATTCAAAAAAGTTATGTAAGGACAGCTTACACAGATATTTCGAGAATATTTTAGACCAATCATAAAAGTGGAGAAATAAAATTACCAAGAATCCACATAAAGTAAGAAACACTAACTTACTATAATATTTGAGTAAAAACTAATAATAAGGGAGTGTAGTTACAAAACATTCCTAACAAAATAAAATTAGTTACAATAATCATTAGCCAAAATATGAGACACAAAAAAGCAAAACATACTATAAAGGAATAAGCTACAAATATTCCTAACTAGTAAGAAACACTAACTTACTATGATATTTAAAAAGTTAAGAAAAAAAATAATATAAATCAAAATGATCAACTTCCACTACTATTTAGAAAGAAATGGGAAGTAAGATTAAGAAAACCAATGATCAAAAAACAAAATAAATAAAATAAACATTCTAAGAGTTGTAATATGAATTGAGATGAAACGAAAATAATTAAAAATGAATAAAAATGTGAATTGTATCAATAAAAAGCAATGCTTCAAGTATTATCAAGTAGTATATATGAAGAAAGATGAAAAAATATATGACCCGAACTGAGCAATAAGGAAATATAAAGGTAAAAGATTCCCAGCAAATGTTATGATTATTATTATTATGTTGAGTCACGAGATGACTATATTTAAGATTCATTAATTGAGATTGACTGTTGAATAAGTCCAGCAATCATTTTACTGAGCAGGGATGATGTTCCCCTGATCTCAGAATAAGAGTAGTTTTGAACGACGGAGTTAGGTAAGCCAATAGAGCCCATCCGAATCGATTGCAACTACAGAGTAAAGTTAGTTAGCGAAAATAAGATTTATAGGGAATAATTTATAATAAAAAATCAATAAGCCAGTTCGTAATAAGAAAAACTGACGAAGAAAAGAATCAGAAGATAGGAATTAAAAGATACAGGATTAAGCATAAAAATAGAGTGAGAAGCAGGAGAGTTTAAGAAGAAAATGATACAATACAATTGATAATTTCATCAAACTTAGAATAATGTTTTATAAAATGATCAATTTTGGTGGGAGAGCATTATATAACATCACCAAATTCAGATAAATTTTGATAACAATAAGTATGTATAAAAAATGCTAAATGATATTATGTTTGAATAAATAAATTATGTGGATAGTAAAAAATAAATAAAAGGTAATTAACATGGAAGGAGGAGGTGTAATAAACTGAAAGTGATTAATAGAGAAACTCAAATAATAGACTGACAGACAAACGACATTGACCCAACCCCAGAGATTGGCCAGTTAAGAAAACAGTTAAGAAACCAGAATAAAGAAAACAAGACGGAGGAAGGAGAAGAAGAAGAATGAAAACCAAGAGAGAACAAACCCATGAGGAAGAAAACAAGATGAAACTTAGACAAGAAAACTAGACAAGTGATAAAAAATAGAGAAGGGAGAAATAATGTAACCCAAAGTAATAAAGAATGAAATTCGGTTAAGAACCAAAACTATTAATGAACGTTAGTATTGATAAAATGACCATTATGAACCGTCAGTAATATGAAACAATGTATAAAAGTACACTAACCAAAAGAGTTAGGGATATATGTAATTTGTTAACTAAGAAAGACACAATATTAATAATTTTATATAGATAGTGTGTAGAGAAAGAGAATAAAATGATGAGAAATAAATGGAAGTTGAATTAGTGAAAGTGATTTATACTAGAGTGACATAATACTAAAGAAACACTAAATAAATTATAATGAACACTAAATAGTTTAAGAAAGTGCTAGTGAAAAATAAATACAAATATTGTCTATCATATAAATAGTAAGAGGAGAGTAGGCTAAGGTAAAGGCTTAGTAAAATTACTTATGTTTTAGTTTTAAGAGTGAACAATAACATTTAACAAGTTACAATGAATAGTATTTAGGATAGAACATTTATTCAGTAAATAATGAACACTAAGTAGTGATATTCACTGTGATGACCAGGAAGTAGTATTGTTATAACTTAAAAATGTATTGTAAAAGTTTAAAGGTGTGTTTCACAAAGAAAAGTAATTAGATGGTGTTAATATGGAAGGGAGAGAAAAAAGCATTAGAAAATAAGTTTGTATTAACATTAATTAAATACCCATGTTATAAGGAGAGTTTAATGGAAAAAGTTCAATAGAGGTGAGATTGTTTAGCACCAGAACAACAAATCAGAAATAATGAATGGTATAAACTGTTAGTTATGAAATGGATATGGCTGTAAGAGTTATACAGACCATAGACCTAGATGTTATATTTTATATTGGAAATGAATAGCAAATAATTAGCAAGTAATATTGAATAACACAGTTGTTACTAACAAAGACTAAATTAAAACACATCCAGAGACATTAAACCTAATTATAAATGCAAAATAACAATTTGGGACTAAATGAAATATATTGTGTATGAAGCCATAAAAATCCAGTAACGGCTACTTAAATGTGAAACAGGCCTAACGGTCAAACATAAACAATTACTGATTGTACAAAAATCACCATGTAATGGACAAATCCAAGGTGAATAATTCATCAAGGATGAATAGTAGTTATTATTAAAAACCAAATATTAAATTAAGGAATTATATAAACAAAGAAAGGTAATTGATAAGTATGAAATTAATTGTGAACTTAGAAAACTTGATAAAACCCAATATTGTGGGGTACCAAAATAATCTTTGTGAGAAAATATAAATGACAGTGCATTTAGATAATAACCCCGAAGGAAGATAAGAGGAGGAAGAAGGTCCGAAGATATGGGAAGATTTGAAAGAAATTCGAAAATTGATAACAATGTACTGATGTTCAGCTCACCCAATGAGAGCAAATACGTAACCATGGAAACGACCATTTAACGAGGTAATTACCGTTAAATACAATTACTTGAAAAGGGACGCTATCGCAAGCCAGAGGCGAATTTTCTGTACAACACATTTTAATGTTTAAAATATCTTAGAAATAAAACCAAGTATAGAATCGATAGTACAGAAGTCTGATGGATCCAGAATACCATTTCCAGAGGGAGAAGACGTTTAACTCAATATGAAATATCTAAATAAGTCCAAACTACTTTGAAAAAGATGCCGAAGTCTGAATAAAGAACACAGGAACAATATTGATGCCATAATCCTTCCTTCTTGACATCCCGAGCAATACCGTACTGCAAGGCTGTTAAGTATCAGTTAAATTATTTCAACTTCCAAAAAATAAACGCACTTTGAACATTTCTCAATGTATGTTGAATACCACTGAATTCTCTTACAAGGATTGATCCATAAAATTATATCACTGAGAATTTGTTAACTATAGAACTAACCTCATATTTATGTACGACTTATAAACATCTTGTATGACACTTAAACAAAACAATTACCACTACACATTATCCTAC
This sequence comes from Magicicada septendecula, assembly GCA_034769895.1. Classification (NCBI taxonomy): domain Eukaryota; kingdom Metazoa; phylum Arthropoda; class Insecta; order Hemiptera; family Cicadidae; genus Magicicada; species Magicicada septendecula. Next base: position 173,533,586 of record CM068367.1, on the reverse strand, counting down.
ATAAGGAAAAAACATTGTAAGGTTGTGTATTTTTAATGCTGTAACTGCATCTGAACCTTTTAACGTGATCCAAGCAACTCACAACCATCGATCGAAATATTTGTTGACTGGCGTCAGAGAAAGCCATGCTGTTTATATGTATTCGAAATGATTGGTTAACCCTCGAGTAGAGTCTTATAAAGAATTATCCGGTGCAGAATTATATATGAGCAAATTAATTACAACTTGTGTCTATAAAATATTAACTTCCAATTAATAATACATTTATACTGTGTGTGTTAAATCGTGTCTTATTTCCATTAGTAAAATGTATGTTTAAAAATATAATGTATAGTGAAGGTTTCCAATGCGACGTCTAGCGCTCAAGTAGCGAATCCTGCAACCGCTATCTCGATTGACACGAAATTGAGAAAAGGCGGGACGGATTGAATTCGTCGCCTCGTTCAAATAGAACATTGATAAGTAAACCATTTTAATTGTTTTATACAAACAATTTGGCGCCACCCGGAGATTATCCACTACGTCTGAACCTCAGATCGGGAACCACGATACCTGGTCCCCAGTACGTTCGCTACGGGCTCAAACATCGTGAAGTACATCGCCGTGCGAGGACGCAGTGGTATGAAACACAGACACACTTTTACACTTAGACACACTGTTATATTTTACAGAGGCACGAGAGCTACACAGAATGACCGTTACGTTATAACACACACACACACACACACACACACACACAAACACACACACACACACACACACACACAAACACACACACACACACACACGCGTGGACACACGCACGCGCGCGCGCGCTGTTTAAATATCTCAGTTTTAACTCACCTCAGGACCATATTTAAGTTTGCATCCTTCAGCAGCATTACTCTGATCTTTAAGACAAGTAGTTTCACCTAATTCCAGAGTAAGTACATACTTCAAACCTGCCACAACCTACAAAATAAATTATTAATTTTTATTAAAAATATGCATGTACTGTATATATGTAAGCAACTGCTGTTGTTACTGACTACAGCATACATAATTCCAATTTTATAGCATAATATATTGTACATAACAAGAACCCTATCGAACAGGCCGAGAGCATCCTCCACCTGTCCCTCCACTAGTCGACCAGGTGTAGCCTCAGTCAAGGCGGCACTCAAGTATGTTCCAGAGTGTTATAGAACACTTGAGACATGCATTAAGTTAGGGTGCAGTAAGGATAGAAAATTATTCTTGAACACCTGTGCTACCTATAAAAGCAGCAAAGACTGGCTTTGTCAGTCAGTTACGTTGAGTGATTTTACTTAGTGCGGATGGAGTGATGGTTGAAGATTAGTGGAAAGTGTTTACTGTGTTATACTTAGTGTGGAACTCTATTGCTTGACATTATTATTGTGTGTAGAGAAATTTAACTTGAATTACTGTACGAGTATAATCTTGTTTAATAACTTGTTGATTATAAACTGTTATTTGTGGTTAATTAAAGCTGGTGATTAGTGATTTCATTGGGGTCTGTATTTGTTTCCACTGTACTATACAACATTCAGTGAGACTGTCGTAACAATATGCATGTAAAACATCATAATATGGTGTACTTTTAGTGCTTTTCTATAGAACATACGGTCTATAATTTGTTACATGTCAGGCTATACAAACATAAACATAAATATTATTATATACATTTTTTTTTTGTGTGGGGGTTTAAATAAGCTCCACGTTGGTATGCGCCAATTCTATAACCATTATTTTGCGTGTGTTCGGTTGCGGGTTTATTTTATTCAGCCCCACGTTGTTGACGTCAATCTGTAATAATATTACTACTGTGCGTATTCTGTATATACGGTTATTTTGCCGCACGTAGGATGTGTATTTCTATAACGAGTGTTTTCTGTATAATGTTGTTATGAGAGAAAGTGTTTGAATTCGTGTGGTAGCGCCTTCGAATTTTCCCGCACTTCTGGTTGACTCAGCGACAGCCACTAACCGTATGTTGCCAGTTGTAGGTTAGTTTATTTTTCTGTTGTTGGCGAGGTTATATTCGCCCTGCGTACCTGCTCTCTCGCACTAATGCCTGTGAACAAATTCTTATTCTATTTTCACGCATAAAATAACAACTCTGGAATCGGTAATCATTGGTTTCTTTTATTATTTTTTCAGCTTATTTATCAAAACAACAAATGGTTAGGTCTTGAATCGACCTTAACAGTTTAATAATCGATTCGTCTTCGAATCTGCTCTTCAATGGTTTACAAGTAAAGTTAATATAAAATATTTATCTCAGGGCTTGGGTTCTTTGGGCTAGTTATGAAGTCAGAAAATGCTTTAAAAAGGAGTAAAACACATTACAATTACTGTACATATAAAATAATAAATCTCAATCATTAATGTTTACAAATATAAAATGTTATGTTTCTTCACCGAAGCGATCGCGAACTCAGTCAGCACTGGGAATAGAATAATAAACAATATGGCCGCTTGGCAAGTTAACCATAAGTCATGTAGTTGAATGTTTTTCTGCTTTAAATAAAAATGTTATTATCATTAACCACTGTATTAATGAGCAATGGTCATTCCAATTATCATTGTCGATTGTTTATATGATGTAGTGAAGTTGATCTGTGTGTGTTGTGGTAATGAAAATACTTCGGAGTAATATTTACGTTCCTGGTGTACTGCAAGCAATCCCTCGCTAGCGTCTTTTTGTGGGTTTGGTGTAGAATTATGCTTCCATCGGTCAGTAATTAATTCTTTATAATTTTCTTGGAGTGCTTTCTTACTTCTCTGGTTTATTTTAAAACATTAGTCGAGTATTACTTGATTGTTTTAATTTTTACACAAGCGTCAGCTATTAGACTCATCTCTTCAGCGTGGCGTATAACAATACAATAATTCCTTCCTCTCATCTTTGTAACAGCTTTTTGACCAGTAAACTTGGGTTTTGATTGGTCAGTTTCATGAACTTGAGGTCAAGCAGCATATATTACTAAAATTATATCCTTGCCTTTACAGTCAAAAAATACTCCCTTGTTAATTTTTGTTTAAACTAAAATTGGTTTACATCATTCTGTTCCTTTTTTAAAGGTCTACATTTTGGTATATAATTTTGTATAAGTTAACTTCATATTAGGTGTCCTCTCACCTTTACAAAATCTATAAATCTGGACTATTACACTGCCCTTACATTCACTATGATACAATACTTAAATTTTTATAAGATTAATCTCATATGATACACAATTACTCTAAGACTTGTCCATTGAGATTGATCTTTTGATCCTATTTTGTTATTATTATACTGTATTGATTTGATGACTTAATCATTTCTGACATTATGTTATTTTATATTTCATTATCGGCCTAGGCCTAAAAGTTGACTTCATTCCCATTTTCTAATTTACATTAATTATCAAATTGTTTTCTGTTTTGAACCCTTTTGCCTGATTACATTTGTTTTAAAGATTACTACATTATTTTTTCTTTAACTTATTCTAACAATGTTTATTAACTAACACAAAACCCTTAACATATTAATTAAAAATGTTGCCGTCATGGCCAAGATTAGATTCATTCATTTACAAACAATAACATAAATTATTTAATTGGTCATAATACCATTTTCATTCTCATACTATTAGGTTCTATTCATGGACCATTATTATATTGTTTATGGGCCTCTATTTAAGTATGTTTTGGTATTATTATATTTTCTATTCTTGCCTACAGGCTTGATATTTTTCTTATATTCTTTTACACATGGTTTATCAATGCTAACAATTATTGGCATTGACCTAATTAACGAAAAACAAACATGGGATTAACAACTATAAAATCTCTCAATAAACAATGTTACAATACTACAATTGTCTGTTCATACTTTAACATTTAGTATGTTTGTCATTTCATATTACCTATAAGAGTTGGGCCTCTTATATTGAACTATTTTGGTTTTTTCACACTTAATAGAATTATAGGGATCATTAATCTTAACAGTCTTATCTGTGTGATTAATGATCACCCTTGTTTTTTCACTTTTCACTTTTACATTTATTCACTTTTCATAATTTTACTTATTTTTTTTACAATACATAGTTTATTATTTGTCACACTATTGTGCTGTACTTTTTATTTTAAATTGATACATACTTGATTTCATTTATTCTGACTTTTTTGTTGTTATTTGGACTATTTTTGTTAATTGCTTTGGGACTCTCATTATACATTACATTATGCATGTGTGTGGGCGCAGGGGGGGGGGGTTTAAGTTGCAATCCTCAAATTTCTTTCAGTTTTATATAATAAACTGTAAAAAAATATATATTTTTCTTTAGAAAATAATGAAATTATTTTATCTGACTTGTGTTTCATAAAAGCTTTTTCTGTCCCTTCAGAGGCTTCTTGCCAAATGTTAGAATGATTACTACAATTTATTTTTGATTTTGCTCAACAAGACAGTAACAAAAATAATTTAAAGGTATGAATTAAAATCAGGAAGTGTTTACTTAAGACTGCTCTAATTTTGTTACACTGTAGACCAATAGCCAGTAACAGCAGGTAACAAAACGGAAAGACGTTTTTGTTAATATTTTTGTGCATGAAAATGTGTTACTTTTGAGTAATCTTATAGTACACTCATTACCCAGCCATACAGTACATTATAATACAATCTAAAATTGTAACAATTGTTAACAAAACAGTTATAGTTTTCTGTGAAGTACTGGGTACTTTTTCAAGTGTTTACATACTAATTAGTTAATGGAAAGCTAATAGCTGACTTGTACTCACGTGAAAGTCTACAAAACTATTAAACATTATCCCTTCATAGTATAATTTACAAAAATTAATTCTTAAACTGTCCTTTTTCAGGAAACTCGGTGTTTGTTAACTTTACTATGCTAATGATGATAAATGTATGAGTGGCTTAATAATGAGTAAAGGAAAGGCAGTTTACAAGATAAAATCAGAAGTTAATGAATGAAAAAAGAAATGGGCAATCGTCATAGGCTCCTGAAATGAGAAGTGTTTTGATATTGAAAAGAAATCACAACCAAGAATTCTAGTTTTAGATCCATGTTTTTCGGTATCCAAGCCACTTATAGTATATAATTAATGTACCACCGATATCGGTGCGCACCACCGATATCGTGTGTGTCTAAAATCTGGGTATTTTATGTGTTTTTATGTTTATATTATATTTATTGTTATGTGTAGAATTGTGTGTACAGTGTTTTTAATATTTTAACGATTGACGAACTTCAACAAGGGATATCCTGATGATGGGGCATATGTCCTGAAACGCGTTGAATGAAATATAGAGAAAAGGCCACCAGACGGACAAGAAAAAGGTAAACTATTTTACTAATTATATACAAGAATTCTTATTTGTTTATTTTTTTATAGGATTGTATTGTTAGCTACTCTATATGGTATATATAGGATATTCATGGTAAAGGAATTGTGTAATTTTTGCAGATTTGTATAGTTTGTTTTGACGATTCAAAATTGTCTACGTAAAAGTTCTTAATTTCTGTAATCAATGGGCTGACACTGAAAGGTAAAATGGATTTTTAAAAATAATACATAAATGAATAGTCTTGTTGAAAAAAAAACAATTTGTCTTCTCATAAAGGAAATATTATTCTCATAAGTAACATAAAAAAATGATTTTTTTCTTGCAAGAATGGTAGCAATCCCACTGCTATTTGTATGTGAAACCAATTTGCAAGCTTGTCCTAAACAGAAACAATTAACACGAATAGAATTCACTCAGATGCTAGTAATTATCAACATGATTAAAATAGCATATGCTTTTTAGTTAAACCAAAAAACCCTTATCCATCATTCCACCTAATTTCTAATCAATTTCAACAACTCAAGCTCAAGCTCATAAATTTGCTTCAGCAGATTCTTTATGTTGAACTACACAATATGTCTCAGATTGGGTATGTATTAATGAAAATCTGTTATTTGTAATGAAGATACATTTGTAATGAAGGCAACAAATAAAACTCTTTTAAGAAAAAAACATTTGGATATTTTACTAAATTTTATCTGTTTTGAATGGTATATCTCTGAACTGTTAAGGTTTTTCTGTCTTGGTCAACCCCCAAGGCACAAAACAGATATTCAAAATATGACCAATTTCTGCAACACTTTTTTTATAGTAAGGAGAGAGTGCACATGCTTTATAGTACAGTGTACATGAATTTGTGTACATACTGTGATAATTCATCAATCCGGCCTTAAGAAAAAAAGTAATGATTTAGACCATAAAAAAGATAGTAAACAAACCAATTAAATACAAGTTTTACTGTAATCTGCTACTGAAAAATATTTCTTTTATATACAATATAAATTACTATTCATGTTTTTCATAATTAAGAATGTGTTTTGGAGTTTTATCACATGTTTACCTTCTTTAATTTCAAATGTTCTGTCTATTCTACAATGAAGCATCCTGTTGTCAGACCAAGACTAAATCATAAGTCTAACACACTCCTATTTATACAGTAATCCATCCAACACTGTTACAAATAAGTTCATAAATATACAATACTTTTGTCCCTGCCCATGAGTTTACAACAGTTATATATACAAATATTAAAATAATTACGTTTTGCTGTAATTATATTACATTACAACAATTTCTTAATTTACCCAGTAGTCATTTAAAACTGTTATTTTCCTTTTAAAATTATCCTCATTTTTATGAATTTCTATTAATTCTACGATGACTTACAAATAATTTTTAAGTTTCGTGATAGTTTTAAAAAAAGATACAAATACGAGTAAAAAACTAAAATCATAAATTACTCGTACATTAAAACTAAAAATAAAAAATTAACAAAATAAATTTTAGTAACAAAATATTCTCTGTTAGTGCAGATTCTTCCACATTGCCATACTTGTATTCTCATTGACACCAAACTTCTGTGTTTCACCCATATTAACTTCACAACTATATGGAGACTTGTAGATACCAGGAATTTACACAACCATCTTATCTTTTACTGAAGGCAACAGCTGGCTCCCCTTCCTAATAGGTTTGAAGTTAGGCTGTAAATTAAACTTTTTCAAAACAAGTCACTTCCATTCAAAATTACGGATAATTAGGTAGCCTGCCAGGACACTGGAGCATGATGTTAACAGGAAAAAACTCAAACAAATAAATATGTAAATACTGTTTCCTAACATCATCCAGCACAAGCAAGGAATACTAACACCTTATATAGTCACAGAAATTTTGGGGGAAGGAGTGTTTAACAAAGCATAGAAGTGATAAATAGTATTGTTACCCATCCCCTAATAACATTTCTGTAGATAAACAAATTAATTATTATTGTTTAACATAACCAGTTCTTAGAGATACTCTGAAAGGAAGTGTATCCCCACTTTCATGTTTTAAGAAACCACACTGTCTACATCTACAGAAGTAGTGTACTGTGATCCACAGAGACAAGAGAAAGAGCAGTTTGTCTGTTCTGATTGACTGTGTCCCTTAAATAATGTTTTACCATTTCAGAGTAGAAAAATGACCATTTACTGATAACTGTACAAACTGGGAGTGTAATGAAAATTTTCACAACTTTCACATATTATGAAAGAGATTGGGCTGCAATAAATGAATGCATCCATGCATGTATCGTTATGTTCACACTGAACTGTTAGTAATACATGTAAGTGGAACCACAATCCAGGAAACTGATGAGTTTGTTTCCAGGATGTATTTTCTCTATTCTACGAGGGCAATTTTTTTTTCAACCTCCGGTGAGTTGGCAAACCTGGTTCTGTTGTCATAGCAACAATCTGATTGTTGATTAATGTTTTGGAGGCTTTGTTCTAACCTATAACCACTGGTTTTATAGTTATTTTGTCTATTACTGTGGTGACGACATTTTAATTATGGCAACTACAATTGAAATTGCCTCCAAGTGTGAGATTCGGTCAGTTATTAGATTTCTTCAAGCTGAAGGTCATAGTGCTGCAGAAATTCATCGAAGGTTGTGTAATGTGTATGGAGAAAATGTGATGAGTGATGGTTCAGTTCGGGAATGGTGTCGGAAACTTAAAGAAGGGCAAATTGATGTTCATGATGAAGGAGGGCAAGGAAGAAAGTCCATGGCTACTGATGATGTTGTTGAAAGGGTAGACAGGATGGTTCGAGAGCTCCGTCGTTTCACAATTACTGAACTTTCTGCTGATTTTCTTGAAATTTCTAGGCCTGCTCTTTATGATATTCTTCCTCTAAAGCTTGGGTATAGGAAACTCTGTGCTCGGTGGGTTCCCAAAGAACTCACAGATGTCCACACAAAACCTGTTTCATGAATTTGGTTGGGAAGTCCTTGATCACCCACTTTATAGCACAGACTTGGCACCAAGTGACTACCATTTATTCACTGACTTGAAAAAGTGGTTAGGTGGGCAGCGGTTTGACTCCAATGATGAGTTAAAGTCCAGTGTGGCATATTGGGTGACTACTCAGGCCACTAACATATGGCAGGTTGGGTACAACATGGGCATAGAAAAGTTGGTGCCTCGCTATGACAAGTACCTCAACAATGGTGGTGACTATGTAGAAAAGTAGTTTACATATATATGAAACTTTTGTATATAATAAAATTATTGATGTCATTCATGTGTCTGTTTATTGGTCTATCGGAGGTTGAAAAAAAAAAATAGCCCTCGTATTTGGCTGAAAATCGTGCAACATTGCACACAACTCTGATCCTTTTTGACAGTCAAGCACAATACAAGAATGATGAAAAACTGTGGTTTGCCCACTGTTTTCCTAATATGAATCATTATCTCTACCTACTTCCTTTCCACAGCAGGAAATTAGTATATTATTATATCACCGATAACAAACACAATTTGTTGATACACTGTAACAAACTGCTTACTCCTGTTATGATAACACGTGTTACCTACAGTGAGAAAGCAGGTTGCCTAGACTCCAGAAACTGTGTAATGTCATCAACAACACATAACATTTAATTCTTCACTACCTTGTTTAGAAAGACTGTAACTAAATTTGTATGTCAGAGATACTTTATATTAAAATTTAAACATCTGTTTTCAAACGAATTTCTCGTTGTCTCTATACTTACGACAAGATACAATAATATGGTTTCTGGCTGAGCTGAAGGATTATCAAGTCCCTTAAAAATTCTCTTGGACTTTACAGTTAATTTTATTGCGTTATCATAGGCTGGAATAGTTGTGACTCTTTCAGATTAGACAATCATTTATTTGATGCTTACTTAACACAAGTGATAAGAGCTGCGAGTTTCGCTGTTTCTCCACCACAGCTGTCTAGACCGAAAGCGTCACAATTCCAGTATACCGCAAGTCAACAAAAACCACTGTGAAGTGTCAGGAGGTCTGGAAACACTCATGCAAGTCTTTTTAAGTCTGAGCAAATTTTTTACGGTGTTAACAGCTCCTTAAGCAGAGTGATGAATTTCAGGAGAGTTCAACCCTCAAACCCCCCCCTCTCCCCTACAGTCACAACACCTTAATCAGTAGAGTAAAACACACACACACATACACACACACACACACACACACACACACACACAAGATGAAGAGTACTGAAGTAGAAAAGTACTTCACAGCAGTGGTATACCGTAAGTCACAAATCAGGCAGTCTTCAAAAAGTAAAGCTACAGAAACACTTGTGAATATCTTGCAAACAGTTGAGATCATGCTTTTTTGTGCTTACACTGAAGGGGGAAGCCAAGACACCTGACAGATGTTCCAAGGTACAGCCAGTTTTTGAAATGTAAACTATGACCTATATTCTAATCAAGCAGAAAAAGTAGCTTCTGTGTGTTTCTGATATACGTAAAGATAAAATTAAATTCTGCTATCAACTAACTCCCAAACAGAAGTGGCAGAGTGTATGTGGGTGAAACCTGAATGACAGGTATCAGTGAGTATACAGTAACACATTAAACACAAAATAAATAATTAATACAGAAGAATTAACAATAGCACACATCCACTGGGAAACCACACTACAAATTCTATTATGGGCTACAAAAAATTTCAAATGGCTGGTAAACATAAACTGTTGCTAGAACAACGTGATGCGTAGGCAGTATCGATCAAAAAGCTTCTATATTATTAGGGCCAAGCCAAGGTCCATGTGTTCTTAATATAAAAATATTACGTCTCATGGCACAAATGACAAACAAATGAATTACTTCAAAAAGTATAGATAAAAAGTCCTATTTAATATACAAAAATCTACTAGTCTTTTGTGTTCCCTCTTTATTGAAAGACCTATTTAATTTTTCCTGCTTTACAATCTGCCTTAGCCTTGTATTGCTACTGGTTTTCCATAGTTTGTTTTTACACATACTTACATGTACCCACCTGTGTTATCTGTCAATCACCCACACAGCTACTACACATAATTATTGGTTTTTGGCTGGTCCTACCCCAATATCTTTTCATTTGCTACATGGACTGGGGCAACACAGATGCCTGCTATAGTACCTGTTTTTACATGGTCATCTCAACTGTTTCTTACCAAGCATTTATATAATTTTACTTTTCATGTAGTCTTCCTATGATCAATCTTTTCCTATTGTCATTCCTTTTTCTTTGAATTCCTTTTAATCTTCTCTTTCCTTTTACACAAATTCTCTAATCAATGTTGAATATGTCTGGCTCTTTACTCTCCTTCTCAGTTCTAATCCAATTGTTTCTTGTATCGTAGTTCAATCGACACAGAAATTTGTTTGTACTTTATTCTTCTTCATTGTTTCTCAGAAATGATTCGGTACTCAGTTGGTTCTTGGGGCAATAGTTCATAGAATTTAACTCATTCATATTACCAAACCGATTAAAAACTAGACTCTTAGGCCATGGTCGGTTGCTATTTAACAGCGACCTGAAGAAGATCTGAATGTGGGATTCGAACAGTTGCCGATGATGTCTATGTTAAACAGCAATCGACTACAGCCTAACAGCCCATCAGTTTGGTAATACTGATACCAGCTGTGTAAGCTTATGACAAAAATTATTGACTTATATCTTTTTGTTCTTCAGACACTTCCTTCAACTGTTAAATATTCTGTTCCTTACTTGGTAGCAGAGTTTTTTGTAATATCTTTGTATAATCCTTAGACGATAAGGATTACGCAATTCTTACATATATAAGATTCCATAATGTTTCACGACTTTAACCTATATATGTTACCAAAGGATTTATGAAGACATTGAGAATACTATCATACACTTACGTAGTGGTCTATATTTATTACTTTGTTCCTACACGTTTATTCTTTTTCAATCAACCACATAAACAACACTGTTTGGTATTTATTTGTGGTAAGCAACTTCCAAAACCCATTCCAATTATGAAAGTAATCTTTCTTCATCCTTCAGCTTACCGATTCTTACCGACTGATGCCGGTGACCATCAATTCTAGATGTATGTACTTTTAAGACAATACAAGCTGTGTCTTCTTACTACTAAATACTGCAGTAGTAAATGACAACCTACAAAATAACAGTTCAGGCAAGGAGTGAATCAGTATAACATAATTGATATGACCTACATGTAACTGCCCATTTTATATACAAATATGAGTGTACACACAAATAAAAAATATATGCAAGTGTATTTATAAATACACAAGCACACAATGTGTAATTATCATCAATGTGTACATTATATTTTCATCTATACAGAGATAGTACTGTAACTGCTGGCAATCTGCCATACACTAGATGTGAAGCAAACAAAAACTAAATTGTAGGAAATTTTCATTACATACTACAGGTCACAGTTCAAGCACTGTTTACAGCACCAGTAGTAGTATCAATTATCTTTATTTTTACAAGCTGTTTTGTTGTTGTGATAACAACTACACCACACAACAAACAGTGTCAATTAATTATTTTTTACCTAAATTGTTTCCAAAATATTCAGTAAATGCACTTACCTGAGATGTCCAATCAACTAAATTCACAACTTTGAAAGTATATAAAGAGTTGGAGGTCTCGTGAAATTTGTTCAAAGCATGACCCATCAGTTCCTGTTTTGTTTTTTCGCTCAATTCATGTTTTTCTGGGGCGCCAACCAGTTTAGGGTGACCATGCTAAGTTGGAAGAAAAAGAAAACTGTATTAATACAAAATAACGTGTACTCATTATTATTATTATTATTCTACTAAAATAACTATTATTAGTAACTTCATCCAAATTTACAGGTTTTCACAACTTTTATTTGTGTGTGTGTGTGTGTGTGTGTGTGTGTGTGTGTGTGTGTGTGTGTGTGTGTGTGTGTGTGTGTGTGTGTGTGTGTGTGTGTGTGTGTGTGTGTGTGTGTGTGTGTGTGTGTGTGTGTGTGTGTGTGTTCACAATAATCTTTTATGTCTATAATACTAAGATGAAAGAATTAAAACTAAGTCTGCAACTAAAGTAGTTATAAATGACTTTGTACATCGAACTTTCTTTGATTGTGTCACTGAAGTTTACAAATAATCAAAACGAATTGTTGGATAGAGATACAATAAATTTCAAAGACTTTAACATGTGCAGAGTTCCTACATTTCATCTCAAAAATGCAAATGCATGATTTCTCAAGTAAAAACATTCAGTAGTCAAGATTATAATTTATAATTATAATATTATAGTTTTATAATTGAATAAACCAGATGTTCCTATAGATAGTGAACATATCACTTAAACATGCTTATTAACTTTCCTTGTTCACTGTGTGCTACAAAGTATATTTTATTCCCCGCATGCAAGAACCGAAACATCTCACATCTACTGGAGTACCTGTAATTTTAATGCAGAAATCAGTGGTAGCTGGTATGTGGTTACGGAGTTGCACAACCACCAATATAGAACAACTGAATTATAAAATAATATCCGAAAACATTAAGCAGTTAAAAGTGTCATCAATTTCAACAGAAAGCATATTAGATTCTAAGCAGTAATGTTCGCATACAATTCAAATGTGGCTCGCAGGCTGGTGATTGTAGGCTGCTTGCAACTTCAACAGTAAACGGCAGAGCTTACTACACAAACATTAGGGGAGGACATGCGTTACATTCTTCACAATTCTCCTACGTGCCATATGTGAGCTTGGTGGTTGCAAAGCTTCCACACCGCTCCACTAGTATTGTTGTAGCACATCCTTAGTTGTGCCATGTTTAGTGTTTACGCTGATTCAAGGTAAACTTTATCAGTTGTTTGAGGTTATAAAATTATGGTAATAGTTTTCTACAACTGTGATTATGATAGCTTAATATCATTAAACTGGCATTAAAATAAACAAAATAAAATCATAAAAAATCATATGAAATATGAAAAATAACGCAATATTTCTAAAAGTTAAAAATAGATATTTCAGTTATAATTTTTTATTGATGCTGAAAACCAGTTTAATCTTTTCATTGCAATTGTTGTACTCTGTGAAGAAAAAAACTGAATTTGTTGCATAAAATTCCATTGACCACAAATTAAACAACGTATGCTGGGATATAAATTGAATACTTTAAGATATAAAGCGAATTAAAAAAATCAACAATATTAGAGTATTCACAATACTAAAGTAATCAACAATAAACAATAACTTGACTGATTTGGTTATTGAAAATGTCAAGTGTTTAGAAATTCCACATTGCCATACAAACTTTTAGAATCGAGATACTTTCAAAAACTACTTACTTTTATGTACAAGTTAAAATTTTCTCTTTGAACTGATGCATTCAAATTGCATTTAGTTTAGAACACTTTCTCATTTTCTCTTTTACTAATCATGTTTACATAAAAAAGTTTTTATGTAACAGTTTTTATTAGTAACATGTATCTTAAAATTATTATAAAAACCCTGTACAGTATAAAACTTAATATTTATACACAAGAATAGGTATTTGAATTATGCATGATATCCGGGCTGTTTGGCCGTGGTCCCTGGTTTAAAACAAAACCAAACGTTTCCGCAGCTCCACTGGCTGCCATCATCAGTGGTATAAAATTCCTGCACTTTGGGTGTCTACGTGCAGGCCCACAGTGCCATGCATCCATGGCAGGACAGCTTTAGTCTATACCACAGTACTGTGGGCCTGCACGTAGACACCCAAAGTGCAGGAATTTTATACCACTGATGATAGCAGCCAGTGGAGCTGCGGAAACGTTTGGTTTTGTTTTAAACCAGGGACCACGGCCAAACAGCCCGGATATCATGCATAATTCAAATGACACCGGCCGTGAAAGCCTAGGGAATAATACAAGAATAGGTACTTATACACTATCCACATTAATATCTTCAAATAAATACACTGCAAGTAGGTTTATTTCCACCTGATGCACGTTTCACAGAAATTATTCTGTATCTTCAGAGGTTTGTTTGAATTGTAATTGAATGTTTCACTTGTTTCAGACTATCTAAATTAGTATAATTTTTATGCGACACACACACACACACACACACACATTTTAAATTGATTAAAAACAAACATCAAGCTGTAATTAATGGTTTGTTTTCTACCAATTTGGCTACTAGTTTGATGATCAATGAAAACAAAGAACATTTCAGAGTATTTACTTGTTGGAATTGCTCATACAAAATGGTCTCTCATCACAGGCACGATTAGCAGGTCATGATGCTAATAAGAGGTACGAATTTGTAAGTTTTCTAAAGTGAGGTGAATCCACATCTAAGTATATAAAGAAGACATAGATTTTCAGTAAAATATACTTCAAAAGGTTTTCAAGTTCAGTTTGTAATAATCCATTAAGGGATATAATTATGAAATTCACAAGGGAATGAACATATTGATTTGTTATCTAATTATTGTAATTAAAATAAAAGTTAAATTTATTAAAATAAAAGGCATACATGTAGATTGAATAACCATGTATCTTCACTATTTGAACAAAATTTTGAAATTTATGCAGATGAGGAATAATCTAAGGACACTTTACAACATTGTCCCCTTCTTCATATCAAGTTGGAACAGGATAATTCACACAAGGTAGCATTATATAAATTAACACGGCACTTTCTTTACAATCCATAATGATAATTGCACTACATTAAAGATGCCATTTCAACAACTGGAATATTTTGCTCTTGTACACATTTTGAAGTTTTCCATTTAATTTGATATTTTTATGCTCTATTACTAACAAAATGATTACATTTTTATTTATAAACCATAATAAACAACCTTGACACATGACTTTCTCTATAACCCTACTGATCAGAAAATTGTTCCTAGTATAATTTCATCAGTGTCTGACGCTGATACATTGTATTGTATGATGTTCTGATACAATTACAATAAGCAAATGATTACATGATTTTAGGAGAAATACAGCAACACAACATAAGGATTTCTGCATACTGACATACTTACACCACCTGTTTCTTGTTTTTAAAAGGCCATTCGATTCCAGGACCATAAGTCATACAATTTTCTACTTATTTTCTGACAGTGTTTTTCACAATAAAAATATCTTTGATATGGACTTTTTACATGGGACCATCAGGATTCATACTCATTGTAACGGGACGGGTAACCCACCCAGGGATATTTTGGGGAAATATAAACATAAATAAATGGAAATTGTAAATTTTACTTTGAAATAATAAACATAGAGCGCAATGTGAGCGTATTAGTGTCAAGGTCGTCAGCCGCAAGCAGGAGAGAGCTATTTTTAGCGACATGAACTGTGAACTTTGTATATTAAACAATGCAACATATGACGTCGGGGCCAAACCTTGTTTACATCAGTTTGGTATGCAAGGCGCGGTCAACTCCGCCTCAGAATCTGTCTTCGTCATATTCATAACACAAAGCAATGAGATCACGTGACCCCCCTCACCTCAGAAATCAACGCAGTTTCAGCTGCCCCAATCTACAATATACTTTCATGCTGTACAGCCGTATTTAATTTCTGGAACGAATTTACGGGCGCGCCCAACACCAAAAGTACAAAAATGTAAAGTATCACAAGTTAAACCGTCATTAGAAAAACTTAACAGTTAGTTGTTTTATAGAAAACCGTTAGACTCAGTGAAACGCAGGTGGAATAATCTTTACAGTGCGTGTGCAGCAAGATGATATCTTCTGGACATCGTCAGATAAGTAGACTCTTGGAAAAAATGAAATAAAGAAATTTTCAAAATTAAAACACTCAAAATTGAAGGAAAAGAGATGACCACTTAAAATATATATGTATAATTCAAAATATAGTGATCTCACAAAGGGGGTTTTAAAAAATATGTAAGTTATGAAAGCGTATATGTGTGTGAATGAAAGATTACAGAATAAGCACTGGTTTGCGTTAACCAGATTTAAGTTGATATAATACATTCACAAATTTTCTAAATTTGTTTTCCTTTTCTAATTTGAAAGTTGGGTATAACCAACAATAAAATCAATGTCTTGTTGTATTGCTTAAAGCATAATAGATGTAAAGTAGGGAGAAAACGTATTTTGGGTTTATGATGATAATAAGGAAAGAAACGTAAATTGTTTCTAACAAAGAAAGTGAATTTATGTAGAAATGAGAAAAGAAAAATAAAAGAAAACAATAAGTGTATGGAAAGAATCAATCTGTTCTTCTTTAAATAACCCATTCTGTTCTCCCGTTCGTCTAACCGGACCCTGGTAAATAACAACTTTTTTGTTATAGTTGGCAATACTTAAAGATGGCGTCTCAAAGTAGTCGCATACACAGTTAATTTTAATAAACAAAAGTGAAATTAAAAGTGGGTAAGTAAGAAGAGTTACATCATCATACATGTTATTAATTTCCTCTTTCTTCAGTTACATTCATACTAAAGTATTTTCTTCTTGTTTATTCAATTAAATATGATGTATGTTGTTTTACACATGATATGAAGATTTCACTTTCATGGAAATGTTACAGCTTATACATACACTGAAAGCTTATAATAGAATAGAACAGAATTACAAGTTGTGTTACAGACTTTACTCTTTATGCATCGGAACATGTTTCCTCTTTCCAAGTAAAAACAAGCCTGTGTAACCAAGAAACAATACTATAATACAGGTACAAAGAAATCATCTGTACTCAGTGCATGCCAATTTATCCAAGGTTAATTTTCTCAGGTTCGCATAACTCTATGACCGTATGTGAAGGACAATAACAGATTAATCTGTTTATTCAATTTTGTGCTATGGCATTTGGTCCCGTTGAAAGGAAATCGTTTGGATGGGACTTTGGTAGGTCTAGACTGTTTTATAATACTGTTTTAGATCAGACAAATATCAGTTCATAGCTCTTAACAATCAAACACATCTTTCTTTACTCCACTATAGATAGCCTAGTTAAACCAGCCTGAACGGGGTTTTTGCAGTACAATTTTGCAACATCGTTTACACACTGGCCCAATAACAAAATACTGTTAAAATTTCCAACATACTGGAACTATATTCTATATTCCCTTAAACAGTGCACAAGTTCCCAACATTATTTTACACAAGATAACAGACTGCAATTTGAAACATGGTGCTATAACAGAATTTTGAGACATACAGAATACACGTGGTATGCTCTGTGGTGTTATGTTTAGTGGACATAAATGAACAATATGTTTAAGAGGATTGTGGAAAGCCTCAACAGAAGAAAACCCTGCCTATGGTACAAAAGTGGAACTTTTTAGGAGAAATGTTTCAGAACTGCTTCTAAAACTGCTCAAAACTGCTCAAAACTGCCGAGATTGGTTCCAAAGAATACCACAAATACTAAAAAGTGAGCAATCAACATGATGATGTGACGATTTCTGAATAAAGTCATACATCAGTCCAAGGATAGAATCTACATGAACAACGAGAGAAAGAGTACACATAACCCATATACAGAATACACAATAATGGTTTATGAAAAAATACATATGTGATTTATATGGTAACTTAAGAGTATTTATGAACTACAATGTATTACACGGAATTAAAAAAATTCATAATGTTTTATTGAAAACTTAAAAACTTATGAATTTTTAAAGAAAATGATCCATATTACTAAAACCCCAGCCAGCATTTTTAGTACACCACTAAAAAGTGATTGGCATTTGAAATAAGTAAGTTATTTTTTTGTCCAGCACAAATATCAATATCAATACTGTTCTTGTTTTTAAACAAATTTACTATTATCGGATTAAAATTAAGAACATTTTAAGGAAGGAGTTCAATAATTAGCAACTTTCAATTACAAACACTTTTCAGCGACTTATAACACACTTATTGTATCTATGTTCAACACTTCATAACGGAGTTCAACTGTATTCAAAATGAGAAACATTTTCACAGCGAATCTAGTGATGTCTATCAACATAGGGAACCACTTTCCACTTACTCAATGGAGAATTATTTCCAACAAATTTACATTACCACAATGTTTTAAAACAAGGACTCTATTAGTAGAAGTATCAAATATACTTCAGAATTCCTTATTTCACAGCACAATATTTTCAGTACTAATCTCTAAGAAAAATAAAAGAGGAATAATGAGTCTAGAATAAACTATATTGATATATATTCTTAAAAAAACAAAATGAAATTAATAATCTCTTATCACAGGGCTGATGTATAACAATTTTGCTTTTACACTTTAGCTTCAATTCCAACTTTTCCCCAAATAAAATCACTGGGAAGTGGTGGTATAATAATTTCAAAACATCATTTAAACACAAGGACTACAAGCAGCTTCCTTCTAACTGGCAATGTTTTCACTTGTTTGTAAGGTTTCACAATCGACAGCCTTGACCATTATAGTGCTTCACACAATTGTTTAATGAACATTTTTCAAGTAAAATGTAACATGAATACATGCTAACAAATGGATTTAATCAGAGTAAATTTATGGCCAAGTCATGAAGTGATGTTAAAAGTCCCCTGTAAGCTACAGCAAAATATTTTTGCCAGTACAATACAATTTTTATTACAAAACTAGATTCGACATTATTCAAAGTAATAATATTAGTGTGGTAACAATTGGTTTAATTTAAACTTTGTTTGTGTATTGTTGTGGAAGTGTGTGTTATAAAGTGGTGTACTTCAATAATTAGGTTTCATAAATAAAGTGTACATCAAACTTGAGGCTAAATACATATTATTTTGAATGATCATCACTTCTTTCACAGCACTTTAACAATTAATAATTTAATGCACTTTCACTTGTGAAAAAACTTACTTTTTGTTATATCCACATACGCACGTTTCGGAGTAGTTTGCTCCTTCATCAGTGAGGTATAAATGCATACCCAGGTTATTTATACCTCACTGATGAAGGAGCAAACTACTCCGAAACGTGTGTATGAGGATATAACAAAAAGTAAGTTTTTTCACAAGTGAAAGTGCATTAAATTATTCATTGTTAAATACATATATCAAACGGATTATTACATGAGCATTACAAATATTAATGTAGAAAAAGCTATTCTAAAAATATTTTCCTGTAGATAAATTTTTTTTGTAGTTACAGTACTTCCTTAGCTTCCTTTTTGTGGTTTCTGTGTCAGAAAAAATTAACATCTGACATGAAAATTTAAAATTTCTAATTCAGGAACCTTGTTAATTTAGAAAATACAATACATTACAATATATCCCATACAATGAAAGTTTAAGTATTAAAATTCACTAAATCAAACATGCAATAATTTTATTAGTTACTGTTTTTTAACCCAGTTAAAATAATCAAAATTTGTAATTTAGAATACCACAATAATTAAATATTATCACTACATATACTTATTCCTGTACTGTACTTTTACAGTCCAGCTTTCAAGAAGTATAGAATGTCACCGACCTATCTAAGTCTTTTGCCGGTTGTAGCTAGACAAGCAATTGTAGCTTTTAGAGTTACACAATTTTAGTGTTGAAAGTGTTAAAATTTTTGTTATTGCTCCCTTCATTTTTCTATAATCATTAAACTTTATAATAATAACATAAACTGAACTTAATAGTATTCAGAAATACCATAAGCGTTTGAGGCAATTTTGGAAGGATGCCAGCAAGCCTAAAACTTGTGAGATTTATTACTCCAGAAATGAAATCTCAAAGACTGGTAATTCACACATTAGTTAGGCTACTTATTTAGAATGTTATTTAGTACCAAACAAACAACAAAATATTGTGAAGTATATTTTATCTGGCTTTAAACATCTGCTACATTAAATATCACTAAATACTTCAACTTATAACTTCTTCGTTCTGTTGGCAAGTAGCACGAACATAGCTTGCACAATTATGAGTTTATATTCTATTAGTACACAGTATAATGTATGACATTTGGCAGGATATCAATTAAGTTTTTGCAGCATCATTTTTAAACTTTTTTATTGACTTTAAAGCTTAGCTTATACCTGCATGCTCCTTGCACTACACTTTCATTTTCTCTAGTAAATTGTGTGACATTCATCCTTACTGCTGCTTGTATAATATACTCTATTAATAAAATAAAATTATTTGGGTAGTATGATGGCAATCATAGCCCTCCCCCAAAAATTGTAATGGAAGACAGCCAGACCTTGGGAAACTATATTGTACACCTACATCAACAGTCAGTTTATCCATAATAAGCACTTTTGATACACAGTGAATGGAAAGTGTACTTTGGTCAGTCTAGCACATGGGACCATACAAACAAACAATATGCAATACAACAATATTTCAGTTGAAAGTATGACCTTTGGTAGTTGTGACAAACAGAAGAAAACATTTTCTATGTTGTTACAGAAATTAAGTAAATGCTCAAATAAGAAACACATAATAACTATAAACTGATTGTACTGTTTAAAATATTATACACACATAGAATAAACAGAAGGTGCAGTCTGAGTGAAAATGGAAGTATAATCTACATATAAGAAAGCACACAAAACATAATAAATTAAAACTATATTTTATTAAATATCTACCAAACCAACTGAACATAATCTCAATAACAAATGACATCTATAAATGGCAAACTAAGACTGAAGTTGACATGACAGGCAGGGCAGGGCAATATAGTTGGTTATCCTCTGGCTGGATTGTACTATTTGCTATAAAATTACCTTGCAACCCATGTTATAAGACTCCCAACTCATAAGGGGAACCTAGAAGTGCTGTCATTTTTCAGTCTCTTTGGTATTTAAAAAACAAATTTTTATGTCAGTGTACTGTATAACTTATGTTAATGCTCATACAAAATAATTAAAATAAAATTCTTTAAATTACATTTTACTGTATATAAAACGTTCTACCCAGGCTGTACCTGATGCTCCACACTATATGACCAATTTTTATAATAAATAGGACTACACAAATTTATAATGTGCAGTAAGTTTTGGCATGAGATTTAATTAAATGATTATATTTTGTTTCTTGATTAAATACATGGTGACATATATATGAGCTTAATCTACCCACTACAAATCAGAAAGCTTCTGTAAAAAATAGTATAAAACACTTAAGATATAACAATTTCTGTTTAGCTAATAATGTGCTTTATTGATGTATTATTTATTACATCAGTATAAAGGAATAAGGACTTTGGAAAGTATGTGCCAATACTAAGATGAGAGAAAGTCTAGAAATCATGATTAAAGAAGCAAGATGTAATGGAGGGAGTGGGCATACGCACAGACAAATACAATAGGAATCTCAATGTCTTATGTTTTTAAAAATCACATAACTTATTCATCATGTAACTTTAATATTATATAGTTACAGATAGTTATGTCCCTTTTCGGGCGCAAAAATATACGATAAATTACATGTTAAACTTATAGTCATGTTTTCAAAAGTCGGGCGCCATCTTGATTACATATGTTGTCATTGTTAAACACTATAGGGCAGGAATTCGTTACGCGAATTTGTGATAAACGGAAGTTGTTTGAAATAATAAAATACCTGGTTAAAACTGTTACCAATGATATACCCTGTTTATTTTTATAGACATCTTGCATAATGCTCTTGTAAGTATTAAACAAACTTTAAACCCTCCAAAATCATAATACAGGTAAAATTAAATGTGTTATTATGTACTATTATATAATTACGTGAATATAGACTTACATATCATTATATTGGTGCGCACAACCCAGCACTTAGAAATTACTCACGCACACACACTCTCTCTCTCTCTCTCTCTCTCTCTCATCCTGGTACAATTTGTTATTATGTTATGAGCTCATTTTAAAAAAGTGAAATTTTGAATACTTGAATTTATTTGTTATTTGGTCATTTCAAATAAAGTTTGAAGTGGAAATAAAATAAGGATATGTGTGTGTTGATGGAACGTTCTCACCAAAGTCGTGTAGACCTCCTCGCGCTGCTAGAATCGTCCAGATTAGCACAATCGGTATAGTTTTACTGCGGTTTACGGCGCACCGTCGTGTCGACCCACGTAACTCCTCGGACCGATTCTATACGCTGATCTATTTGGGACGATCCATCGGCCGATGACGCCTACACGAAGCCGAACTTTTAACGTTCTTCACCACATGTTTTTGATGTTTATATAGTTTATTAACCACTTACAGTGGTTTAAAAGTTAAAATTCACTTATTAGTGAACGAGTTGCCGTTCGTAAACGGTAGGCCGGCCGGCTACGATCACAGTTGCAGATGAAATGACGACGAGTCTTTGTTGCATGTTTCCGAGGTGGGGTGAATCTACGTCACTCGTTCTTTGTTAAGTTGTTGACAGCATCGTGTTGTGGATGTAAACATTCTCGGCCGCTGACATAATTAAGGATCGTCACTGTTATCGCAACAAATTACATATTGTTTTTGTGATGCTTCACGGTTTTTTGCTATGAATCGGTCCAAATCCTGGCAAATATTATACAGTCCACTCACTATATATTCATACCGGTTATTTAATGTTTGTTTAATTATGACCAAACTAAAAAATACAATATTTATGGTTTTATTTACCATATTTAAGGTAATTATAAAATGTACCATGATTGTACCATTACAATCACTACAAAGATCATACAGCTAAGAAAGAACAATAAATGAGTGCAAAATAAGAAACAATTCACCACTTATCCAGTGTATGAAAACAAATTTTGTTTACAAAACTACTCTGTATAAGCCCTTACTACATCAATCTCTAAAGATGAGTAAGATATTTTGTTAATCAAATTATAATTGAATACCAGTACATTATATTCTGTTGAGCTACACTCTAACTGAACACTAACACCAAAACTTCCAGTAAAAATAAACATCTGCAGGTTTAAATATAATCAATACATTATTAGGACACAGTGAAGACACAGAGGATACAAATAACAGAAGACTTACGACAGAATTACACAGAAGACAGAAGACTTATAAAATAAATACAAAGGCTAAAAATAGTTAATCCATTAACTGGTGCAACTACAAGAATTAGATCAACATCAACCAACAGAAAATACCATTTTTAATTTGAAAATGTCTTGAAGATTACTACGCAATATCTTTCCGTAAGATTATAGGCCTAGTGGTTGTGGAATTTTAAATTAACTGCAATTACATTACTTAAAAACCCTGTCTGAAACTCTGTTTTACGAATGTCTGTATAAATGTTTTATAGCTGGTAGAAATGTCTGTTGTTCATAACTATTTACTTAACAGATGTCCAATGATATACTTAATAAACACATCATATAAATGAAAATTTTAACAAACTGTTATGTGACAGCTCACACTCAATATGAATAAGCTCCTCAAGAATTAATTAAACCATAAGTAAACTCAATAGGTGTACACAAAAATGTTCAATAAGTGCTACAAGATAATCATTATTTTAAAGTTTGTAAAGCATTTGACATGCTATTAATATTTATTTGTATATTCTAGTCATAAATTAATTTAAAAAAATTACTAGTCCTAATGACTTGATACTTTAAAATACAACCCACTGCAGTGATATCTAAATTTGACGATATATATACTCCGGTTATGTAGTTAGATATCCAAAGTACTGACTCAATATTTAAAAACTTAGTAACTTAAAAAACAAGAAAGAAGAAAGGTTTGGTACGGTTGGTGTTTGTGTGGGTTGGGGGTGGGGGGGTAATGCAGTTTTGAAATTCACATGTACAAAAAGTGACAGTTTCAAATAGCACTCCAGTTTACGATTCATGTAATCTGGCCTATTTAAGATGCTGAAAGAATGTTAATTAGACGAATATACTTGTCAGTGAATGTTTTGCCAGATGTACTGATAACTTATTGCCAACATTCTTACGATTTAAGATTTAAGTGGCAGAAACTATAAAATTTAAATGTCAAAATATTTCTAATTTAAACTTCTAGGCCATTTATATGTATTTATAAGCCACTTTCCCTCCACTTCAGTAGTTACTGCCTACTATATGTCTATCAAGTTTTGCTTATATCATCTATCCAACATGTTTGTTTCTAACAATAAAGCATATAACCTACTGGTCTGACAAAATTATCCATTATAATGATAAAACTGCAATTTGACAGGGTTATCAGACTACAAGGATGAATGATTACGAGATAATTAAATTATTATACAAAATTCGCATTAAAAGCTAACCAAAATGGAAAATAGGAGGAACACCTTTAGCAGTCCATAGCACTGAAATGCAATATTATGAAAATGACAATGGTGTTTTATTTTTTTTAAAGCTACATAACTGAAAAACTGTATGTGCTAAATTTATGATTAAGCTAAATAACTGAAAAACTGTATGTGCTAAATTGACAATTAAGCTAAATAACTGAAAAACTGTGTGCTAACTAGATGATTAAGTTAAAAAGAAAACGTTATACGAAACATGTTATTCGAAGTCTTCTAAACTGACAGTGAAAATAAGACTTAATCATACTGCTGTTTTATAAAAAAACGTTTATATGAATAACAAAGAACACCACAAAAAAGAAAGTTAGTAAATCTGTGCAAACTCTAAACACACACATCCCTTGTTTTTTATTCTAAATGTAATACAATGTCAAAAATTACTTCAATTAATAAGGCGCATATAGTGATTAGAAATATTACAGACGTGCTGCGTTGTTGACTCATTTCAGCGTAAAACATAAACCTTCACCAATTCAAAACACAACTACTTCACCACTCACTCACTGCTTGTATTTATATCATGTTCTGTAACTGCGAATCTAGAATGAGTCACAAGGAAATATCTTGCACATACAGCTGATACAACCGCATAATAACAAAGAACATAAATATGTTACTAGTTCGTTATTTTTCTATTGACAATATTTATTTTTGGTATTCTAGAGTTTAATCGTTACTTTGCTATGATTTACAACTAAGTTTACAAATAACGTCAAGTTATATTCAAGTTGTTATTTAAAAAGTTTAATTGATAGTACCGGTATAGGTTATAGAATATGTGTATATAAAATTATAGGTACGAATTAATGATCATTACACAGTGCTATGAAGAATATAACACATTGTTCTTTATATTTCGAGAATAAAGCTTTTAATGGAGCGCACTGTACTGTACTTTTTTTTAAGGTCTACGGGGCTATTATTGGTTACACTGGTAGTTCCATGGCCAGCGGATTTTGAAAGCAAATTTAAATTCCTATAAACACCAACAGATATTAACTGTATTCATCAACCTTTAAGAACTCATATTAAACTATCTTGTCAGTACTGTAACTAACTCTAAAACATCAATTTAAAAATTTACCTCGGTTTATATAGGTTATCCTGCTATTTCAGTAAGGCAATAGTGATGTAACCTTCAACTAACATTGTGACAATGAAGTTGTGTCAACTGCTCTTGGGCAAAATGGAATGTGGCGGATCAAGAGGTTTGCAGTGTTGAAGGATAATATTTATAATTATAAGAAATTATAAGGATAATAATTTAATGCATTTTCCTAAAAACTTGCAAAAGGAGTGATAGGTTAAGTACGTTTCCTATAGCCAGTTATGTAAAATTTTGGAGTTGTGTTTTCAAAAAGGAAACCAGTTACTTGAAAAAATATGATGTACACAGAAAATTGGAATATTGTTAATAGTTCAGTTCATGTAGAAATATGAAAATGCAGTATTCTAACTTTTATGGCTTCCAGGTACCACAGTGACACTGAACTGTAGCACTGAGATTATTGAATATGACAACTGGATAAAATTATATTTATTTAAGGTGAAAAAACTGTGCAATTTAAATCCAGAGCTGTTGAATGTAATAGAAATTTCTTTTCTTTACTAATAATCCTCAAATTGTGTGATATTACACTTATTACTTTTATGGTGTATCAAAAGATTGATTATTTCTTTGTTATGTAACCCTCAATGAACGCAGCCTGTATTTTTGAAAACAAGAATAAATTACAAATTAGCAATTGAAAATCTAAACTTAACCCAAACCAAAAAATGGTAGTCCTAAGAGGATTTGCTAATATTAGATGGGTTGAGCACATCCTTTTATACACAGTTAGGGCACCTTTCATTTACCAGAACTGACCACTGTTCAGTTACTAAAAAGATAAGATATTTTCAGGACTTAGGTAACACTATTTCAAATAGTTTTTGTATAATTAAGCTAAATGTTCTCTCTTAATTATAGTGCACACACACACACACAAAGTACCTAATAGAGTGTGTACATGTTATAAACAATCAATTGCATTGTAGGTTTTATAGGACAGCAGTTGACAAAAAAGTAGTAATCAAAAAGGAGTTGGTTTTTAAGAATGTATTTAAGTAAGGATGTAGTAATATGCCAAATATAGTGATGTAACAGGAAAGTGGAAGAAATAAGGAGCATGGAAACTAAAAATTTAGGGGGCTTGAGATCAACCAGGGAGAAAACCAAATACATAAGAAAGGTTTAATCACTGCCATCTCTATACAAAGTTTTTTCAACAAAATTCTCATTAACAAAATTAGTAGGGAACTTGACAGTTAACAGTAACTTGAAAAACCAGGGTTTAAAAGCAACAATTGCAGAACTGTAGACCTTTTATAAACTATAAACAGGAAAAGGAAGTACAGAAAGGAGATAGAACTTATTAGACAAATGCTAATGACAATAGTGGGCAGATAAGTGCTGATCATAATGATAAAGAGATATATAGTAAAAAAATGTTCAAAGTTGATGTGTGTGTGTGCCCTGTAGATGTCTGCAGCCTAGTATGTTGGGAGTCATGGGCTTCCACATTTGACTGCATTGTTGTCTTTCACATCATGTTTTAACTTGTTTTTCCTCTAATGTCTTCTTCAGCAGTGTAGCATTTACACTGGAACTGCTTTTTTTTTTTTTTTTTTTTTTTTTTTTTTTTAACTCTGTTAAGTTTCCTTATTAGTTTGTCCTCAGTACCAGTGCTATGGGTTTTCCTATTGTAACAAGTGTGTAGAATATGTTTCCGAAATGCAGGTATGTTGGTATGTTGTGTATGCTTAAATACCTCCTAAGTTTATGGTACCCCTTACGTTTAGGCAGAGTGGTATTTGTGAATTGTCAGGGCTTACCTGATTACATGTTTGATACCATTGATAGTGGCCTGTGTACCTGTATCTTCAAATTTAGTAATGTGCCTGGTCTCTACAGCATATAGTGTTGGGCTTGCATTGTTTGACTTACCACCTTTCTTTTTCTTCACAGATCTGATGTGCTCATTTTCTTCCTGTCACTGTTAGGCTGATGTGGCCCATGAAGAAATGAGTTGGCACACAGTATTTCACACACTTGTAAGTGTTTGTTAAGGATATATTATTTCAGTGCTCTGATGATGTTACTAATTTTCTGAGTGATTTTAAATATGGTTTTATGTTCTTTTTTCTTTGACTTTGTTTTCCATGTCATGTCTCAGTGTGAATAATGAAATATATACACTTTTCTGACAGAATATACTGTTCCATATCTAAGACGTGTGTGCTTATCAGTACCTTTTCTTCAAGGCCTTGCTGATGTGGCACAATATATCAGGATATACGACCAAGGACAGGCAGATTAATGGCTCTTGCCTGCAATCAAATTGTACAAAAAATTCTTTACTTCTAAGAGTTTGCCATTAAAATAAAAAATACATCTGTACATTTGTGCTGCACCCCTGTATTCTTATGATAACCCATGTGTTATCAATACTACAAATGGTTGTTTTAATGAGAATAATTTTGGGAGAATATTGACATTAAAGTTTATTTTAAAGTGTAGGTAATTCTTAGAACATTTAATTTCAAAAGTCAAGTCCATAAAACGCACAATCAATTTCAGCAAAATAAAACAAACCTTTTTCCATATATACTGGCCTTAATGTAAGGATTTGTCTTCCATTACTATCATGTGTACAAAATTGCACACCTACAGTTGAGTCCTGTAACATCTCATGTCATGTTGAAAGATGTAGTTTATGTGACAAAGTGACATTCACAATTTTTGTAGTTTTCCATAACAAGAGTTTAGTATTGCCAGTTAACAGCAGTTCTATAATTCTTCATTTTTTGCAAATTTTATGTTTATTATGTAAAATACTGTTATATTATTTAAGAAATATAATAATTAACTCATTCACATGATATGAATTCAATAATTCGAATAAAATTAATTCATTAAGCCTAACACTAATTCACTAATTTCTTCAACTTAAACGTATAGTACTACATGTGCACAGACCTATAATTTAGATTTAGCTGTAAATAGGCCTACTCATGATTTTAGTAATGCTATAAAACTAAATCCAAAATATAACATGTTCACTTTAGCTATTTTATTACACTATGCAACGTTGCCACATTTAATATTCTGGCCTTCTACTAGAGCCGGCCATGCCAGAGAGTATCTAATAAGCTTGAAGGGAAGAAGAAAACACACACACATACACACACGCACACTTATCAGTGGCAGCTGGAGGCTCCAAATTTTGGTGGTTGTAATAGACTATGATCAGTGTTGGTTGCTGGTAAAGGAGGGAGGGGGTAAAAATGACCAACTTCAACAGTAAACAGACCTACATATTTAATTAGTTTCTTTTTATTGTAAACAGAAGACAGGCCTGCATATGTTTTCTTTGTGCAAAACAATAATATGTCTACATTTGTAATGGGGCGAATTAGAAGGTTTTTTATTTTTTATTGATTTTGGTCTGGATCTTATTAAAATTGCACAATTCACTTCATATATGTGAGCTACCCCAGTTTAATTTTATAGGAATTCAAATCATCAATACAATCACTTTTCAAATTCCCAGACTTCACCTGTGAGGAGCCCCAGTACAGCAATGCACACAGTTAGCCTAAACAATTGCCCAGACGTATTGCGTAACTGCCCCAGCAGCAGGCTTTTTGTGAATCACAGTCTGCAGTTTGTCATCAGAGAGTGAACAGTAGTAAGCAGCATCAGACAATAAAGTTTGTGAATTTAAAACAGTGGCCTCGGGCTTACAAGATAGGCCGTTAAAACAAATTCGGCCTATCTAATAAAGTGTGAAAACATTTATTAAAAAAGTATTAAAAGTGTACAAACAATAGCGCGCGGCCAGTCCAATAACACCTTCAGACCGCGCAGTCATAAAAAATCTTAGCTCGAGCTTATTAAGGTCGGCCGACCAAACAAGTGTAACAGAGATGTGTAAAGCAGTATAAATTAATAATATACACAGTAAAATCAGTGCGAAGTTTAATACAAGTGAAACCACAATGTTTTGAACATCGAATTAGAGAACTCTGGGTGACGCGCCATGCGGTCGGTAGAAACGAAGCTGCACACGTAACTGTATCCATTCAATTATATTATTCTTTTAAATAAAAAGGGGGTAATTTGTATGTGTGTGCGTGTGGGCAAACTGGGTAACTTTCTTTAAATTAAGAATTAATATAAGTAATAATGTCTGAGTAAATCTTTTGTTGTGGTGTAAATTTGAAAAGAAAATTCATAAAATGACAGTAAAAGTTTGAATAGAAACATTTGTGAAACAAGTAAAGTTAAAAGTAGTAAAAAGAAATAATAAATATAATGGTCTAATAAAATTTGAGTTGTTTTACGTAAATGCGAGTTGAGTATGTTACTGAGTTAACCTTGAACCCTGCTTGTATTACGCCTTTCGTGCGACGGACTTTGGGCTGGAAGGTGAGTTATCCTGGGTAAGCAAATATTTGAATGGTATAAGTCTCTTATTAATCTGAGTTAACACATTTGGCGCTGCGAACAGAGACTCGATTTGTAAAATAATTGTAAATCGCCACCTAAAAGCGAATACAAGTATGGTTGAAGGCTGAGTAACAATACGTAAAAAATTACGCAGCACATATAAAATAGTATATCAATGTTCAGAGTTTAAGAGTTAAGTGGCAGATGTTTATGTACGAAAATCTAGATTAAGAAATTTATAAAAATGGCAGGAAAGAATGAGAGCAATATAAATGAAACGACTAGTGTCGAAAACTATGATGATTCAAATATTATGAATAACGTTGAAATCCACTCGACTCCAAGCGTGAGTCAGGAAAATAAAACAAAAAATAATGCAAATGAAACAAATAGTACAGATGATTCGGGAATTCAAATAACCCCAAAATTGAGTAGGGACTGTACAACTAATAATGAAGAAGTCAGCTTCACTGACAGTAATGCAGAAATAACCGAATCAAAAATAATGAAAGATGTCGAACATCAATCGACACCTATTTCAGTCAACCAAAATAAGAAATCCGATGAGGACAATATGCTAACACGATTGTATAATATGATGTATAGTAATTTCAGTGAACTAAGAGGGTATATTAATATCAAATTCAATGAACAAAAGAATAGTTTTGACAGCAAATTAGATGTACAGAATAACAAATTTAACGAATTAAATAATCGTTTTGATGAAATTAAGACCGAAATTAAAAGCGAATTTAATTGTAAATTTGATGTACTTAAATTTGACATTGATGAAGTAAAAATAAAATGCGATAATAGTTGTACGAATTGAAACAAGATATTGAGAGAATAGTAGAGTCAGTAGAAGAACGGATCAAAAGTAAGAGTAATAATGACAGTAAGAAATTAACAAGTGATAACAATAATGTCGAAAATGAGAATATAATTAAAAATGTGGTAGTAGAGAGTAAGATAACAAATGTTAACAATGATATTGAAAGTGGTAATGTGATTGAAAGGGTGGTATCAGAGAGTGATACGTTGAAAGTAGATAGTGAAACAGTGAGTGAGAGAGAGAGCGTTATATGTTGTAACGAAGTAGTAATTAGTGTTGATGAATCAGAAAAGGAATGGAAAGAAAGAGTAGCTGAATGTGTAGGGCAGAGGGTAAATTGTTCCCTTATTTGTGATGAACCAAGGTGTTCAAAAATGTTATTATTGGAGGGCAAGAGACCCTTATTAGTGAAAGATTTGAATTGTTTCCCTTTTTTGTATAAGGTTGTACCCTCTGTGTGGAAGGTTAAAAGTGTGATATGGTGTTATGATGAGAAAGATTTAGATGGAGAGTTGTGTGTTGATAAAGAGACAGAATTATATAAACTAAAGAGAGATTATAATGAGTTGAAAGAGATGTTAAATGATATGAAATACTTACTTGTTAAAATAGAGAGTGAAGATTATTTTGATGATACATGTTTAAATAATAATAACTTACCTTATGTTGTAATGAATGATAAAATAACTGACTTGACAATGAATATAACTACTAATGGAGACGGGACAGAAATAAATAATGTTGACCTGGTATATGATTATTATGGTAAAATGAATGAACTAAAAGTTGATGGTTACTATACACAAGATAGCCGTATGTGGAATGCAAATAAAATTGAAAATTGTTATGTGGAACCCAGGCTAAATTTTGACGATGGAGGTTGAGCCTTAAATTCACAAATGGACAATTTTAAATAGTTTGTTTATTGGTTCTGACCTCGCAACCTTGGACAATGAAGTGTGATATAACTGAATAATTAATGATGACGATTTGTAAATAAATGTTTAGTAAATTTATTTGTGTGTGTTGTAAAATGTTAGATAAACAATGTATGTATGTAGTAGAAATTGTTGTGATGATAATAGTAATATTAATATTTTGCAGCTTAAATAAATAACAATAATAATTTGGAAGAAGACAATGAATGAGTTGTAGTTATTGCAATGGGTGAAAGTAATTAAAATGTTGTGTTTTCAATAATTGATTTAATTAAATAATTTGAGATGTTTAAATATTCTGATTAATTTAAAAGTTGTATAATGGATTTAAATTGTTTTATGAGATTTGATACTAATGAATAAATGCATGTTAAACTGTTTGGTATGGAATAACATTGTTGTTAAACTGTTTCAGAGGTTACGAGGAGATATTGGTGTTGTGTGTGTGGTGTGTATTTTGTGTATGTCAGTAGTTGAACAATGTATTGCAAGTATAAAATTCATAATAACAATCAGATAGGGTAAAATATTTATAGGTGTGAAAAGATTTCGATTCAATAATATAAATAAATTGAGATAATGGTATTAAATAGAAACTGTAATTAAAAGGTAATAATAACTGAAAGGTGAATTAAAGTTATATTTGGTTTGAACTGTAATAGATATACTTTGATAAATATATTAACATTAAAAGATTTATAAAAATTGAAAATTAAAAGTACAGGTATGAGTGGTGAGGTAACCAGAATGTTTAGACTATGTGAGTGCTTATAACAGTGCTTACAAAACAAGTCTTGCAGACAACTGTTGATGTAAACAGGTGTGCTGTATGTTGTGACTAATGTCTAAAGCCAAGTGTTGAAGCTGATAACTGTTGTAGCTTGATGAATCAGTATCTTGAGCAAAACCCTATTGTGACATAAAAGAATTGAAGTTAATTTTTTACAGACAAAATAATGATGAGGTAATTCCTGTAACTTAGAGTTTGAGACATTAAATAGAAGTAAATTAATTTGATAATTAAAATAATTGAAAAGATGATTTTAATAATGAACTTAACTTTATTTTCATTGGAATTGTAAATTAAATAATAATTGATGAAAATAAATATTCATGTAAAGGAAATGGTTGGGCTAAGATAGTGTCTGGAAACTAAGATGTGTATATTACTGTTCATATAAATTTTATTAATGTCAATCTAGGTTTTACGTTTAACTGTAGATTCCCCACCTAAGTGCGGTCATGACCTCACTGGATCATGACAGTGAAAGTAGTTAATTGTGACAAATCATAAATTTCACTTGATATAACCGGCTTGTGGTTTGTTTTATTTTGTTAACCCGGTGGTTTGTTAGACTTAGTAGGGGGGTTATTTTTGGGGGAATCTACCTAATTTCGGAACAGGGCTATTTTCACCCAGATAGGGGTGGTAGTCCATTAGGGGTGTATAAATAAAAAACGAGTAGGTGTAATACCGAATTTTATTGTAACGCCAAAGCAAGGATGGGGGTGGAATAAAAGAAAAAATGTCCACCCCTTCCGCATCAGTCCTTGTGAAAGCAACTAGACGCTACAGTCTAGGGGGGTAATAGTGAGTGTGGAGTGTGGATGGGCGGTGACCCAGTTGCAGGTCACGAGGGAGATGTGGTTTACGGCTAGGGATGAGGCTGGAAAAGGTCAAGATGCCTAGCGCAGAACACATGGGTATGTAACGGGTATCAGGGGTTAAGGGATTAAAAGGGGGTAGTAAAAAAAAAAAAAAAAAAAAAAAAAAAAAGTTTGTATTATTGTTTATGCGTATTAATAGCGTTATTGAATTATATTGTTTAGGATATATGTATAATCAAATGTTAAGATAAGGCAGTTCATGTTTTAAGTAAATATTCAATTTATTTGTTTTCTTTTTCAGTAACAATAAAGAGATTTAATCCATTCAGATAAGAGATTTTGTTTTGTTTTGATACAATCTGATTTTGAACTTAAATTTTAAATGATGAGTTTGTTTAGAAAATATTATAGGTGTATGTATGCGCCCAGTATTTGCCAAAGGCGACCCAGTTTGCATGTAAGGGGAAACATATCGGTTGAGGATCTGGCATGATATAAGCCAGGGATTTGGATTTTTTGGGGAAACATGTTAGAAGGCGAGGTGCGCTGTGGTGCGTATCTGTTCGATTTTTCGGTGTTGGGATCTCGCACAGAGAAGTCCAGTGATCTCGTTCAGATGCGTCCATAATCACCGAACCAGGGGGGTAGTTTACCCATGAGGTACAAGAACAAATGGGGGGTTGTTGGCACCATATCCTCACCGGTCCTCTTAGGGGTTTAGCAATGAGATTTCTTCTGTTTCGACAGAAGATTTCTCATTGGGGGGGGTATTGTAATGGGGCGAATCAGAAGGTTTTTTATTGATTTTGGTCTGGATCTTATTAAAATTGCACAATTCACTTCATATATGTGAGCTACCCCAGTTTAATTTTATAGGAATTCAAATCATCAATACAATCACTTTTCAAATTCCCAGACTTCACCTGTGAGGAGCCCCAGTACAGCAATGCACACAGTTAGCCTAAACAATTGCCCAGACGTATTGCGTAACTGCCCCAGCAGCAGGCTTTTTGTGAATCATAGTCTGCAGTTTGTCATCAGAGAGTGAACAGTAGTAAGCAGCATCAGACAATAAAGTTTGTGAATTTAAAACAGTGGCCTCGGGCTTACAAGATAGGCCGTTAAAACAAATGCGGCCTATCTAATAAAGTGTGAAAACATTTATTAAAAAAGTATTAAAAGTGTACAAACAATAGCGCGCGGCCAGTCCAATAACACCTTCAGACCGCGCGGTCATAAAAAATCTTAGCTCGAGCTTATTAAGGTCGGCCGACCAAACAAGTGTAACAGAGATGTGTAAAGCAGTATAAATTAATAATATACACAGTAAAATCAGTGCGAAGTTTAATACAAGTGAAACCACAATGTTTTGAACATCGAATTAGAGAACTCTGGGTGACGCGCCATGCGGTCGGTAGAAACGAAGCTGCACACGTAACTGTATCCATTCAATTATATTATTCTTTTAAATAAAAAGGGGGTAATTTGTATGTGTGTGCGTGTGGGCAAACTGGGTAGCTTTCTTTAAATTAAGAATTAATATAAGTAATAATGTCTGAGTAAATCTTTTGCTGTGGTGTAGATTTGAAATGAAAATTCATAAAATGACAGTAAAAGTTTGAATAGAAACATTTGTGAAACAAGTAAAGTTAAAAGTAGTAAAAGGAAATAATAAATATAATGGTCTAATAAAATTTGAGTTGTTTTACATAAATGCGAGTTGAGAATGTTACTGAGTTAACCTTGAACCCTGCTTGTATTACGCCTTTCGTGCGACGGACTTTGGGCTGGAAGGTGAGTTATCCTGGGTAAGCAAATATTTGAATGGTATAAGTCTCTTATTAATCTGAGTTAACACACATTCACTGCCCAGTTGCTGTGCTTGTACCAAAAAGAACAAGCATTCTTCATATACAAACGGTTGATATCTAATGTATTTTATCTGTTTTATTTTATTGACTATGACGTGTCAAAGTATTAATAATTTGTACTGCATTTTCTGATTATGGTACACTAATTTTTAGATGAAGCTGACTAGACACGATGAGTGAAACTAGTGTATGTGAATGTTAAAATATTAACAAAATTATTATCTACAAATTAGTGTTTTATAGTCAGAAACATGCAATACACATTGTTTTTTATTCTTTCACCAATGTAATTAACATAATTATGTAGTTGTAAATGTCAAATGTTAACCAAGGGTATTTCCATCCGAACAGTAAACATGGAAAACAATTTTTCCATTTCACTCAAGTCAGTACCCCATCAGTATTTTTGTAATAATCTGTTTTGAAGGTCTGATTAAATTTTTGATCATCTGACTTTACAATTGTATTGTCATTTATGGAGGACTGGTAATCCTAGTTTTTATATTTTGCTTTTTTACCTGCCCTATGCAAAAAAAAAGAAATATCTAAAAGTTTTTTTATGATATTAAAAGTATACAATGGCAATAAACACATATGCATTTATTATACAGTAAAAAGACACAGTAACAGAAAACTTATTTACAGCACACAGTGACATGAAATTATTGTAATTTTGGAACCTCAAAGCAAAAGGTAACATATTTATTTTTAATTTTCAACTAAAGCAAAACACAACAGTAGAAACAATTTACAAATAAACAAGGGTGTACTGTTTTAAAAACTGCAATAAAGGACACACCCTGAAATGTAGTTGTAGCACACTACAACACTACTACACACTGGGCAATGTTGCAAATCATGTGCAACAACCCAGTTTACATACGTGGTATTGAAAACGTTATGCTCGAGCAACTCTACAACCATAACATCAGCTACCATAGATATATGATTGTGTATAAGAGCTCTGTGTGTGTGTGTGTGTGTGTGTGACAGTTTATAAACAGTATTCACAATACAGGAAAACTAAAAACACTCAAATCTCCAAACTTTATAAGGAAAGTAAAAAATCTGTTTTTGAGTATTATACAGAGTTGTGACGCACATGTTGTATCAACACTGGAACCACTGTATCAGTGTATGCGATCAAAGTCATGTGCTGGATTATCTAATCTCAAATGTAAAACCACATGCTTCCTATCGTTTCATAGATGTTTTGCAGGATGTTACGTCATCTGTTATAAGATTATGGTTTCACTGGGATGAGTTGAGGTGTATATGTGTATGTATAAAACAAGGTCACGTATGTTGCTTTTAAATAACACCCTTCTGATAAAAAATTATATTCCAATTTATCAGTACAAAAAAGGTAAATACTTTGCCTTCTATATGATTGTGTAAAATCATAAGTTGAAGTGGAATGAACATGTGTAGTTGCATGGAGATCAAATCACCAACCACTATCATAATTTCTGTAAGAAGTTAGAAAAACAAAACATACCTTTGGTCTTCAGTTGATCACTGTCTCATAACAATAGAGGAAGAAATTAATTCAATGCAAGAATTGCAATACTAAAGTATGCGTTTGTCAGGAATGTTTTTACTTTTTGTCATGACAAACAGTAAGTTGCACAGTTTTCAACAATATGACAATTGAACAAGATGGACAGACTATTAAATAAATAATACAATATAAGAAAAGAATATTCTAAAAAGAATAAATATTGCTAAAACAGAAGTTATGATATGTGGAAGAACTGAGATGTACAAAACAGTTCAATTTGTTGAAAGGATAAGTACTCTGGGATGTGAGCAACTTTACACACACATACACACACATACACACACACACATACACACACACACACACACAAATGGGCAGCAAAATTACTAAGGAAGGCCAGAGCAAAAGAGATTTTATTAGCAGAAATAGTCATGGTAAAAGACTGAATTATTGTTTTAACAGGTAACAGAGAATACTCACAAACAAACAAATACTCGAGACAAACTTTAATTATAAAACTGTTTTTATAAAGTTTCATAAGGAGCATTGTTCTATAAGACTGCATGCAAATTTTGGACAATCAGAACTAAAGAAATATGACAACTTGGGACCTCCAGGATGTGGCGTACCGGTAATCAAAATATGTTGGAAATAAAGTAGACAGGTAAATTACAAATGAAGAATTTGTGGATTGAATAGGTAGTAAAATGTGTATGTAAGGATAGGGTTGAGTTTATTACGTATATGATACACTGTGAAGGAATGCTGAAATTGATGATAAAAGGGAAGAGATGTCCTAGACTCAAAGACTTAAGTGATGAACTTGATGAACAAAGACTATAACACTTGTTATAGAAGACGGGGGCAGATCCACCAAGTAATTTGGGGGGGGGGAAGTTGATTTGGGGAGGGAATATGAAAAATTGGACCATTATTTAATGGTCTACAGCAGTGGTTCCCAAATTTTTCAGTCCGCGGACCTCCCGAAATAATTTAAAAATTCATGGACTCTGTCTGAGTTCTGAAATAAAACAAACAGTAAATATGACAGAAGCTCTTATATTTTATTTAAAATGTATTAAAAACAAAATTCTCTTAACGTGCAAAATTATAATATTAATGATATCAAACACAGTTTAATGTGAACTATGAAGCTGCTTTTGAACAATTAGCTCTGAAATATTGGGTTTAATGTCTGATAATTTCAATATTAAGTCACTCTCGACATCAAGTTTAGTTCTTAACTTTGACTTCAAGTAAGTGAGCAGGGAGAATGCGGTTTCACACAAATAAGTAGAGGGAAACACAGTTAAACACTTCAAAGCTTTTTTTGCGAGATCAGGATAGTCAGTCATTACATATAACCAGACGTCAGCTAGCTGTAATTGCGAAAACTCTAATTTTAATGAACTGTCAGTTGAAAGTCCTGCCAATGAATATTTTTGTAGTGAAAGAGAGAGGTCTAGTCAGTTCGGCTGACAAACAGATCTGCTTTAAAGAGATTATTAAAGCCATTAGTTTGAAATTACTTTAACAATTACAATTAGTTTGAACCCAGCCCCAAAAATACTGGAATCTTCTACTAATTGTTATAAGATTTGAAAATTTAGATTTTAAAGCATAAGAAATTGAAGAAAATTACAGTATATTCTAATTTTTCTTAAAAGTGTCTGCGGGTCCCTTGAAAGACTGTCGCGGACCCCACTTTGGGAACTACTGGTCTACAGTATAAATGATAGTAATAAGTGGAGCTACAAATACAGCGTGTTATTATCAACACAGTCAATTTGTTAACATACAAGTATAAATCACATCTGAGTTCTTTGGTATAAACCATTCATTGTTCTTTTCATAACATTCACTAGCAGTTTAAAGTTCACACTATTCATTTAAATATGTATCAAACAGAAATTAACACGGTGATGAGGTACAGTTACAATTTAAGGTAATTTTCGGGAGAAACTGTGAACCTACATAATGTGATATGAATGTTGTAACATATTTACAATCAAAAACCATTCTACAATCGCAAAACAATGAAAAAATTTTGTCTTATGTGACAATTTTGGGGGAATCCCGCCCCCATGGATCTGTGCCTGATAGAAGAAGACCTACACTTCATGTCATCAAGCATGTCACAGATAATGTTAAATGCAGAACATATGAAATGATGAAGAGGAAAGCACAAGAGGGATCAGAATAGAATTTATGAAAAGATATTCTTCTGATATTAACCATACTATCTAAACATAAACAAACTCATTTCTGTGAGAACATGCTTCTGTTTGTGGGGCAATGGATGTGGAGTGTGATATCAACTTGGTTTAATTTTGTCACTGCCTACCACAAACTGTAACTTGAGAACAGTTTTGTCTATGAATTAAAAGTCTACAAACTGTCCTATAGCACAGAAAATCCACCTCTTTTTAGACACATTATATTTTTAAAACATACACGAACATGTCAGCAGGGTAGCTCAGTACAAAGAACTTGACTTGCTTAATATTTGCCATACACTTCTGTGGTTTGGTTCAAGATTGATTCAACCCAGCTATGTCAAAGTGGCTCCAGAATTTCAAAGTTTGGGGGAGGCGAAGGTGGGCCGACTGACAACTGGGTAGGCCACACTGTAAGGATATTTTGCATGGATAGGAGTTCACAAATGGAATTAAAAGCTATGTAATATGTTTATGCAACAATAATAGGTGGTGTTCACCCCTCCAACCACTCAAAATTATATAATTACAGTGTATTTACTCTAGTATATTATTTTATAATTATAACTATAATACTACTGACTTGGAACACTAATTTTTTTAATGGTAAAAATGTAAAATTTGTACCTTATAGCCTGAACCAGTTTTCGCTTAATATAAGCTTTGTCAGAAGCTGCCACTAGGAGCCCTGCCCGTCTTGTTCTTCATGATGGCGACGTCGTTTGAAAGATCGATGTTGTGTGTGTGCGGTGTGATATGTTTGAATAATACTTGTGATTTGAATAGTGTCTGTTTGCTTAGGATGTTTTTTTTAAGTGTTTTTGTGTGTTTGTATATTTCTAGTTGTTCAAGAGTGTCTAGTTTTTGGCCTTTTGTGTGTACATGTAGAATATCCATGTTGGTGTTTGTGTTTGTGTATGTGTGGTTTGCTTCAATGAGGTGGTTTGCAAAGGTGGATTCGGTGGTGGAATGTAGTGCCTATGTGTGTTCAATGTATCTCTGTTTGAAGCAACGTCCTGTCTGGCCTATGTAAAATATGTTACAGTCTGAACAGTTTAGTTTGTAAACCCCAGGTAAATCAAATTTGTTTTGTTCTTTGTGTGTGTGTTTTTCTTTTATATTGTGCGTTCTGTTTTGTTTGTAGTTTTGTTTGTGATTCTGTATCCTGCTTTTTTAAATTTGTGGGCTATTTTTTCAGTGTGGTTATTGATGTATGTTAGTGTTATGAACTTGTTGTTTTCTGTCTTTGTCAGTTGTTTGTTTTGTGTAGGAGTTTATTATTGTTCTGTTGTAACCATTGGTTTCTGCTAGATATTTTATTGTGTTTAGTTCGTCTTGTAGTCTTTTTTGTCTAGTGGGATGAAGACTAGAAACTAAGAAGACAAAGTGCTAAAAAGAAAACGGAGAAAACAGAAAAGTGAAGCCCGCACATCAACACCTTACAAAGAGCAATAGAGGTAAAGAAGAAACAGACTACAGAGAACAAAATAAAAGCAAGTGAATGTGAGCTGCAGAATGGTGGGAAGTTAAAATGAAAGGAAGAAAATCAAACAATACTAAAAAAAGAAATGAAGGAGGATGAAGATTGGGACCCAACAAGTAGGTTTAAAACAAGAAGAAAACTGGACTTTGATGGAGGTAATGAGGAAGAAACTGTGTGCATAATCTGTCTGGAATCATTCAATGGAATTCACGCACTGAAGACTGGGTGCAGTGTTTCAAGTGTAAAGGTTGATCACATGTCAGATGTGCAGATGATGAGAACATCTTGTGCTTCATGCGTGAACACTGCAAGAACAATACAAAAGTTTAGGGTAGAGACAGTTTACTCCACACACACACACACACACACACACACACACACACACACACACACACACACACACACACACACACACACACACACAGAGTAATGGAACCATGAAAATACTCTGAAACAGTGGTAATTAGACTAATTAGTAAGTTGTAATAGTTGTAACTGTTAAAGGATATAAGTGGTGGACAATTAACTGAGCGATAGATCAAATATAAAAGGGTTTTATTAGAAATTACCAAAGCATCAGCTGTGCTCACACAATACATACGCACTAACAACTACAAAAGCAAAGTTACATCGTATCTTTTTTTAAGTTGGCACTAGTGAACATATAACTTCATTTTTATAATCACAAAGTATATAATATTCTAATCATTATTTATATTTCATAAACATCACTTTTAACTGATACTTAATGTTTATTCAACACTTCCCTTGTTTGTGTAATATATATATATAAAAAGTCTCTGCATAAAAATTATTTAAAACTTTTACAAATGATTGACCGATGTAACTCAAAAACTGGGCGTGGAAGTGGCTTGGTGAGGATATCTGCTGTCTGATCCTTGGTGTTGACATACTCTAGATTGAAGACCTTCTCTTCAAACTTTTCTCTTATATAGTGGTATTGGACGTCAATGTGCTTAGTCCTCTTGTGAAAGACTGGATTCTTGATCAGTTGAATTGCACTTTTATTGTCCATGTACAGAGTTGTTTTTGTGCTTTTCAAGATGCATAAGTCGCTCATAAGTTTCCTTAGCCACATTATGTCTTTAACAGCTTGGCACGCTGCCATATATTCAGTTGTAGACAATGCTGTTGTGGCTTGTCGTTGAGAACTCCAGGTAAGTACACTCGATCCTAGTTTGATTAAATATCCAGAAGTAGACTTGCGAGTTTCAATTTCTCTAGCAAAGTCTGCATCACTATAGACTTGCAAATGAGTATTAATATCTGCTTCGAACTTTAGACCATAGTCCAGAGTTCCCTTTAGGTATTTGAGGATTCGTTTCACAGCATTCCAATGAAGCTTGGTAGGTTTTTAAGCGACTTGCCTTATTAACAGCAAAAGACAAATCTGGCCTGGTACCATTTGATAGGTAAAGCAAGCTTCCAACAGCTTCTGCATAAGGCGCGTTGACTATTCCAGTGTTCAGATTTTTATGAGCATCAGTGCATGTCTCTTCATGAGGATCTGCAGGGATTGTCACTGGATTTGCATTCTGCATCCTAAACCTTTTGATTACCTTTTCTGCAT
The DNA here is from genome assembly GCA_034769895.1 of Magicicada septendecula. NCBI lineage: Eukaryota > Metazoa > Arthropoda > Insecta > Hemiptera > Cicadidae > Magicicada > Magicicada septendecula. The sequence continues at coordinate 173,491,468 of CM068367.1, read as the reverse complement.
ACGCAGTTTGATGGAGGAATATTGATCCATCCTGGTGTCTTTCAATTTGCAACCCAAGGAATATATTTGCCTGGTCATCAGTAACCTCAAATTCCTTTTTTAGTCCATGGATTAGATTGTTGATATCATCTTGGTTTTTAGCCGCAATTAGTCCATCATCAATATAGACGGCCAAAATCAGCCTTTGATCTTTATTCGTGCTAGTGAAGATACATGGATCTGCCTTGGTAGATTCAAGTCCGTACTTCTTTAGAAATTTGGTAAACCTCTGGTTCCAGCATCTGGAGGATTGTCTGACTCCGTATATGCTCCGAAGCAGCTTGCAGACTTGATTTGTTCCATTTGAAAAACCTTCTGGTTGCTTCATGTATACATTCTCTTCAATCACACCATTTAGAAAAGCAGTTTTGATATCGAACTGCTTCAGTTTCAGTTTTTCTTTTGCTGCAATAGATAAAATCATTCGAATTGAATCAAATCTTACTACAGGACTGAAAGTTTCCTTGAAATCAATTCCAGCCTTTTGATCAAAGCCTTTGGCAACTAGTCTTGCCTTGTACCTTGAAATATTTCCATTTGGATTCTTTTTAATCTTGAAGACCCAGCGATTTCCCATGACATTGGCCCCAGGTGGTGGTTCAACTAGATCCCATACATGATTTTTAAAAAGAGATTCGATTTCTTCATTCACAGCAATACTCCAGTTTTCAGCATCATCACTGTTTACAGCTTCTTGGTAATTGAGAGGTTCAGTACCTTCTGCAATAAAACAGTCATCAATGTTAACATAATCAGCATATCTCGCTGGAGGTTTAATTGTCGATGATTGGCGCAGTCTGCTTCTGTAGTTTGTAGTCTGGTCATTCTCAGTACCAGCTATTTCAGATTCTTCAGATTGCACTTGATCCTCAGAAGTTATATCATTTTGAACGATATCATGATCTTCAACAAAACAGTTGTTTTGATCAACTTCAGGAACTTTATCTTTCTTTTCATCGGGTAAGAATAATGATGTGTATTCTTCCCTGTTTTCATCATTTTCTTCTTCACTTTCAAATGTATTCATGAAAATGACATCACGTACTACATTTACTTGTTTTTTGTGAGGAAACCAAACTTGAAATCCTTTAATGTGGTCTTCATATCCAATAAAAATCCCTTTTCAGATTTAGCGTCCCACTTCTTCCTTTTGATCTTGGGAATGTGTGAGTACACTATTTCTCCAAATATATGTAGATCTTTTAAATTTGGTTTACGACCATGCCAAAGTTCATAAGGAGTGAAATCCTTTACTGAACTTGTACTTGTGCGATTTAATACATACACCACTGTATTGACTGCTTCAGCCCAAAAAGTCTGTTTGAACTTTCTTGCGTGCAGAATAGTACGTGCTGCTTCAACTACAGTTCTGTTCTCCCTCTCGGCTGATCCATTTTGTTCTCGTGTATATGCCACTGAACGCTGGTGCGTGATTCCATGGTTACTGAGCAACTTGGAAACATTTTCACAGTCAAATTCCAATCCGTTGTCAGTTCTCATGATTTTTATCCCATTAGAACAGTGTTTTTCTGTTTTTTTTAACAAAGTCAGTCATGCAAGCAAGAGCTTCAGACTTTGCATTAATAAAATACACATGTCGATAATGAGAAAAATCATCTTTTAGGAGGAGAAAGTATCTTGATCCACCTAAAGAATTTTGTGACATTGGACCACACAAATCTGCATGAATAATCTCACCAATAGCACTGGTTTCGGAAGTACTCATTGGAAAGGGTAGGCGATGAGCTTTTCCAATTGCACATGCATTACAAAAACATATGTCGTTGTTTTTAACTTTAACACCAAAATGTTCAAGTACCTTTTTAACTCTAGGATAGTTTTGATGCACTAGTTTTTGATGCCATGTTTCCAAAGTATCTCCAATATTAGCACAGTTAGTGTTCAATTCTTCATGTTTTTTGCTCAGTGGCTCAATTTCAAATTGCATCTCGAATAAACTATGTCTTTTGCGTAACCACATAGCTATGACTTGACCATTTTTCAAAAATTTGCACACTTTATTATCTGCAATTTGTTTTAGACCTTTGTCTAAAGCAACACAGCTCGAGAAAAGATTGTAACTAAGATCTGGAACGTATAATACATCTGCTAAATGATTTTTATTCCATTTTTCACCATCAAATGTATTCACGTTTATATTGCCTTTTCCACAGGCTTTTAGAAAATCACCATTTCCAATACGCACCAAGATTTCTTGATTTAATGGTTTATAATCTACAAACCAATCTCGATGATGAGTCATGTGGTCAGTTGCACCTGAATCTTTATACCACATGTCAACCTTTTTAGAGCCTTGTAAAATAGATGCTAAGGCCTCACTTATAAGTGCAGTTCCCTGTGTTGTATCACGTTTTTTGCTTGTGTCATTTTTATCACTTTTATTATTGTATTTTCTGAATCTACAATTTCGAGCCCAATGGCCTGGCTTGCCACAAACAAAACAATCACCTTTTGGTTTAAACACATTATTAGAATTGTTTTTATACATACCCTGTTTTGCACCTTTGCCTTTATATTGAGATTTTGATGCAAAAGCTTTGCTTTCAGTCTTTTCAGTATCATTCACTCGCATTTCTTCAACTCTTAATCTATTAATGTGGTTCGTTTTTGTACGATCAGCCTCAGCTGTCGACTCCCATGCACACAGAAAATGACTAAAACTCTTTGGCAATGTAAGCAGAATTTTTGACACTATCATCTTGTCATCAACAGTTTCACCCATGCTTTTAAGTCGATAGGCTAAATCTTCAATCTTTGAAATGTGTGTGGCCATATCATCAGCTAAATCCTTAACAAATGAGTGCCACTGCTGCTGAAGAATGTGCAGAGATGCTTCGCATTTTTGCTCATACACAGACACAAGTTTTTCCCACATTTCTTTGGCATTTTCTAGATGCACAAGATGAATCATGGTTTTTTCAGTCAGAGTTGTCACAATTACTCTCTGAGCTGTCCCGTCTGCCTTTTCGAAATCAGATTTCTTCTTTTCATATTCTTTTTTCTCGGCTACAGATGCATTATTGTCTAACATAGTGGGCATAACTTGTACACCTTTGACTACATTCCATAAGCTGTAGGATTTCAATATAACTATAATCTGAAATTTCCATACATACCAGTTCTCGCTACCTTGTAACTTGTTAATACGTAGTAATTCACTTTCCATGTTTATGTGTAGAGGTTAATTTTCACTTTTACACACGCGGTCGGAATAACCTTTTTATTTGCACGTAAACACTTATATTTGTACGTAAACACGTTTTAAACTATCACTGAATTGATTCACTTTCCATGTTTATGGCGTTGAGGTTAATTTTCACTTTACCATGCGGTCGGAATAACCTATTTGCTCGTAAACACGTTTTGGACTATCACTGCTCAATTTCACAAAAATATTGCCCTTTGCGCGCACCTGGGCCCATAACCTGTTAAAGGATATAAGTGGTGGACAATTAACTGAGCGATAGATCAAATATAAAAGGGTTTTATTAGAAATTACCAAAGCATCAGCTGTGCTCACACAATACATACGCACTAACAACTACAAAAGCAAAGTTACATCGTATCTTTTTGACATGATAATGTCTTATGGCTGGGGGTCATTTGAAAATTTCTGTAACGCATCACGCTGCATGACGTCATCATTTACCAGCCGGGAATCGTTAACTAAAACCGCGACCGCTAACGTGCTAACGTCCGTCGCAGATTAAAGACCTAACAAGCAAACAACACTGCATAGCTGTAGATAGGTATGTAACCAATCAGTCAGTCAGTAACCATAATAATGTTGCGTTTAGCTGGCGGCTGAAAGACATTATCATGCTCTTAAGCTTTTACCATTTGGTAAACGGTACTTTACATTTTTTAAGTTGGCACTAGTGAACATATAACTTCATTTTTATAATCACAAAGTATATAATATTCTAATCATTATTTATATTTCATAAACATCACTTTTAACTGATACTTAATGTTTATTCAACAGTAACGATAGAAGTTCTTGTGGTACCTAGTAACTGTCTGGTATTGGAAGATAATTTTTGTACTTGTAATTATAATTTTTTTTATTTTGTACGATAATTTGTACTTTTTATATGATTGTTGGAAAATGGCCTTCTGGCCACAACAAAATATGTATTGGAGTAAAAGAATATTTTATGACAATACCATTTTTGTCAACCATTTTGAAATTGCAGTTAAAAACATAGTACCTACATCTGGTACTGTAACTTTTTCCCCTAACATTGATCATGTAATTTAAGTAAAACAAATTACATATAAATAAGGAGGTTGTCAGTGTTCATATAATAGAACAAAAGATTCTTTTAAATGAGTGTCCCATAACAAAAATAATACATGAAAAAAGTTTAGTCATAGAATCATACTAAAAGATCCTGATTTCATCACCCTCATGGACATACATTTACACAGATTTTCTTTTATTATTCCCTTTAATGTGTTAACATTTCAGTTACATATTATTTCACTTAGCATGCCGATGACATACCAGTTAACCTGTGAAAGGTCGTTAACTGCATTTACATGAACACAGATTTATAGTGTAACTGCATTACATTAGAGTGTTAGATTTTTTATTGGACTGGGTCTAGTTTACATACTATCTTACAATTTTTTTGTGAAATTGGGATGGACATTCACTAATCTCAGGGACCCTGTGGTATGTCAAAAATGATAATTCTATGTAAGGTATCTGAGTTCCTTCCCTGGACAATTACATCTGATCCATGGCAAATAATTTTTTTGGAACGATTAAGGAATCCTCCTTCCTACACATCCATCAGCTAGACAGATGAACAACACACCGCCCAAAGAACACATCGGATACCCTTGGGTACTACTTGACAATCCCTCATGCCCTGTCCTTTACAAGAACTCCATTTGCATAGCCGACCAGCATCCTAATCTCCTGTGAACCACTGCCTGGCACAAGCCAGACAGCATTTCACAATGGTAGCTTCCCAGGCTTGGCTAGCTAGTCCAGTGTGTGCCTCTGTGATTCAGGTCAGACAGAACAGAAACAGCTTTAGTTCATTTTCTTTGCTGTTTTCCTAGGGCTGTACAGGTAACTGCAAGATGTGCAAGTGCCTCACTGTGGGAGCCATTTTCCTGGGCATGACAGCCCTTTATACCAACCGACACCTCATGGTGGTTGCACCTATCACCTGTATCAGAGAGACTCCAGGCTCCTGTGAGTGAATCCTTAAGAAAACCCTGGAGCCATACCTCAGATGTGGGGCAGACTGAAGTAACAAAAATTAAATGTAATACAAAATTCAACAGAGTTCATCAGTTCAAGCCCCCTTGGCTGAACTGTCATCCTAGGTATGGGAAATTGCAAGGTGTGCAAGTACCTCCTTGAGGAAACTATCTGCCTGGACATGGGAGCACATCAATGGCATGCAGTCAATGTCATATGGAGGCTGCGCCTTCCATCCACACCAGCATGTCTAAGATCCTGCAGGTGAACCCTTAAGGAAGCCATGGTGCTGCACCATAGGCAAGGAGCCAGGCTAGAGCAAGCAGCATAATTCTTACTAGCACACCATATCATGCAAAGGGGATATGCATCTTAACCCCATGTGCTGTGAAAAAATGACCATGTTGCACTGCAAGAGACTGGCGTTTATTGGGCTGCAACCTAGACAAAGCACACACATCAATGTGCTATCATACAATTCTTAAAATTATTATTAATCGATGGCGCAATATACTCGTTACAAATTATAAGATTTTGGACATTAGCCATTGTAAGTTAAAATTAATAAACACGACGTTTTGACCTCTATAGAATCAGAGGTCGTCTTCAGGCGAACAATTAATTAATACAAAGATAAATCTGTCACTAACAAATAGATATCATCAAAAATCCAAACCTTAGTTATAAAATATCGTGCTAAAATAATAATAATAATAATAAAACAGTACTCACCATTACATCAAAGAAGGATTCCTCCCATGGTTGCAACGTAAACAACGAAGCCACCACGGCAGGCTCTCCTTATATAGGGAGTTCAAAAGTGGTGGGGAGCGGCCAAGTCATGCACCAATCCCCAAGAGGTGTGGCCAACCACACAACAATCCTTTCCCACCCCCTCATCACCTTTTGTGACTCTCCACATACCTTCAGATATTCCTATACCAAATTGTGGAAATATCTTTACTCGCTTGGTTGATACAGTTATTCTCAACTGCGATAAAAGATGCCTCCACAATATTTCTTTTAAACATATTACCTTCTTTACCAACAACTTCCCCTTTCAACATTATCCCATAACACCTTGTGGTGCTCTTTCCATACATGTTCACCCAACTTTGATAGTTTGCAACCATGGGAGGAATCCTTCTTAGATGTAATGGTGAGTACTGTTTTATTATTATTATTTTAACACTATATTTTATAACTAAGGTTTGTATTTTTGACGATATCTATTTGTTAGTGATACATTTATCTTTGTATTAATTTATTGTTCTCCTGAAGATGACCTCTGATTCTACAGAGGTCGAAACATCGTGTTTATTAATTTTAACTTGTGATGGCTAATGTCTGAAATCTTATAATTTGTAATGAGTGCTATCATACCTCTTGCATCATGTGTCTGTCTACCTACATTTTGTAAATATGAACAAAATAGTTATGAAAGTCACAATAAAGTAGATAACAATAATTTATTTTAGACAAATGTACATCAAATAAAACACATTTTTCACAATAAAATTACTTATATTTCTGCAAGCTTAAGAACAATCCTCTGGTATTCTTAGCATTGTTCACTGGAGGCAATGGTATTAGCTGTAACAGACTAGTTATTTCTGCACAAAGTAAAAAAATTACCTAACTGATAATGTTGGGTATTGTTTAATTAGTATCACAGACAATATATTATAACAATATTTATTTAAACAGTTATAACGATACCAGGGGTAACTGTAATAAGAGTAGTAAATTTATGAGTAGTTAAAATGTCATGTTTATTGTTTAAAAAGCATTATAAATAATAAAACATTGTTAATACTCTCTGATCAAGATATCACTCATTATTAAGTGTTTATCTCTTAAGCTATACAGTGTTACACACATTTAAAACACTCTTACATCTAGACATGTTAATAATCTTAATCTAGACATTTATTCAAATTGATTTAATAAAAGAAATAAAATTTAAATGTAATTAAGTTTTATTTTAATTGAATTCATTTAAATCAGATCTGACCTCAGCTTGCTCAGTCTATACCAATGCTTTTTAAAAATAAATTTAAAATTATATTAATTACTCTTAGACTGGCATTTGTTTCGTATTCAAAATTTAAATTATACTTTTCTACAAATTGCAAATATCAAATCATTTCAATTATTTTTCTTTGACAAAAAAAAATACTATATCAAAATTAAACTCTTTTTTTTTCTATATTTATCTATATGCGATTGCTCATTCTTACGACTAAAACATTTACATAAGACTCTATTACATTATTTACCTAATTATAAACTTTTTTTTTATTCATTGTTTCCTTATACCCCTGTTTCTTTATGAGCTCTTTAAAAAAAAAATCATTTATAAATGCATTATGCATGTCACCTCGAGTTTTGATGACCTTACGACTTATTGACGGGGTCCCGCGTTGTCCAGAGTTGGGTTACCGTTACTCCTGGCTTGGTGTGGTCCTGGATATGTCCAGAGTCCAGCGTCGTTCTCCAGCAGTGTGTGGTCCGTCCCAAAGAATTAATATCGGCTGCGAGGTGGATCTCGTTCGGCTGTTAGGGTCTAAAAAGCATCTCCTAACATCCAGCATCTCGCGTTGCTCTTTGTAGCTTCTCTGTAGATACTCTTGCTGACTTAAACGGTCCCGGTACTCTACGTTTCCCATAATAGTGTAGACATAATTACTGAAAACGTCTTTATTCATTCATCGATGACATAACAAAATAAAACTGTTCTGCCGACGGACAGCGTGTCCGACTGCAACTGTCAGGCCCGTATTTAGGCACGTGCTATTCTGTGCTCGCGCACAGGGCGGCAAGATTTGGGGGGGGCAGCAAAATTTTGGATTTTTATTTTTTAGATTCACAATGAAAGGATATTTCCAATGCATTAAAATCATTATTGGTGACGAATAATTGGCAATTAATCGTCTCGTCACCAATAATTATAACATTTGGTCAACTATTGAAGGAATCAATTATTAAAATAATTTCCAATGTAATTGCAACGATTTATGAAATCAAATAATCAATGCCATTTATGTAGATTGTTGCGAGCAGTGTATACTGTTGAGGAAGCAAACGTTGCATTCCTGTCTGTCACTTGGTTATTTCCGCTTACTCATATGTCATATTGCCATTCCAAATCCAGTATTCCCCTGCTGTTCTACTAGTGCTACTAGTCTGTATAAATGAGGTAGGGAAGGTTTTTGTTGGCAACACTGCGCTGTCGGCTGCCGCTCTGGTCTGGCTCGCGCGCCGCTCTGTGCTACCGTTTGCCTATTCTATTCAACTAGGTTATGTTAGTTTTTATTAAACTGTGAACTGTGATGTGAAATGAAAAAAAGTACGAGTTTATTTTTTACTTCTTTAGTTCTTTATTGGATTGCAAATCGATATTTAAGTATAAAATTGAAATGGACGGAAGAAAAAGACTAAGTGGGGCGGCATATAGATGGAAGGCAGAAGAAAAGAAACAAAAAGAAGATGACACCCTTAAAAAAGTAAGAAAATTAGAATCGTTTATTAGTTATGAAAAAACTGAAAACAAAATTTCTGAAGAACCAAAAATTCATGTAAGTAATAGTAATACTGGTAATGAATGCAAAACAACCAACCAAGGTTCTAGCACTTCTGATGAAAATAATGAGATTCATCCAGAACCCTCAACATCGGCATCTCCTGGTCTAGACAAAAATAATGACAGTAGGCCTGTAATATGTTTGCCAGACAATGATCCATATCAGTGGGTCATTACTGACGAAACCATTGATTTCTTAATCAAACAGGGTATAAAACAAAATGACGATTCTGATTTTTCAAAGTCATTTCGTCTATATCATGATGGTAGAAAGAGGTACTGTACTGATAGTTTATTTAAAATAAAGCTTTTGAATGGGAATGTTGTAAAACAAGAATATTTAGTTTATTCACCAAGTCAGGGGTCTCTATATTGTGCTCCTTGTATGCTTTTTGGAGGCCTATTGGGGTTTGCTTAAAATCAGGGTTTAATGATTGGATTCACACTGTACAACGTATCTCCGAACATGAAAACTCATCCTCTCACAGAGATTGTGCAATTAAATTTAAAACCCGAGCAAATGAATTATCTAGAATTGACAAAAAGTTAGTAACTGTTTTTGAGCAAGAGGTCTAGTATTGGAGGAATGTACTACAGAGGGTAATTTCTGTCTTAAAAAAATTATCTTCTCGAGGACTAGCATTCCGAGGAGATAACGGAGTGTTTGGGTCAAGAGCATAATGGGAATTTTATGATGTGCCTTGAATTAATAGCTGAGTATGACCCCTTTATATCTGCTCACATTTCACGCTATGGAAATCCAGGTAGTGGAAGGATGTCATATTTGAGTCCAGTAATTTGTGATGACCTTATTAAAATTATGGGAGAGAAAGTAGTCTCTAAGATTGTTGAAGAGGTCCAGTTGTGTAAATATTATTCAGTAATAGTTGACTCATCTCCAGACATTACTTATAATGGCCAATTAACCTTCATTGTTCGTTATGTAAATGAGATAGGGAAGGCACATGAGAGATTTTTAACCTTCTTCAAAAATCCTGGGCACACAAGTGAAAACCTTGCAGACGCAGTATTGGAGATTTTAAAAAGTATAAATCTAGAGATATCTGATTGTAGGGGTCAAACTTATGACAATTGTTCAAACATGTCAGGTATATATTCTGGTTTGCAAGCCAGAATAAAGGCAATCAATCCACTAGCTTTCTATATTCCCTGTGCTGCCCATTCAGCAAATTTGAGTGGTTCTCGAGCAGCAGAGTGTTGTCGGGAGTCTGTAACATTTTTTGACTTCTTGCAGATTATTTTTAATTTTTTTTCTAGTTCGACACAGAGATGGAATTTGCTTTTATCTTTTTTGGTCCAAAAAGCTCAACATTGAAATCATTAAGTCAGACTCGTTGGAGTGCACGAAAAGAAGCGTGTAAAAGTCTAAATTTAGATGGGACAGCTATATTCAATGCTCTTAAGTCATTTTCCGAAGATGCCACCCAAAAATGTTTGGACCGAAACAAAGCTAAAGGTTTACTTAAGCAGTTAACTCATATTGACACAGCATTTATGTCTAGCCTTTGGGGTGCCATATTCTAACAGTTTGGGAAGACAATGGAAAAGCTACAAGCAGAAGATTTGGATGTCTCTGCTGCCAAGGAACTTTATGAATCGTTGATTGGTTATCTTGAAGAAATTAGGGAACTGTATCATGAATACAAATCCCAAGCTGTAAAAAAGTAAATGAGACAATGACACTAACACTAAATAAAACATCATCAGAACTTAATATGACCTCACCTAAGAGGAAAAGGAAAAAGAAACGATTTTTTGATCAGTCTGACTCTGACACGAGTGAAGAGGAAGGTGATCATTTATCTACACATGAAGATAAAGGATCAAAAGAAATACACTTAAATGAAAAAAAGCTCAAGTCAAGTTTTTTTGCTGTAATTGACATATTGAAGGAGGATTTGGAAAAAAGAATATCTGTGTACACATATTTTGCGTCTAGATTTTATTTTATTTCCAAACTTACAAATCTTGAACCTACTAGTATAATGAATTCAGCAAAAGAACTCTGAGAACTGTACAATACGGATTTAGAGGATAGTCTAATAAATGAGTGTATCCATCTTAAAGGTTTCATCAAAAATATTAAACGTGAAGTGCTAAACAAGAAAGGTGAAACAGTAGAAAAACCCTGAACTTTGCCAAGTTTGAATAAAATGTTAGTTGAAAGAAACTTACAAGAAGTTTATCCTAATATTTGTGTTCCGCTGAAAATTTATAACTGCACAGCTGCAACCAACTGTTCAGCTGAAAGATCATTTTCTGTTTTAAGAAGAGTGAACAACTACATGCGGTCAAGCCAAAGACAAGAGCAACTTGTAAGTGCAGCAGTTCTGTGTATTGAGTCAGATATAACTAACAGGCTGTTTTGACGAAATAATCAATGATTTTACTCACAGTCAAGCCAGATGAAAACCATTCATTATGTAAGCTAAGATACATTTTTACATATTGTAACGTTACATAACCCCTGCCCAAATAGGATAACATAATCACCAGAGTTAAAACCAGTAATTACCCAATTTTAAAAGTCAGAAATGGGGATTAGGTATCAAGCTGTGAGATCCTTTGTACTCAAAAAACACTGTAAACAATAATCCTAAAAGTGCAGGGTACAGAGTGGAACATAGTGTAATCGGTGAAAGTGTAAAACCTTTTAAAAAGAGCATCTCACAAAGTGGTACTTGAGATGAAAAAACAATCAATATTGTAGCAGTGGACTGTATTGCTGTTAACAAGCTTTGTATTTTTTGTATTTGTTGTATTTTATATTGTGTAGGCCACAAAGGTCTTATAACCAGGAGTTATATTTTTGTTTAATATAATTATTTTGTTTAGATGTAAGATAATCCAGGGTTATAAATAAAATAATAATAATATATCAAATAATACTATGTTATCAAGATGGCATGTAAAAAAATAGTGTAGAGTAAGGATATATTAAATGAATTAAATCATAAATAAATCAAAATAAAAGGGATTAAAATATAAAATACCAGTGTACAAGTTTAAGGAAAAATATAAAGAAAAACCTTAAATAAATTAAATTTGATTATGGATAAAATCTATGAAGGATTATTTTTCTAAAAGGAAGAAATGAAATAATAATAATTATTAATAGCCTATATACTAAAAGGTATATAGATTAGCCAATAAAAAAACCATAAAAATTCTTGGTTACTAAGAGTAACTAACTAACAAGAATTAAATTCAATTGTTCAGAGATACTGGAAGTGAGCAGTTTAAAAAAAGTGTAATGTCTAGAAAAAATTAAGAAATTTATAACTATTATTTGGAAACAATCAGTACAAAATTAATAAATTTAAATCAGTGAGATCCATTACTTCACAGACATCCTTGAAACAGAATAATCACGCCCGCAAATTGATGAAAACTTGAAAAAATCAGCTTTCCATTTCCAAGCCTAGCCTACCAAAATTCAACATTGTTGGTGAGATCGTTACCTGTTAAAATTTAACTAAATTACACCTCAACTATAAACTTAAAACACTACAAACAGTACAATCTCTTTAAATACTTCTGGAAAAGAGGTGAATAGACACTTTATTTTTGTTAACCAAAAAACAGCAAAACGTAGTTTTGTTAATAACATTCCAGCAGCCATGATGTTTTAGTGTTGTTTTTTCGTCAGTGAAGAAACGTAATCTGCGCTCTAGCGGTTAACAAATCAACTGCATAATATAGATTATACTAAAATTTAAAATAATTAATGTAAAGCTTGGTACTGACCTGTATACATTTCTGACTTTCTCAAAGTACAAAGAACTCTAAAATAACCCTGGGAAATTAATTAATTATTTCTTTCTTGTTATTAAGACTGAAAATAAAAATATTTGTTATATGATATATGTTTGTAAAAGCAAGATCGAATTAACTCTGTGTTTTATATAAGAATCGATTATCTATTTTTGTTTTGGGAGACCATAAAAAACGTTAAATAAATTCAAGGAATGCCTTGAGGTTTAAATAATAAAATGTGTATTATTTCCAGTAGATGTAGTTAGTTACAGAATGTAAGAAGATCGAGAGGAGAACGGACATCCAGAATTTATTACGTACCATTTGGAGTCACTTTAACCTCAAATGGGTTCGTAAAAGTAGCAGTCAGCTGGTATCATGAGCAGAAAAATTTGAATTACTCAATCGTATACTAAGAGAGTAATTCTCTTTGCAATCTCTCTCCTAACTACGGTCAAACAACGGTATTGATTACACATAAATAAAATTTAAGAAAATCTTTCAGAAATCTTTGCATAATCACACACCTTCGATTTTTGAAAGCATATAACATAAAAATAACAAATTCTGTGACTCTTAATTAAGCTAGATTTTCGAAGAGAACAAATAGACGTAAGTTATTATAACTCGGAGAGATTCGGGAGACGTTACAAGATGGCGCTCAACTTAAAGGGCATGAATTAGGAAGGAAATTTCGCGATATACGAAAGATAATATAACAAAAAAACCTAATTTTTGTCGGCAACTATGAGAAGACAAGAAATGTATAATACCAGAGGCAGATCAAAGAAGAGGGCAGAAGACAAGGAGAAGGAAGAAGGTGGACAGGGACGAGAAATAGAAGTAGTCACGGACAGTGAAATGGAACAACAGACAGGCGATAAAGAAGAAACTGAAGCAATTATGGACACGGTAAAGGAAATAGTTGAAGAGGATGCCCAAGGGGACCAACCAGATAAAGCGGTAGCCAGAGAAGAACCAAATTGGCAGGAAATAATGAAATTTATGGCAGAACAAAGTACACAAACTAACAAAAATTTGAATAAAATAAACGAGAAATTTGACAGGATAGATGAAAATTTTAGGAAACAGGAGGAAAATAACAAGCAAACCAATGTGAAAATAGACGGTATTCAGGAAAGTTTAGTAAAACAACTAAACAAAAAAATTGAGACCATTCATGGAGATATCAGAGAAACCATGAATGAACAAAACCGTAAAATGGAGAATTTCAATAAGGAGTTAAGGGAAAATCTTGAGAGTAAAATTGAAAATGTTAACAAAACACTTAGCCAAAGAGTAGATGAATACAAGGAGGAGGCAGAAAAGAAAACAATAGAACCAATCAAATATTAGATAAAACAGAAGAAAAAATGGAACAAATCAGAACAGGAATAGATGCCCGAATGGATCGAGAGGAACAAAGTAATCAAGTTCGCATAATGGCCATACGCCAGGAGAATAATGATCAGGTGGACGGTATAAAAAGCAACATAAACAGTAAATTCACAGATTTTAATGAGACAATAGAAAATGTCAAGAACCAGTTCCATAACCAAGGAGAAAAATTAGAAAATTTACAACATCTACAAACAAACCTACAAGGGGAGGTAGATAGAATGGGTTCAAGATCTACATGCAACGCTCAACATACTATCCAAGATAGTAGAGAAAGTGTAAACTTTAGAGATTATCGAAGAAACCCACTCGAATTTTTAGGAAGAGTGGATGAAATTTTAAACAGGTCGAAGGAGAACCGATGGAACATGATTAAAGGCATACTAGATGAGTGTTTCAAAAACATCAATGACAATTGGTGGACTGTAATCCGAAACGAGGTGTGTGATTATGGAAATTTTAAGATGATGTTCAAGCTGAAGTACTGGTCTGAGTCCGTGCAAAACATTATTCGAGACGATATCTGTCATCGGAGGTATGACCGCAGTACAGGACAGACACCTACTGCTTATTTTTTGGGGAAGGTATGTGTGGCAAAATATTTAGACCCGAAGATCCCTGAGGAGTGTTTGGTAACTAAGATCGCATATCATTTCGAGGAAAAGATTATCAGTGCTCGACTAAGTGGTCAAATAAAGACAATTGGAGGTATGGAAACACTCTTAGAGAACTATGAGCAAGAATCATATTACAGGAGGAGTAGATGGAGATCAGGGAATACAGAGGAGCGGAAAAACGAACAACCCAGAGATACTCGACCAAGGGTAAATTATGTCAGTGCCAACAATAATTACTATAATAACCGGTATCGAGGAAGAGGGCAAAATTATAATAATCAAAATTACCGAAACAATTCATATCAGAGAGAAGAAGGTCCGCAAAGAAGTAGGAGCGAAGAACAACCTAGATTCAGAACTAGTGAGGAAGAAAGAAGGCAATCAAACGAACCTCAACATAGTGAGAATGTTGAACAACATAATAATAATAATAATGACGGAAGTCGTGGAAACGGGTACCAGCAGTGAGAGAAGTGACTGCCCGTCACTGCTAGAGACAACCGGGCACAGAATTTACCACAGTCCTAATAATAATAATAAATTAAAGAAACCAATAACAATTATCAGAAACCATTATTTAAAGAATATACAGGCGGAATTAATGGAAGAGAGAGCAATTAAAGAGTCATCACAAAACAATGATATAGTTTATATACGAATAAAATTAAATGGAGTATTAGCAGAAGCCATGATTGATACAGGAGCAAATGTTTCAATTATTGACCAAATAGAGCTTGACCAGATTACTGAATTAACTACTAAGAGAATACCTACTTTACCAATTACTAACTTAACTATTGTTGGCGCCACCGGGAAACAAAATAAAACAATCAGAAAACAAGTGTCTTTGAATGTTACTAATAGTGGGATAGGAATACCTATGGGATTTTTAGTAGCCAAAGGGCTACCTTTTAGGGTATTAATAGGGTGTGATATGCTACGGCGACACACTGCAGTTATAAATCTGGCCAGTGGTATAGTAACACTGAGTGCAGAAGAAGGTGAGTTATCGGCTGAGATAATTGGTAGCCAAAGTGCCGCTCAGTGTCTGAGCTCATTCTATATTAGGGAGAATAATAGGTTAACCCTAGGTAAAAATACTAAAGTAACAGAGTCAGAGACCTGGCAAGGGAAGATAGAAGAAATCATAGAGTTTCAAGATAGGCAGGCCCAGGAAACAATCAGTGTAGAACAAAAACAACAACTTATAAAAATTTATAATAAATATAGATCAGTATTCTCGGATTCACCCGGAAAAGCTAAAAACTTCCTGTGTGAGTTAAAGTTCAAAGACAATGTCAATTTTAATAAACGGTCATATCCCATTGCTCAAGCCTTGAAGGAATCAGCAAGAAAAGAAATTCAAAGGATGATAATGGAAGATATAATTGAAAGAGAAGCAATTCTCCGTATACCAGCCCATTGGTAGCTATACCAAAGAAAGATGGTCAAGTAAGATTATGCCTCGATGCTCGGGAGCTGAATAAAATGCTCATTAACGACTGCACGTCTCCAGGTGAGATTGACGAAATAATGAAAAAATTTTATGGATGTAAATACATGAGTACTTGGGATGCAGTCTGCGGATATTGGCAAATAGAGTTGCACCCTAACAGTAGACAATACGTCGCTTTCATATTTGAAGGACGAAATTATCATTTAAAACGTTTGCCTTTTGGATTGGTAAATTCTGTGGCCGTGTTCATCCAATGTATGGATCAAATTCTGGGTAAAGAAGTTTTAGACTTCACTATGGTATATGCCGATGACATATCAATTACTTCTTGTACATGGAAAGAGCATTGTAATAGAGTGGAACAGTGTTAAATAAGCTGTTACAACATAATATAACATTGAAACTAGATAAGTCAAAATTTATCACACATGAATTACCATTTTTAGGATTCATTCTGTCAGCTACTGGAATAAAACCATCTCCTGAGAAAGTAAAGGCTATCCAAGATTTTTCTAAACCAAAAAATTTAAAACAATTACAATCTTTTTTGGGGATATGCAACTATTATAGGAAATTTCAACAGGGTTATTCAGAAGTAACAGCCAACTTCCAATATTTACTTTCGAAGAAAAACAAGTGGAAGTGGGAAGAAAATGAAGACAATAATTTTAAGATAATAAAAAATAAATTTCTGGATAGCATAATGCTACACCACCCAAATTTCGATAAACGTTTTTTCATAAATTGTGATGCCAGCAATATTAGTCTTGGAAGTGAATTATATCAGGAAGATGAGGAAGGAAATCATTGGGTCATCAGTTTTGCAAGCAGGGTACTGAGTAGTTGTGAGCGGAATTATACAGTAACTGAAAAGGAACTGCTGAGTCTTGTGTTCTCATGTATAAAATTCCGTACATTTATATTGGGATACGCAGTAACCATAAGAACCGACCATAGGTCAATTTCTTTTTTAAAAAACTGTAAACCTAACCACGGTAGGCTCCAAGATGGGTGTTAATACTTCAAGAATATAATTTAGATTGGGAATATATATTTTAAAAGTCAGAAATGGGGATTAGGTATCAAGCTGTGAGATCCTTTGTACTCAAAAAACACTGTAAACAATAATCCTAAAAGTGCAGGGTACAGAGTGGAACATAGTGTAATCGGTGAAAGTGTAAAACCTTTTAAAAAGAGCATCTCACAAAGTGGTACTGGAGATGAAAAAACAATCAATATTGTAGCAGTGGACTATATTGCTGTTAACAAGCTTTGTATTTTTTGTATTTGTTGTAATTTTATATTGTGTAGGCCACAAAGGTCTTATAACCAGGAGTTATATTTTTGTTTAATATAATTATTTTGTTTAGATGTAAGATAATCCAGGGTTATAAATAAAATAATAATAATATATCAAATAATACTATGTTAACAAGATGGCATGTAAAAAAATAGTGTTGAGTAAGGATATATTAAATGAATAATAAATCATAAATAAATCAAAATAAAAGGGATTAAAATATAAAATACCAGTGTACAGGTTTAAGGAAAAATATAAAGAAAAACCTTAAATAAATTAAATTTGATTATGGATAAAATCTATGAAGGATTATTTTTCTAAAAGGAAGAAATGAAATAATAATAATTATTAATAGCCTATATAATAAAAGGTATATAGATTAGCCAATAAAAAACCATAAAAATTCTTGGTTACTAAGAGTAACTAACTAACAAGAATTAAATTCAATTGTTCAGAGATATTGGAAGTGAGCAGTTTAAAAAAAGTGTAATGTCTAGAAAAAATTAAGAAATTTATAACTATTATTTGGAAACAATCAGTACAAAATTAATAAATTTAAATCAGTGAGATCCATTACTTCACAGACATCCTTGAAACAGAATAATCACGCCCGCAAATTGATGAAAACTTGAAAAAATCAGCTTTCCATTTCCAAGCCTAGCCTACCAAAATTCAACATTGTTGGTGAGATCATTACCTGTTAAAATTTAACTAAATTACACCTCAACTATAAACTTAAAACACTACAAACTGTACAATCTCTTTAAATACTTCTGGAAAAGAGGTGAATAGACACTTTATTTTTGTTAACCAAAAAACAGCAAAACGTAGTTTTGTTAATAACATTCCAGCAGCCATGATGTTTTAGTGTTGTTTTTTCGTCAGTGAAGAAACGTAATCTGCGCTCTAGCGGTTAACAAATCAACTGCATAATATAGATTATACTAAAATTTAAAATAATTAATGTAAAGCTTGGTACTGACCTGTATACATTTCTGACTTTCTCAAAGTACAAAGAACTCTAAAATAACCCTGGGAAATTAATTAATTATTTCTTTCTTGTTATTAAGACTGAAAATAAAAATATTTGTTATATGATATATGTTTGTAAAAGCAAGATCGAATTAACTCTGTGTTTTATATAAGAATCGATTATCTATTTTTGTTTTGGGAGACCATAAAAAACGTTAAATAAATTCAAGGAATGCCTTGTGGTTTAAATAATAAAATGTGTAGTATTTCCAGTAGATGGTAGTTAGTTACAGATTGTAAGAAGATCGAGAAGAGAACGGACATCCAGAATTTATTATGTACCATTTGGAGTCACTTTAACCTCAAATGGGTTCGTAAAAGTAGCAGTCAGCTGGTATCACGAGTGGAAAAATTTGAATTACTCAATCGTATACTAAGAGAATAATTCTCTTTGCAATCTCTCTCCTAACTACGGTCAAACAACGGTATTGATTACACATAAAGAAAATTTAAGAAAATCTTTCAGAAATCTTTGCATAATCACACACCTTCGATTTTTGAAAGCATATAACATAAAAATAACAAATTCTGTGACTCTTAATTAAGTGAGATTTTCGAAGAGAACAAATAGACGTAAGTTATTATAACTCGGAGAGATTCGGGAGACGTTACAATATCAGGTTTGGTTAAATGCTTTTCACTTAACTTACTGTAATTCTGTAATGTATTAAAAATAAACAATGTCAAAAACACTGCCTTTTTTTTAATTCCATGTCTAATTATTACAATGTTAAGAGTAAATATTTAAGAAATACCATCATAATTTAAGTGAAATTGTGAAATATAAAAAAATGACAACTGTGATTAAGAGTAAAAAGAATAAATTTTCTTTAGACTACATCCTACATGAATTATATGTCAATGTCGAGAGAATTACACCATATAAAATTACATTGTAACTTGTAATACCTACAACACTACAACAGACTGCCATCATATGTTTATGTTTACCAATTATAATGTACTCAACTTGAGCTGATATGTCTGTAAAATCACGGCTTGTTTCCTTGTTTGAGTCGTAAGTTTGTGTGGGTGGGGGCATGGTGCGTGGAGGGCGGCATATTACTTAGAGCACAGGGGCACACAATACCTAAATACAGGCCTGGCAACTGTGTCTTGAAATGAAGAGAAGGGCTTCCAGTCGAACCCTTAATTTATACCCTCTCGAGATTCCGCACCTGTTGGTTCCAAAATTGTCCTGTCGAGACCTGCAGATCACATGATAGCCCCCACTCCCGAACCTTTTCATATATTTGCAATTTTCTGCAAATAGCAATGTTTTGTAAGGAATTGAGATAGCACAAATCATAGATAATTTGATTAAGCACTCATGGTATTAATCTGAGCGTCTTAGTGTAATTTGCGTATTTTTGGCACACTTTATTTCGCACTGACTTCACGTAGTGTGTCCTACTAACGTAATTTTCTTACTGTGGATAACTATAAAATTTACACACACTTTGGTGCCTTTTGTTTGTTTATACACTAATTAGTTTTCACACATTGAATTAAAATAATTATTTTAGTAATTAATTGGGGAGGGTTGCTGGGATTCCTGTCTGTACAAGCATCACTAACACACACAAGATACACACGTAACACACATACAATCGAGCAGGTGTTCCTTGCCTGTTGGAACAGGTTAATTTCTCCCCTAGTGTAACAATGAAACATTTTTACAATCCCAGACATGTCCATTTACCCCAAACTTATAATAATTTTACAAATTTTACATTTATTTAAATCAATGCTCAATACAGCATATGGCTGTATCATTGCAATATCATAACATAATACTTACCCAATAAAGTCATTTTACTTTACAGCTTGAATAAATATGACAGACTCTGATAAAAGTGTCAAAAGTGCCTAACAGTAATGCAACAAAATTATCTGCACCCTCTTCTATAACATTTTAAATTTAGGGTGGTGAAAACTAATACTTGAGGTATATATACACAGTCCAGGGATAAAACAAAATAATAACATTGCTTGCGAGTCCTTGCTACTGAAAGCCAAATGCCTATCTGAAGCTTTCAAAAGCTTCTAATTTTTAAATATAATTACTTCACTACCGACTCGGAACACAAAGTTTTTTATAGGTAAAAACGCAAAAGTTTTACCTTATAGCCTTAACCGGTTTTCACTTTTAAAAAGCTTCTTCAGAGGCTGCCATTGGGCGCACTGTCTGTCTTGTTGTTGGCGACTGTATCGACTTTTGAAAGATCGATGTTGTGTGTGTGGGGTGTGATATGTTCGAATAATGCACGTAATTTAAATTGTGTCTGTTCGTGTAGGATGTCGTTTTTATGTGTTTGTATATATTTCCAGTTGTTCTACAGGGTGTCCGAAAAGTCCCGCACCATAGGGGTTTACAATATGTGTTCAATATGGTTACCGGAAGTGTCGAAACATAACTGTAAACGATCTCCCAAGTTCCGCAGAATGTTGGCCACCAAGCCAGGTGTTACAGAACGGCACTCAGTTGTGATTCGCTCACACAGATGGTTTATGTCCATGATCTTGACAGCATAAACTTTGGATTTTACATAACACCACACAGCAAAATCCATTGGGTTTAAATCCGGAGATTGTGGAGCCCATTCCACTCGTCCCCTATGGCCAATCCACTGTGGGAAGTTTTCGTCAAGCCAATCACGAAATTGGGGGGGTGCCATAGTACCATAATGGGGGGGTGCACCGTCCTGCATAAACCATTCTGGTCTTGGACCCAGCAGATCCAAATCAGAGAATAATGAATCTCCTAACATTTCCAAATAATTTTCACTGTTAACTGTTCCGTCAAAGAAGTAAGGGCCAATGATCCGGTCTTTCCACAAACCACACCTCACCATGACGCGAGCTGCTCCTTGTTCCTTACTGCTGGAAACCAGTGCGGATTACTCTCGGACCAGTAACGTAAATTCTGTCGGTTCACCTCTCCGTTTACGTAAAAGTTAGCTTCGTCAGAGAACATAACTTTTGATAAAAACTGTGGGTCCTCTTCCAACTGTGCCAAAAACCAATCGCTCATTTCCACACGCCGATCTGGATCATCATCTGACATGTGGTGTAACACTTGTAACTTGTACGGGTGAAACTTATGTTTTTTTCAAAATGTCCGCGACTGTTGATCGAGGAACGCCCACTTCCAAGCTTGTTCGGCGAATTGATTTCTTTTTACTTGCTGCTACCTTTGCCAAAACCCCTTCCACCACATCTTCTGGTGTCCTTGGACGTCCAGATCGGGGAGCATCTGCCACACTACCTGTAGCCTGGAATTTCCTTAACAGTCTGCCAACCGTGGTGTGCGACACTGGCTCTCGTTCCGGGTGCCTCAGATTAAATTCTGCTGCAACGTCTCTATTGGAGAATCCTTCTCTTCCGCAGAGGAGGATAAGCTCTACCCGCTCTTCAGTAGTCAACATTTTTCAGTACTGCAACAAACAAAAACACAACCCAATTAATGAAATCCCTATGGTGCGGGACTTTTCGGACACTCTGTGTAGAGTGTCCAGTTTTCGGCCTTTTGTGTGTACGTGTAGAATGTTCATGTTATTGTCGATGTTTTTGTATGTGTGGTTTGCTTCAATGATTCAATGAGGTGGTTTGCAAAGGTGGATTCTGTAGTGGAGTGTAGTGCCGTTGTTTGTTCAATGTATCTTGTTTGAAGCTACGTCCTGTTTTTTTTTTAATATGAACAATTTGTTTTTTTAACAAATATGAACATGTCAAAAAATTAAGGTGGACTAGTACAAGGCTGAGGGGCTTATTGATGACATAACCGACTCTTTTATTATAAACTCGGTAAGTGATAAGAATGATACTTCAGCAGAGTATGATAATTAATTATAAAAATGTGTGAGTTTGGCATAACTATTAAAAAATGCTGTCTTTTAATATAAATTTTAATTACTGATGTTTATGAAATATAATAAATCTAAAATAGTTTATACATTCAGTTAAAAGTGAAAAGTTGTGTCTGTACTTTGGGTTTACTAATTTTTCAGGAAGTAGTTCCTCTTCAGTCATATGACACAAAGAAGCAGTAATGTTTGTAAAAATTCAATTTACACAGCTTCCAACTATCACTGGCAGGATTTTTCAAACTGTGCTCCACAGTCCACCAGTGGTCTGCAATTGGTCATTGGAAACGGTTTTATCATTTTTAATTTATTTCAGTGGTACCCACCATGTTTGTGGTATCAAAAATATATAACATGGCCATATTATGGAATATATTTATCCATAATTACCTTAAGGATAATTAAGGTCTCTGTTGTCGGTCTACCTGCAGTATACAGACTCACATGCTTGGTGAAAGCGTCAGTGCACACCACTAGGTTCCTCATCCCCAGGGATGCACGTCGTAGCGGTCCAAGGAAATCAATACACAATAATTCATTTTTATTGTGCATTACGATGTTTCCCATTTTGATGTATGTATGCTGATTTGGGTACTTGGCTGTTTGACAGGTGTGGCAGGTACATAGAATTGACTTGATCTTCCTAGACATGTTCATCCAAATGAAGTCTTTACGCAGCGTCAAGTAGTCCTGCATGAGCTAGACTCTCGTGACATGCCCAAGTCAGGTCCTCATGATATGGTCCGGAACCATTAACTTCCATTGGCCATCTATTAGCTTGTACAGAGTATTATTAAAATTTTGGAACTTTGGACTTTCTTTAATTTTAATTTCATCAATGATTTTTTTATTTTATCATCCTGTTGTTGTTTAACATTATTGTTTTTAAGTACTGCTTTAAGTTTATTAGGTAACACATACTTAACAGCTAATATTTGGATTTCATTTCTATCACAAGAATAATTCTCCTGCTCCACAGGTGGATAACGACTCAGAGTATCAGCCATTCTTTTGTCACTAGCTTTACAATATTTTATACTAAAATCATACTCCTGCATTGCCATTATCCAACAACGACTCAGAGTATCAGCCATTTTATTGTCACTAGCTTTACAATATTTTATACTAAAATCATACTCTTGCATTGTCATTATCCAACAGGACATACGATCGTTCGAGAGTTTATACTTTAATAAAAATGACAACGCTTGATTATCAGACAATATTTCAAAATGTTGACCTACTAAATAATGTTTTAGTGGGTGGTTACTGAGGATCGGTCAATAATACAACTTTTAGTTATTTTTCGTCGACGTTTCGACAATATTTATTGTCATCTTCAGGACCTGTGTATGAAATACAATAGAAATATCAAACATAACGAAACAATTAAATATTTGGGTGAACGTGTTGGTGATGTGAGTGTGTGCGTGCGTATGTATGTATCATTTTTTATGTGAAGACTTATGATAGTTTGTTTACATCTTCAAATTATCTTTAAGAAAGCGAGAAAATTATAGTATGAGGGAACTTAATTTATACAGTATTGCAATTTAAATTACTAAATATAATGTTATTTTAATTAATTAAACAAACAGTAACCAACAATTGGATATTACAGTAGATTGGTACATAAATTGTTTATACCTACAACAGTCAACATATAGCAAAGTAATATATTACCTATAACTAAAACAGCTTAGGGGATGTTCACTACGTAATTATTAAAAGTTATTTTTACCATGTTTCACTCCCTACTGGTGTTAGCAAACAATCATAATTTTGCTAATTATATCATAATTGCTAATCATAATTGCTAACACCAGTAGGGAGTGAAACATGGTAAAAATAACTTTTAATAATTACGTAGTGAACATTCCCTAAGCTGTTTTAGTTATAGGTAATATATTACTTTGCTATATGTTGACTGTTGTAGGTATAAACAATTTATGTACCAATCTACTGTAATATCCAATTGTTGGTTACTGTTTGTTTAATTAATTAAAATAACATTATATTTAGTAATTTAAATTGCAATACTGTATAAATTAAGTTCCCTCATACTATAATTTTCTCGCTTTCTTAAAGATAATTTGAAGATGTAAACAAACTATCATAAGTCTTCACATAAAAAATGATACATACATACGCACGCACACACTCACATCACCAACACGTTCACCCAAATATTTAATTGTTTCGTTATGTTTGATATTTCTATTGTATTTCATACACAGGTCCTGAAGATGACAATAAATATTGTCGAAACGTCGACGAAAAATAACTAAAAGTTGTATTATTGACCGATCCTCACTAACCATCCACTAAAACATTCACTAATTGACGGTCACTAAAAAAAAAAAAAAAAAAAAAAAAAAAAAAAAAAAAATTTTAAGGATTTAACTACTAAATAATTTCTAAATTTACTTACACAATAAACAAACAATACCGTAGCTAACATTTCTTTTTCTGATATGAAGTAATTTTGTTCAGCACCTTTCAATGATCTATTTACATGCGCGATATCTTTATGCTCACCGTTCTCATTTTGCTGGTATAAAATTCCTCCAATGGCGTCATCAGATGCGTCGCAGTTTAACACATATGTTTCCTCCTTCTCGGGATGAAATACGTGTCGATGTTTCGTAAACAAATCCTTGACTGCTTTAATTGCATTATCGTGTCTTACCTCCCACCGCCATTTGGTATTTTTCCTGAATAGTTCCAGCAAAGGTTTTTTTTTAGAATAATCAGGTGTGAATCGACGGTAGTACCCAGTTAATCCCAGAAATGCCTTGATGTTCTTGGCCTTTTTTTGGCGTTGGAAATCCGGTAATGGATTGTACTTTCTCAGGATCCGTATTAACACCCTGTGCCGATATAATGTGACCTAAGAATTTAATTTGGGATTTACCAAACTCACATTTTTCATAGTTCAATACAAGTTGGCCTGGCGAAGTTTGCTGAACACAATATCAAGGTGTCTGAGGTGTTCTTCAAATGACTCGGATATTACTAGGATATCGTGCGTCTCATTTTAAACTTCGTTTCATTATTAAAACGAAATTTGCATATTACCTTCTGTGATCAAACTGGAGCAAATTAACCATTTAATTTATGTAACTGAAAATCGTATGATTTATTGTAATGCATTTTTCACAACTAAGACAAATTACAGTGCACTTTACTATCGTATACTCTACTGTATACTAACAAATCAAATCAATGCTGAAGAGACATCAAAATTCCGCCCGGTCGACGGAGATTGCCGAAAGGTGCCCTACATACATCAAGATTAATAAATGACAGTTATTGTTTTCCGTTTCCATATTCCACTTAATTACCGGGAAATGTTAACTGTCTGACGGTTTTCCGCAATTGAACAGGACAGAAACAGAAATCTTCCTCACTGTGCGGTTTACACGACTGATAACAATTTCGACGGTTGCAGTCACAACACGTATGCAATCTGTTATCAACCGTCGGTCTGACTCAAAAGAAAAACAGGAAAGCATTAATGCTGAGTATATTACTCAACGTTTTAACGTTCTGCAGTCACTCGAAAAAAATGGAATTGTAGATGTCTGTTTAAATTATGAAAGCCGAATATTATTAGAGTTAAACTTTTATATATCATATTTTGATTATACATAAATACATTCAGATATTACAATTAAACAGTAAAGTCTTCGCGCATTCTATGTTTGCGGACTTTCGTATTTGCTGGGGCATTGTTGCCGACTGATTTTTTTGAGTCGCGGAGGGCAAAGTTCGTGGTTTGTATAGACCTCCCTGGTGTAAAGTTTAAACTCGGTTACTTACATTTCATAGCACGATGTTTTATTTATTTTTCGTTAAATCCTAAAATTTGTGATTCCAGCGGATATTTTGAGTATCCACTATAGCTTTAGAGTCATTTATTTTAAATTTCACTTAATTATTAAAAATAAATAAACAATAGCACTGGTGTCCTTTGAGACCACAAAGAAATTCATAAAAAGTTTTATTTGGAGCATAAGTACGTATGGGTCAGAACCTGGACCCTGAGAAAATTGGAAAGGAGCTTCCTCGAAGCTTTTGAGATGTGGTACTGAGGATGACCTTAAAAATACCCGTTGACAGAAAGAGTAATTAATGTTGATATACTTCAGAGAGTGGATGAAAGAAGGATTCTACGCCAATCAAACTGGTTCATCACACTGATGGAGAGCGTGATTAACGGGCCAGTGGTAGGGGAAGGACCAGACAGAAGTATGTGGATGAAATAAGAGGAGGAAGAAAGAGAGAAGGAGGAGAAGAAGAGACGAGATAGACCTATCTATGGTGTTTCACATGTGCAGACGATGATTGCTGTTTCGAACTGTTTCTAATGTGGATGCAATTCATCAGATTTTAAACAATAAAGTTGAGCCTGAAGGAATTAAACTTTTCCAAGACATCTCTCGCTTTTTATGGACGACGATCCTTCCATGAGACGGAGTGTAATTTTTAAATACAAAATTGAAGACATAATGGCGGAGTATAAAATTTATATTTGGTTTTATAAAGCAAACGTAAACAACGAAAAATTATTTTGAACCTACTTAACACAATATCCTATTCTTGTTCCAAATCTATTCAGACTTTAATGTTAACAACTTTTTAGTTCTATGTATAAGTTTTTTATATTTTGTGTTCATTTATAAACGTGTACAGTGACATTTTGTACGCTCATTAAGTGATTTCTATTTGTAACGCATAATACCCGAAATACGTTTTCTTCTTATATTACGCCATGATTTTAAAGTACATTACTATACCATACTCATGGGCGTAGCCAGCGAGGGGCAGGGGGGGCCGTGCCCCCCCTAAATTTGAAAATTTCCCAGGAGGGCGCTGAGTTTTAGGCCGCTATACGTTATAAATATGTCCCGACTCGGACATACTAGCGCCACCTAAAGCTAAAGTGTAATAGCCGACATCCTTATCTGATACAATAACACAGCAGTCAACGTACAATTCTTTTCTTTTCATACATGTGTTTTCTTAAGGGGAAAACAAACCAAACTTGCTCTACTGAAAAAAAAACAAACCAAACAAAAGCGTTTATTTCTGGAAAACCAATTGTGTGCGAATGCCTATTATAAAAAAATCGTACGTATTAACACTTACTCACATGCAATTTTATTTTGCATACGTAATTCTTCAACTTACCTTGAAGTTGTGGCAGAGATTATGAAACTAATTCCGTTGTTTACCTTGGCGGTAAAGCATTATGGAAAGGGTTAGTGCATCCGGCAACGTCATCCTTCACACCTTCCGCTGTGTTGTCTTGCGAAACAGTTGTCTAAGGAAAATGCGCTTGCTGAATAAAGGGAACCGAGTCCTACAACTACTGACTGTGACTAGTACTTATGCAGTCAAACTTATACATAGTGTTTCAAAATGCCGATATATCGCGTCACCACATTTTGTTATTTTCTCGTCAGGATTGCCACCGTATTTTTACCTATTCTGGATCACCTGCACAAAGAAAGAGTGTCGAAATATGAACTGACAAACTTGAAAGAAATAGATCCAATACCAGTGTCTCTGGACCTACAAAAAGTGTTCCTGTTCTGTCGATGGATTTTATGTCATATGATGCATGTTTGTAACGAATTTGCCAATTTTTATGGCACATACAGAATCTCTACGTTAGTAGGGTGGATAATTTTCTCTAGGTTTCATTGAAATAGATCTAAGACTGTTGAATACAATAGTACAGTGCAACTTGATAAATTCGAAGTTGAGGGACCACGCTAAAATTTCGAATTATACAAAATTCAAATAATCGAGTTGCAAATTGGGCAGTTAAGTTTTACTGATAAACAGTAATCTTCGACTTACGCGGAAAATTTGTTCATGAAAAATAGGTAGGATACATTAAAACTACGTAAATCGTGTTAATAAATATATGTAATCTACCAACAAACTACCACTAAACCCAAACCTTCAAAACCTTGAAATAGGCACAAAACTATACAGACAGTAATAAAAAATTTACAAAACACTTATCACACCAGTGCTGATATATGCTTCAGAAACCTGAACGATGACAAAAAATAGCGAGAGACTTTTACGTTGATTTGAAAGATGGATTCTAAGAACAATATTTAGAGAAGTACAAGAAAATGGATTGTGGCGCAAGCAATATAATTATGAACTATAGCATCTTTACAAAGAGCCGGACATTGTCAGGATAATAATAAAAATTTACAGGGTAAGGTGAGTTGGACACATAGACAGAATGGAGGAAGGACAGACTACGAAACATACCTTCTACCAGAAACCAATGGGTAGTAGAGCAAGGGATGCCTATGGATTACTGTAACCCCGAAGTCGGATTCAAAGACCAGATACAGGAGGACCTCAGAAAGCTGAACATAAGAAACTGGAAAGCCAGGGCATGCAATAGGGAAGAATGGAGTCGACTCTTGGAGCAACCCAAGATCCACCAAGGGTTGTAGAGCCACGGCTGGTGATGACAAAATCGTGTTAATAATTAAACACGAAATCAGGAAGATGGTCCTGATTCAGTTGTCGTGGCCAGCGTCTCCCGAGCGGTAAGGAGGCTTCCAAGTATCATACGATACCTTTTAAGTGATAGTGGTGGCTTGTAGGTGTTACAGACAAATGAAACACAAATCTAAGATTAGTAATTCTTAAGTTTATTGGTTACTAAACTTCTGTATTATTCTAGTACATTTGTCTCTACTTCAATTTCAATTAATCAATCAATCTTTATGAAACATTTAAACATAATATCTTTTGAAAAGCTTTTAGATCTATAATTCAATGTGATACATACATATAGATATATAAACTCTACATAACTCCAATATTCAAATAATTCAGTTAATCGTTTTAAGATTAAGAGGTGAACGCATTTGTTCAAAATAAAGTTCAAATATATATTTAAATAGATAGTAAAGTAATATAATATAATATCTTTAAATTGTTATAAAATTTAATTTATAATTGTTAACAAAATTTGATCTTGATAATATTGTTATGTCTCTCTCTTATTGTCTCTTTAATAGAACAAATTAATACATTTTATTTTATAATGTTTTATAATCTTTATAAATCTTTAAAGTCTCTCTCTCTTTTGGTATTTAAATTTACACAAATTTTGATTACTCCCTAGTCATACCTCCCTCTCTGTTTAGAAGTGCCATTCTGTGATATGAGCTGCGACTGAAGAGCAGTTAGCGCGATTCGCGTATCTAACTTTACTTTATTAAATCTTATAAAACCTGAATAGTTATACTTTAAAATATAGAACTTGTAGATTCACAGTAGTTGAAGACGAAAACGAAAATTTACAGGACACACGGCTGTGTCGCCCCGGATCACTCGACAGACCAAATGATGATGGCTTGTGCCTCTGTTAGTTTTTATAGTTTCAGAAGGCCTTATCCAAGTAACTGGGCTACTCCCATGCGTCGGCCAATCAGAGCTTAGATTGCCACGCGCGGTACAAATCCTTGAAAGTCTTCAAAACAGGATATTGGCGGTTATTTTGCAACCACAAAAGAACGATTACCATACATTCTTCACTTAAACAGATGCTAAGTAAACCTTTTAAGTAAGTAAATACTTAAAGTATGTAAACACTTTTAATACATCCAAATCACTCCTGACACATCTCAACAAAAATGAAAAGCACGGTCAGACAATTGTGAGTAACCGATTTGAGGGTAGAGGAACGTACAACTAATGAATAGTTCCAACGAGAAGACAAAATGTTTTAAAACTTTAAATAGACTGATTGTCAATACAATTAATAGTTACTTAAAATAAGAGGATGGCAAACAATCAGTTTCTTTTGTCATACCTGAGGCAGAGTGTGTCATTGTTAATGGTAAAATAAACATCAATTACATCATCAAATGAAATATGTTTCTATACAATGAGACTCTTGGCAAAATTAACATATAAGAGTACTTCAATTCAATAATGTGCAGATCATATGGTACAGAGGAACCACAATTATTCTCACTGCTAAATTACATGTACTTTTACAAGATAAAATTGAGAATAAGTGCGTTGACATCTTGAGGGGAAGAGTTGGATACTACTGTCCATACTCTTAGCTCAGGATCCTGTGGTCGCCAGTCCACGTACTCACCCTATATAATAATTGAAAGAGAGACAACTGAAATGGGTGAGCCCCTGGGGGATATCGCGGCACTACATCACTCCCCTTTTTTTTAAAAGGGAGGTACCATGTACCTCACTTTAATTTACATTTACAGTACTCAATATTGCTTGGAGAGAGCTTATCTTATCCTAACTTAAATATAACATGCATATACAATCTTGTGGATGAGCAAATATATTTAAACAATCTTCAAAACATGTAATAAGGTAAATATAGAGGATAGAGGTAGGGTTTTCTACTGTGAATGATTTTAAAATAAAATTTCACTTTTACATCACTGCACTCGATGCACTTCTCCTGTGAAATGTGTTGATTCCGCAGAAGGATCGGAATTCCGTGTGGTAACGGGTTGCATCTCCTCATAGATTGGTTCTTGACGTCTTCTTAGCACTACTGTTCGAACTCGAGTGAGTGGCATAACACAATTACGTATACATGGATGTTGTAATCCACATGTGTATAGTATGACACTTACTATCACAGTGATAATAATGATAAGAGAAGTAAACAAATAATTTGATTCAGTAGTAGTAGTACTACTGTGGTAAGAGTGTGGTCGAATTTTTATCTCGGATAGCTTCCTTTGTAATAAGTCAATGTCAGCAGTATCAGCTGAGCCGGTTTCATTCAAGATGCGATTAATATGATCCAGTTGTATTAACTGATCATTCAAAGTGAAGTTGAACATTGTCATTTCTGATGATGACAACAGATTATTGATAGGAGGAACAATTATGTGATTCCTTCTAACTGTGGCTGAGGATTGCCCTTGAAGATGTGGACGTAACGTGAAGTATTTAGATATAATACGACACGTCTTTGGTTGATGAAGTATTCCTGTACCAGCTATCCACATAGTCTCTGAGTTCACATTATGAATACCATTTGTAGGATCTGAACATTGATATGTCACTCGAGTTGTACTAGGCAGGATGTAAATCCAGAAGTCTCCGTTGGTTCCTTCGTATATGACTGGAATCTGGAATCTCTTCAAAATTGTCCTTCGACATAAGTATCTGGCGTTTTCTTCATCTCCGATTAGCATAGAATAAGCACAACACTTTCCTTCAGCTGCATATCGTATTGGCACATTGAGAGAGCATATACCAAAAGGTGAAATTATACATTTCCTTGCTTGAATACTTGACATTACAATAAATTTTTGTCTATCATAAGATATAGCAATATATTTCATTTCTGTAATTACAACTAAAAATTTTTCTAACCTTGTATCATAGTAAGGTAATTGATTTAATGTTATACAATTCATAATCATTGTTATTTGATTGTAAAGGAATATCTATAATCACTCTAATTACATTTCTTGTAGCTATAGCATGAACTTTTGCTACTCTATAATAGTGATATATCATATCCAGTTCGCTTTTTATAATTAACGAAAGTCCAACAGGCAATTTCGTTGCAATTTCTTTTAACAATTTATTCAACTTATTAGGGGAATTAAAATTGCACTCAAATATCCTGCGGATGTTACATCTAACGCTTCTTGTAATTGAGTTAGTTGATTATCGACTTCAATTAATATCAATTCTATTTCTCGAAACAAGGAAGAAATTTTAGACTGATATTCTAATTGTTTCTTTAGTTTCAATATTTCATTTGCTATTACTGACGTTACGTTATTAATTTCCTCAACTGTTGTCTTTACAGTATTCACTAAGGATTTTATAGCTTTATTATTACTTTCAACTTCATTTGTTAATTTCTTCAAATAAGTTAATCTATCTGATTCAACATGTGCAACTGTTTCACTTGTATTGTCTATTTCGTCAAGTTTCGTATTTAAAGTCTCGTAATCATCTGTGTCTAAAGTTCCAAATAAATATTTGAATACTGTTCCAATTCCGTTAACTAAACCTCTTTTAGTTCTAGAAGTGGGTAAGAGAAGTTTTAAGTTGTCAACTTGATTTTGTGTGGATTTCAGTTTCGATTGTAAACGAATCAATTCAAAAGATGGAATAAGGAATTTAACGTCTGTAGAATTTGATGAAGTTTCTAACCCTTTTAAATATTTAAATAAATTTGAAACTTGGAATAAAATATCGTCATAGTCCTCTGTTCCTACAGTGACTGCTATGGTCCAGGTGTCGGTTGTCAATATGATGTCTCTTTGTTTAATAAATACAAGTCCTTTGTCAAAATGACATCTACTTAACTCAGAAATATTTGTGCATCCCTGAGAGTCAAGTGTAATTTTCGTCATCAGTGCGTTAGAACTTCTGTTTGAATCCTGGCTTTGAACATTCGTGAGACTCAATATCAATAACAGTGCCCTCAGTACTGCATCTGTAATGCGTACAAAAATTTCCCATTACTTTTTATGTCATGCGATATTCTAATTTATTCACTCAGTTATTAATCTACGAGGTGCTATAATATTTTCACGTGGTCTCAATTCATATCGACCAACTATTTCGGGAACGGTTTGTTGAGTGGGTGGAGGAATCCACTCAGGGTCGTTAACGTTTGCTCGAATTACATCACGTAATTCAGCAGTGGAATCTTTCCTTTCTGTTTCAAGGTCGCTAATCTGACGTGTTGGTTCAGGTGTACATTGTGTTGGACCAGTGTCTACAATGAACGGTTTGTTTAAACTAATTTCGTCAACTGTTTGTTCTTGGTCAAGGTCGTCTACGTCTGACACACTTCCACTATCGCGTTGCGGTAACTGCTTTATCACGCGTCGTCGTTTCTTTGTTATGACCTTGCTAGGTTTTAAACGATTATAATGTACGACTGGACTCTCATTTGCTTTAGTTTTTATTTTATAATTCAATTTATTTATCACTTCTATTATTTCATACGGACCTTTCCAAAATTTAGCAAACTTCTTTTGTGGACCTTTTTTACTTATGGGGTCATGTAAATATACGTATTGTCCTACTTTGTAAGGTTTAAATCGCTCCTTCCTGTCATAATATTCTTTATTCTTACGTTTACATTTATCGGATTGTTTTACTGCGAACTGACGTATTTCTTTAAGCTTTTCACGTAGCTTTGAAAGTTCAAATTCTGTTTCATCGTCTACTGAAAGTTTTGCAGTTAAGTCATCTGCGGTCGGAAGATTCATTTCCTCCCCGAATAATAATATATGCGGACTATAACCAGTAGCGGAATGTGGTGCACTTCTGTATGCCATGAGTGCATAAGGAACTACATCATCCCAGTTTTTACCTTCAGCTGTCACAAAATGTGAAATGATGTCGGCTAAAGTTTTATGTAACCGTTCGACATTCCGTTACACTGTGGGTGATAAGGTGTGGTTTGTAACTTTCGTATACCGAGTAGTTCACAAACTCCCTTAAATAATGTTGAAAGAAAGTTTCGACCTTGGTCTGTTAATAATTGTTTTGGAGCTCCATATCGCGTAATAATTTTATGCACGAACTCTTGGGTTATAGTTTCGGCAGTTTGATTTGGGATTGGTATTGCTTCACAATATCTAGTTAGATAATCAATGAACGTAAGTAGATATTTATTTCCTTTACTGCTAACAGGCAATGGACCTACAATATCCATTGATACGAATTCAAAAGGTTTTGTAGATGACGGAAGTGTACCTAATGGAGCTTTTGCAGCTTTTACAGATTTTCTTTGACTACATGATACACATTTAGATATATAGTCTTCAATATCTTTAGCCAGGGAAGGCCAATAGTAACGTTGTTTAATTATTCCGATAGTTTTCTTTATGCCTTGATGTCCTGAAAATACAGTGTCGTGGTGTTGTTCTATCATTGCTTGTATTAAAGTTTTTGGAACAACTAATCTGGTGTTGCCATTTCCGTTTAAATATAATAGTCCGTCATTATCGGTTATAAAGTTATCATTTGGCGATTTACTCAATTGCTCTTGACAATATATATCATTTTTCTGTTCACGTACTATATCCTGTCTGGATAATAGTGGAACGACAATAGTTGAGGAAATTAATCCCACCGCTGCCACCATTTGTCGTGGCCAGCGTCTCCCGAGCGGTAAGGAGGCTTCCAAGTATCATACGATACCTTTTAAGTGATAGTGGTGGCTTGTAGGTGTTACAGACAAATGAAACACAAATCTAAGATTAGTAATTCTTAAGTTTATTGGTTACTAAACTTCTGTATTATTCTAGTACATTTGTCTCTACTTCAATTTCAATTAATCAATCAATCTTTATGAAACATTTAAACATAATATCTTTTGAAAAGCTTTTAGATCTATAATTCAATGTGATACATACATATAGATATATAAACTCTACATAACTCCAATATTCAAATAATTCAGTTAATCGTTTTAAGATTAAGAGGTGAACGCATTTGTTCAAAATAAAGTTCAAATATATATTTAAATAGATAGTAAAGTAATATAATATAATATCTTTAAATTGTTATAAAATTTAATTTATAATTGTTAACAAAATTTGATCTTGATAATATTGTTATGTTTCTCTCTTATTGTCGCTTTAATAGAACAAATTAATACATTTTATTTTATAATGTTTTATAATCTTTATAAATCTTTAAAGTCTCTCTCTCTTTGGTATTTAAATTTACACAAATTTTGATTACTCCCTAGTCATACCTCCCTCTCTGTTTAGAAGTGCCATTCTGTGATATGAGCTGCGACTGAAGAGCAGTTAGCACGATTCGCGTATCTAACTTTACTTTATTAAATCTTATAAAACTTGAATAGTTATACTTTAAAAATATAGAACTTGTAGATTCACAGTAGTTGAAGACGAAAACGAAAATTTACAGGACACACGGCTGTGTCGCCCTGGATCACTCGACAGACCAAATGATGATGGCTTGTGCCTCTGTTAGTTTTTATAGTTTCAGAAGGCCTTATCCAAGTAACTGGGCGACTCCCATGCATCGGCCAATCAGAGCTTAGATTGCCACGCACGGTACAAATCCTTGAAAGTCTTCAAAACAGGATATTGGCGGTTATTTTGCAACCACAAAAGAACGATTACCATACACTCTTCACTTAAACAGATGCTAAGTAAACCTTTTAAGTAAGTAAATACTTAAAGTATGTAAACACTTTTAATACGTCCAAATCACTCCTGATACATCTCAACAAAAATGAAAAGCACGGTCAGACAATTGTGAGTAACCGATTTGAGGGTAGAGGAACGTACAACTAATGAATAGTTCCAACGAGAAGACAAAATGTTTTAAAACTTTAAATAGACTGATTGTCAATACAATTAATAGTTACTTAAAATAAGAGGATGGCAAACAATCAGTTTCTTTTGTCATACCTGAGGCAGAGTGTGTCATTGTTAATGGTAAAATAAACATCAATTACATCATCAAATGTAATATGTTTCTATACAATGAGACTCTTGGCAAAATTAACATATAAGAGTACTTCAATTCAATAATGTGCAGATCATATGGTACAGAGGAACCACAATTATTCTCACTGCTAAATTACATGTACTTTTACAAGATAAAATTGAGAATAAGTGCGTTGACATCTTGAGGGGAAGAGTTGGATACTACTGTCCATACTCTTAGCTCAGGATCCCGTGGTCGCCAGTCCACGTACTCACCCTATATAATAATTGAAAGAGAGACAACTGAAATGGGTGAGCCCCTGGGGGATATCGCGGCACTACACAGTCATAAACTAGAGTATTTTCAATTTTATCACATAAAAATTATAAACATCCTGTACTAAAACTAAACGTAACACTAGTTGTAATTTAATATTATACGCTTGAATCATTTTGCTGGATCGTCTTTGTTTCATGTATCACATGTAGGGTAGACCGGGGCAATACCAACACCTTAAGACATCTTAAATTTTCTAATTTTTACAGTGACAGTTAGGTTTTTTATAAAAGTACCTAAAAATTAATTGGAATTTTCTGCATTCATAGTTCATATAATATTATTAAACCAATCTAATTTATAAAAAAAACAAATTTTCTGTAACCTTTGCTAGATGTCGGTATTTCCCCGGTCACTGGGGTAATTCCAACATGCCTTTGGGGTAATGCCGACAGTGGTAAGCAATAAGAAAATAATTAGATTTCTGGTCAAACTTATTTAATTGTTACAAAACTTTGTACGAAATCATTACAAATGTTGAAGAACACTGATAAAAAAATCAATCTTACAACCTAAAACATTGTTTTTGAGTAGGAAAACTTAGTTTTTGGAACAAAAGTCACATGTATAATTTTCAGCCGAATCAAACCTACTGCAATCAGCGTGAGCCCATTTTCCACAAAACACACATCTAAACCATAGCTCAGTTTTGGTACCAAATTCACCACAAACTAAACACATTTCAGTGTCTTTGGAAAATAAATGAATATTATCATCAGATTCATTGTCATCGCATAACTTGGATTCATCAAATTCTTCCTCAGAAGACGATTCTTCAAAAGAAATTTGTCTTCGATATCTTTTCTTTATTTTATTTTCCCCTTTGACTGTAGCACTACATTTTGCTTTGCTCAATTTTATGTGTGATTTCTTTTCAACTTTTCTGGCATACTTTTCTTACTCTTCAAAATTTTCAGTTTTTGTTTTGGAACAATCTTTGGATCCTCCAACAACTTCTCCAGTCTATGCTTGGCTTTCATATCATTAATTTCTTTTTTCTTCTTAGCTTCCTCTAACACTGCTTTCATAGGAGTAGCAGTCATAATTATTGAGTGTTGCTTTCTGTTACCTTTTGGGATTTGTTTGTCACTATTGTGTAGTGGTTGGAGAGGAGATAATGATTCTAGGGCTTCTTTGAAACGGGACGGTTCTTGAGTAAATTCCGTGCGAGACTTTGCATCGGAATTCGGCTTTGAAGTACCAACTTCCGGATTTGCATACAGACCAGTTAAATTTAAACAGGTCTTTTTCTTGGTTTCAGGGTTCTTTACGATCTCTGGTGGTTCATTTCCTGAAAGGTGTAAAGTTTCAACACACATACTATTAAGGTTTCCAGGCTCCTGGGGGACAGCCTTCATCAACAGTTTCGTCAGTTATTGGGTCGTCTACATTTTCTTGGTCGATGATGATTGGAGTTTGAATCTCTGTTTCAGAGATGAAGTCCAAGTCACTGAACTTTTCAGGCTTAAAACGAATGATTCCCGCTGCACTGAACCCTGAAACACCTTTCTCCATTGTTGCTACTTTGATGTACGCTTCATTGAAGATAGAAGCTATGTCGTACACCGAAATCTTCTGAAACCTGTTAGCTCTTAAGAACCTGTCACACTGAATGTTAAACGCTTTTTTGAGAGGGCCATAAAAAGATAAATCCAAAGGCTGCAGTCTGTGTGAAGTATGTGGAGGTATGGAGACGACATGTATATCGTCTCCATTCCCTACATATTGATTAGCCCTACAAAACTCATAGCTATCAAGTGAGATATGACTACCGTGGTTGTCCATAATCAGCAGTGGTGGCTCTAGACTTTGCGGGGCCCTAGGCGAGTCTATTTTGCGGGGCCCAATTCCCACTTTTGAAATTTACCCTTGTTTTTTGAGCTGAAAACTAACTGGAGTTATAAAATTATAAGAAGTTATAATAATAAGTTATAATATAAGTAGCTATTCAAAAAACTGAGTTGAGAAAATTTCAATGACATTTCAAAAAGTATTTTCAAAAAATAGATTAGTCATCTTCATCTTAATTTTTTTAGTTGGCAATTAAAACCACTATGAGGACTTTCAGTTAGTAGTATCATAAAAAAATGAAATAAATTGTTTTCCCAAGAAGTTGGTTTTTAATCAACCTGTATAAAAAAAGGTCATTACTCATTA
The DNA here is from genome assembly GCA_034769895.1 of Magicicada septendecula. NCBI lineage: Eukaryota > Metazoa > Arthropoda > Insecta > Hemiptera > Cicadidae > Magicicada > Magicicada septendecula. The sequence goes on along the minus strand of CM068367.1, from coordinate 173,453,192 downwards.
AGGTTACTGAAATAAAATATAAAGGTACAAAAATACCAAATAATACAGATAACATTTTTTTTTATTGGTACATAAAAGAAAACACACAATAATGAATAATCTTATAAAAATATGATACGAAACACAACACTTATAATGGACTGAAATTTAACTTCTCATAAACTTTTGTTAATTCTAGTTAATAAAATGAACAACACATATTATTAAAAATTTAAATCTCTCAATAATACAAATTAGATTTGTTATTCTTTCAGTCTTTCAACAGTATTTTAAAAAGGAATTTTCCTACTTTTGGCTTCACTAAAGTCATTGATGATCGATGAGTAGTTCAGTTTTGTTGAAAGTTCACGTTCAATCGACAGTATAGCCAGTGCTGAAAGTCTTTCTTGAGACATAGTAGACCGAAGATAGGTCTTTATCAATTTTAATTTTGAAAACGACCTTTCAGCCGATGCAACTGCCACTGGTATTGTCAATAGAACGCGAATGGCAACAAAAAGGTTGGGGTACACATCGGATAGTTCTTTTGAGACCATGTCTTTTAAAGCTTTTGCTACCTCTCCACCTTCTTCTGGCATGGTTCTCGAGAACATTTTCAGCTCTTGATAGAGTTCCTCACAGTTGATGTCACTATAAAGTTCTTCGGACTCTTTCCCGTTTCCTCTCTTAATAGTAAGAGCAGTTTCCAATCGTCTGCAACTGTCCAGAATCTCTTGATCTGGTTTATTTCTCAAAACTGCGATATTGCAGAGAAATCCAAAATTAAACTGGTAGCGTTGGAGCTCCATGAACCGAGAACAAAGGTTTATTTGGATGCAATCTATAACCACATAAAAATACTGTGTCCTCATTAGGTCCTCTGGGAAAGAAGCAATTTCATCTTGACCTTCGTAATCAAAGAGACACTTTTTCTTGCGAATACGGGTTTGTTTGAATTCTTTATTGACACCAATTTCCTCAGCCAAAGAATTTGCATCAACCAGTACAGAAACCCAACCACTTTTTCTGTACTCAGAAATCCAAGTCAAAAATCCTTCAAAATGCTTCATAGCTGTACTTAAGTCCATGTTAACTTTTTGCCAAAGCTTGCTGATGATGTTAATTTTAAACAAAATGTCATACCACACTATCAGAGAAATTATGAACTCATATGAAAGAATTTCCCGATGTAATGATCTACATTCACTGTACATTGCTGGGTCACCAATATCTGAAAGTGCTTCAAGGCAATCTGCTACGTCTTCCAGCTGATACCTTACAGCTTTTACACTTTCAATTCTGCACTCCCACCTTGTTTCTGATAAAGGCTTTAGTGTTAAATTTACTTTTTCTTTCAGAGCTGCCCATCTCACCGGAGATGCAGAAAATAATGTGTACAACCTTTGCAAAATTCCAAAGAACAGTTTAGCTGAAGTGCACGAGGCTGCAGCATCACCAAGTAGTAGATTCCAGTTGTGGCAACCACATGGGGTGAAAAAGGCCAAAGGGTTCATATCAAGTATTCGTGCTTGCACGCCGCTTTTATGTCCCTTCATGTTTGCCCCATTGTCGTATCCTTGGCCACAACAGTCTTCTAATTTCAAACCAAGTGATTTGAGCTCTGAGAGAACGTAGTCAGCTAAGTCAGCACCTGTAGTTTTCTCTACAGGTATGAAACCAATAAAATGTTCTTTGATATCTCCAGAATTCACATCAACATAGCGTAAGACTAGAGACATCTGTTCCACACGACTGACATCTGTCGTGCAGTCAAGTATAATTGAGTAATACTTAGCCTGTTGTACTCTTTTTATGATTTCTTGCTTTACTTGTCTTGCCATCAGATCTATTAATGCATTCTGTATATTTTTTCCTAAATAGTGATTGTGCAGGCTTTTATCTGCTATACGTTCCAAATGACTTCTCATAATTGGATTAAACTAAGCCTAAAAAATGTCCACTGTTTTCTGAAAACAGATCCTCCCTGTGAGCTCGAAATGGCAAATTGTGAGTAGCTAAATACTCACTTTTGGCCAATATCCTTTCTAAAATATCTTTCCACCGTTGCCTTTCAGCTTGGAGTTGGCTCTGTAGCTCTGAATCAACTGTTTGATTAGTTTTTAACTTTTTTTCTAATTCAAGCCATTTCAAAACGTTTTCAAGATGTTCAGGATTACCTTCATGTGATTTAATACGAGTATTTATGTTTTTCCAGTCATTACAACCGCTATACGAAAAAGCTGTATTTGAAGAGGAAAACAATCTGCATGGAAAACAGAATACTTTGTCTGCATTTTTTGTGTAAACTAGCCAGCGCCTGTCCTGTTTCTCATCATTATTCAAAATCCTAGTATAGTGCGGTGTTGAAAAATGTCTACTATGACATTTGGATATCTCACAATATTTTCCCTGATGGGCCCTTTTCGTACAAGTATTAATCTGTCCTTAAGTGGAAGTGACCACGCACTCGGGTCATAAATAATAGTGTCAGGAACAAATGAATTAGTATTATTACTATTAGTACTCTCTTGACTGCAACTAGGCTCATTTGTTTCTGCCTGCAAGGACTCTATGTTACTAATAATAGGACTACAATTTTCAGGATTATCTGCGTCATCGTATTTACTAGGAATATGACCGTTTACAGTATTAGGCAGCAGAGTATTTTCCTTTGTACAACTTAACTCATTTTTCTCTACCTGCATAGATTCTATGTAACAAGTACTGGCTGTAGAACTCACCACATATTTATCCAATGAACCACTTATCTTTAGTCTGAATTCCTCTTTCGCCTTCTTCTTTTGTCTTTTAACACTACCAGTTTCATACTTTCTTCCAATGTCTCTTTCTCTTTTTGTATTTACACTCGAAGACATGACAAACCACAAATTATTACAAATGTAAGCAACAAAACATTGTAAGCCACACTGAATCACTTGATTGTTGTTAAACAAACAAAATAAACCCACTGAACACGCAGTGAACAATAAACATAACCTCAAAACTCTGCACGCGAAAATACTGAACAGCTGTTTCACTGAGGGTGCTTTCACATGGCCGTACTTTTGCCGTGTTTTACTTTTTTCATGTTTTCATTTGCATGGGAATTTTGAAAAACACAAGATTTGGTTATTGTTTTGGACTTGTAAACAAGGTCGTTTATTAGTTTTTTATGCTGCGATTTATTTCTTAACGAAGGAAATACGTAACTTTTGGGTGAAAAAGGTAATTATAAGTATTTTTATTTAAGAAGGGATTTTTATGTAAGGCGGGAATTTTGAAAAACACAAAGTTCGATTTTATTGTTTCTGTTTTTATCCGCTAGATTGGGCATTAATTACCTGCGAAACTCACACCATTTCGACCATGTTTAGTAAAACTGAATCGGTAAGTTCAAAATAGATGCACTTTATATTGTTATGGTTAACGAGTCAAATCAAATGTGTAATACTAGTAGTAGACCAAGTAGTAGATTCCCGGACAAATAAGATTAGATGATCATAGATCTAAGCTCAGGGCCTGCGCCCGCGCCTGAGGGGGGCCCTAGGCGGCCGCCTATTTCGCCTAATGGAAGAGCCGCCTCTGATAATCAGCAACACGGGATCTTCCTCAGTTGGATTTGCATTATATTTAAAATGTTTGAGCCAATCCAAGAAGAGGTCTTCATTTGACCATCCATTATGAGAGCATTTGTAGATGGCCCCAGCTGGCCCACCCCTTTCCAATTGAGGAGACATCCTTTTCCGAGGATAGATAAACATAGGTGGGATATATGCTCCAGCAGCACTTAAAGTACAGACTACTGTTATGTTCCTCCCTCGTTCCCAACTTGTTACAGATCCTACCTGATGTTGCCCTTTGGGAGCTAATACCTTTCCAGGTTTTTGCACTGTTGAAATCCCTGTTTCATCCATGTTAAATATTCTGGTCGCTTTAAAAGGATGTTTCTTATAAACTTCCTCCAAGTTTGTAAAAAACAAATCCACTTCAGATTTGTTAAAAGCAAGAACTCTGTTGAGACTTGTTGCAGAGGGCTGTCTTAGGCTTAAGGTTGGATTTCTTTTGCGAAATCCAACAACCCAGTCCTCGCCAGCCATTTTGGTTTCTTTATTAAAATTATGTTTAATATTTAGCTCTTCAGCTAGATCATAGGCAAGTCGCCGTAAGTCAGTTAATGTAATACCATAGAACTGGTTTGATAATTGCTTTATATGATCAGCTAATATGCTTTCTTGTTCAGGGGTAAAATAGGATTTTCTACCCAAGGCTGGTTTAGCTGTGCATTTTGATTTTAGGCGGTCGTGAAGAGTGATTCTTGGGATGCCTGTTTCGGCTGCCACACTTTTCACCGATCTTCCACTTGCAACCAATTCAAAGGCCCTTTTAAGGGTTTCCTCATCCCATTTACTTCTCTCAGTAGTTCTTTTTCTCGATCTCACCATCAGGAAGACATTCAAAACAAACATTTAGATACTAGTGTTCCCATAAAAAATTATATGATAACTGGGGAAATACCGACACGCTGTCGATATTTCCCCGTAGTGGTATGTCGACATTACCCCGGGAGGACAAGATGGCGGATATATAATGCTACAGACTACCCTATACCTCAAATGTTAACAACAGTTATACTAAAATGTTCGTTAAAATATTGTTACGACGGTCTACTCGATCGTCGTAGATACAGTGGAACCAAAATAAGTACAAGACACCAATTAAGTCACTAATCACACCTTTAATTGTTAAAGTAGAGCTCTATAGGAATAGGTATTCGAAACCGCCATCTTTGCTCCGAGACTTTTAAATTTAATATGGCGGCAGCAATGTAAGCACACTGTGCGTCGCATTATTTAATGTAAATTATGTATGTAAATATTAATATTTTTACATATCAGGGTTATAACCTTAGTGTACTAATTTGATTTATGTATTACACATGAATATGTATAATAATCATCTCATCTTGTCAGTGAAAACAAGGTTACAATCAGTCTCTCGCGTTGAGAGTAATATGTCAGTTTCGTCAGATGCAACTGTTTTGTCCCAACCTGAATCCAGTATACAAACGTTATCATTTGATAATTTGTGTGGTATATTCGAACATGCAAATGTGTACAATGCTAACGCGACATTTTACATTGCGGGAAGTACCACTCGAGTCGTAAAAAAGCATGCATATTCTGAATGCTTAGTTTCCTTCCAACGATAATTTGCCCAAGACCGAATTTATTAAAAAGCAAAATGTTTAGCATTGTAGCACATGATTTATAAATTAATTACATGTATATTTTAATAAATAAATATGCATTTTTGCAAATTGTTGCAATTAATATTATTTAAAACGTGATGTAAAAACTGTCATTCAGACCATTTATAATTCTGGAATTATCAATCAATATTATTTTTCTCCAAATAATCAGCAACGTCAGGGATGAAACTGAAAAATTTGAAAATATCGTGCCATTTGATTTGATTACTAGAATACTAAACTCTTTTTTTTCTCCACTCAATGAATTATTTTTGAATTCTCCAGACATTGTTGCTTTCACAATATACTGTAAAGAATAATGTTCGTAATATTACAACCTGCATTTTACACGAATTATTCATTTTTCGTCAGAAATTAATAAAACAATTACATATATAATCCCAGAGATAACCTCGCGCACTAACTTGTAAAGTGCAGCCACCAGCGTCTATATCTTTTTGTGCATATATAATTAAAATTAATATGCTTCACTGATAATTTCACACTTTGAAATTATATTTTTGGCACGAAAAACTATAATTGTTTATGTAATATCGAAAACAAACTTATACTGTATCCCATGTATACACAAGTGTCACCATAATATTATGTCAGTCTCGGAACAAAGATGGCGGGTGCGAATACTCTCATTTATAGATCCTTAGTTAAAGTAAAACAGTTCGTAATTAACAACACAGTCTCTACAACAAATCAAATGAAAATTGTTCACACGCAATAAAATGTCCACTAATATTAAAACTCAATTGTATTACAATTATACCGTCCGATTATAAAACGCAACACTTCACTAATAACTACTTGAACGTACACAGTAATAACTCGAACCGCTCTGGAAATATATCGCACTAATACTCTCGAACCGCACTATCCAATATCTCGCATTGAACTCAAAAGTAAGGCCGCTACCCCATGTATTTATAGTCACGCTCATACACCAGAAGCTTCTAAACTGCGTCTTATCTCTCGTGAACTACGTAATTACTGCGGCCTTGACACAGGCCGAACGCCCGAGCGAAGCCCGGCACAGTCGAGAAGATTCTCGCAAAATGCGTATAGTAGCACGTACGCCACACGCGTTACATCGAGATCCTTCTGGCACATTCGATAAACGCGTAGATTGTTCTGTGCTGTCGTAGCAATATGTACTTTCTAGTAAGCTGTGTGATATTATTCTTAAACAGTTAGTAAAACCCTTACCGTAATTAGTATAGAAGTCAAATTTTAGATCAAAAACTGGGAAAATACGTTTTACTTCACGACACAACAGCTACTTCCCTTAGACGACACAAACGCACTGAGAGCTAGTTTCAGTGTCGACCACAAGGTAGTAACACCATTCAGCACCACTTGTCACTAAAATTACGACCAAAAAGTACTGTGTCCGTATTGCCCCAGGTGTCGGAATTGCCCCGGTCTACCCTATCACTACGCATAGCCAAAGTAAACTTAAACGGGACTCTTGTATATTGCTGATACAGCAGAATGCAAGGGCATCGAAAAATGTTCGAATTATCCAAATCCTAATTAACCTAGCTTAACTGTATTATGTTTTAAAACGTGTAAATTTAATAGTATAACACATGCTGGACAGTGCAACAGCTCAACCTCAGTTATGCTGCCATATGCTCCCAACAAAACAAAAACGACTACTACTACTAAACTAGTACTATTAAACTTAGTAATCTATGCTCAGCGCTGTCTTGGAATACTCTACTTTTATAACTATTCTATACTACTTTAAAGGAGCTGAACCCCCGACCGCGATTCCCAGTAACCACAGCGGAGAAGCCTTGGTTACTTCAGCCAAGAACTAAATTTAAAAATACTCACGACCAGAATAATTCTGATTTCGGGTAGGATCGGAAGTTGTAGTCAGTATGTCGAATCTGCAGTAAGTTTTCTGGGCAAAATGTATGGACATCCTTCTGCTTAAAATGTCGTCAGACATCAAAATTTTTAGAACAGTAAAAACAACATTATTTTATTTTAGCTTAGATTGTTGAGGCAGCGGTTTTAATAAAATAAAAAATAATTTTTCTACGATTATTTGCTAGACACCGCCATAACAAAATTAGACGAAAGATTTGAAACACTTTTAAATCTCTTTTTCCTTTTTACAAAACACAAACCATTGAAAAAATTTAAATTCTGAGGAAACATACCCTCGAAAACATGAAATCTAGTTTTGCTAAGCATCTTGTCAATGAAAATCACGGTTATACTGATTTTAAGACTAACTTATCCCCCTCCATATATGCAATAAGGGACAGTATATGAACGCTCTCGAAAGAATTCGAGATTTACAAAGCTTATAATAATAGTGACACCAGGCCATTTGTTTTGAACGATCAACTAAACTTTAAGTCGAATGCTTTATATGATACCGCACTGCGACATCTTTCGAGCGATGAGTGAGTTTACTTAGTGCGCGTTCAACTGGCGTGATATGAGGTGTGCACCTTGGAGCCTATACGTGCGTCTAATGTTGTGGTTTTCATTAATTTATCCAATGAGTGTTTTGGATTTTGATATTTTATAATGTTCGACGATTCATTGAGGTTTGAAGAGTATGTTTTTTACTCCTGAGGATGGGACAAGCTGTCCCGAAACATGTTGAGTCTAATATAACATCACAAATATAAGAATTAAGCCTCTGACGGTGAGTAAAGTTGTTTATTTGATAAATAACAAGAGTAAGTTATGTAACCCCAGAAATCCTCAGTAACTGTTTACTCTCAGTTTCCCATCCACCTTCAGTCCAGTGGCGTGGCGACTTTGGCGGCGATCAATGGGAATAAACCGGTTAACATCACCTACTATGTTACCTACTAGACCGCTGTTCCGACGGTCCCGAGTTTGATTACCGCAGACAGGTAATTACAAGGTCATATCTATGAGACTCGTGTGATGGGGGAAGGTATTGGGTGATAGGGTGATAAGTTTCTATTGTAGGAGCCGGGTGGTGGCTGGGGGCGCCACGGCAGTCCTCGCACCCGGGCGCCCGATAGGGAGTCGGCTCTGTGTGTGTGACGAGAGACGAGAAGAAGGTAAGTGAGAACAAGTCCGAGAAACAGTCGTCACAGTGCTGCAGTCCATACTATATTTTCCTACTCTGTGATCAGTTCAGAGCTGGAAGTTGTCAAGGATGGTGCGGTTAATACAGTGTGTCGTTATATTGTCCGTGTGCGTGTTGTATACGTCAGGCCGACACCTCAAACTCCAACTCAGTAAGTGTAACACAGTCTGACCGTTTTTCTTTGTTTACAGAATTTATCTAGATTTTCATCGAGTCTGTTATATTTGTTGATAATGTTAAAATTGTTGACTGAAAACTGTTTTCATTTACGATTGGACGAACAAAAACAACAGTCTCTTCTTTGTTTACATTATGTTACGAATTGCATGTTTCTACTAAAACTGTCCACTCTTCATGTAATTTTAAAACTGATCATTCTGGCGCGCGATCTATCCCATCGTGTTTGTAAAGTAGGGTGAACATTTTGCAGATAATTTTAGACATGGACATCGTGAAGTACGCAGCATCGTCGTAAAACGTGAGTCGCGTGTCTTTAGTATTCTCGTTGAAGCATATATGCATTAAATATAATTAATTCACTACCGACTCGGAACACAAAGTTTTTGTGTATTAAAAAAAAACTTTGTGGTCCGAATCGGTAGCCTAGTGAATTAATTATATTTGGTTAAGTAACGGACACGTCATGGACAACGAAATCCAAGCATATACGCACGTTATGTAAGTAATCGTAATTCTACACCAGTTGGTATCCCCAAGGCCTTCTGCAGCGTGAGAACTACAAATTAACAGTCTACAGTAGGCCTAATATGTTAGCCCATCGTTAGTTGCGAATATTTTATTGGTAACTTGGGAAACTGCCTTAGCCAAGAGGATTACTTGTAGTTGCGTTTACCCTTGTAGGCAGGTTTCAAGGTGCCTACATGGATTCTGGAATGTTAGGAATTAAGTTTTCAGAAATAAAATGTACTATCAGCAGTTAAGCTTTGCAACCGAACAAGGAATGTGGTGACGTGTGCAATTCCACTGCCCGTATCACAGTACTACTACACATTTAAAATACGTTTACACTGGCTGTCACACGGTATATCTGATTGCATATTGCCATTATGCAAAACATACTGAACAATGTTTACAGAGCCAGTAATACCGCACCAACACAAGCACGCGTTATCATTCAGTAGACCCCCGCTCTTCAGGCGTCTCGGTAGCACAGCTGGTCCACGTACAGTCAAGTTTACTGCGTGCCAGATAAGGTCGTGCCAACTGATTGCAGGCACTGGGAGAATCATTTTGCGGTGCTTGTATCGATATTAACCTTTTATTTGTAATATTTACCGTACTTCTTCCGTGGTGTGACTTCATGTTGCGTTCGATTGATTTACGCGTTTCGAAGCATATGTTTCGTCTTCGGAAATAAAAAATCACTCAAAGTGAGGTCGTTAAATATTAAAATTGCAAATATTGAAAACAATTCCACACATCCGTGTTACATGAGTGCGCATTCGAGTGGGACCGATCGGACACTCATATCCAGTGTCCGACGCGCATATGTTTGAAAACAAAACATATAGTTGTTTTGATAGTTCATCTTCTTTTTTCACAGTACTAAATTAATATAGAATATTGAACTTGTGAAACTTACTTGTTTTCTCCGTACGCGTTTCGGCGTGATGTGCGCCTTCATCAGCGGATTGAGATAGACTGACGGTAACTCGTAACGGTTTTATTTGGTAGGTTGAGTGGTGGTGGTGTGTGGTGGAAGGGGATTGGCGCGGGGATCCGAATTATTGTTTGTTTTATGTATAATTGTGTCAAAAAGTGTGTGTGATTTATAGTGTAATTGGTCGTTAAGTATGCTGTTTGGTTGTGTTGTGTAGTGTTTGTATATTTCATATTGTTCTGCTGTGTTTAGTTTTCGACTTTTGGGTAAGTAGTGTAATATCTCAAGATTAGTATCTATGTTGGTGTAGCTGTGGTTTTTTGTGTTTATGTGTGTGGCAAACGCGGAATGTATATTGTTGTTGGATAAAGCTTTTAGGTGTTCAGAGTAACGAGATGAAAAAGATCTTCCCGTCTGGCCTATATAGAAACTATTGCAATCATTACAGTTTAATTTGTAAACACCTGTTTTGTTGTATTTGTCTATGTCCGTGTTTGTATCATTGATGTGTTTTTTGATGGTATTGTTTGTTCTGTATGCTATTTTGTACTTGTGTTTCCTGAATGTGTAGGCGATTTTGTGTGTGTTGGAGTTATGGTATGTGAGTGTGATGTATTTAGTTTGTTGTGTGTTGTTAGTATTTAGTGTTTTGTTTATGACGTGTTTGTGTAGTTTGTTTATTAAATTAGGGTTGTAGCCGTTTTTTATTGCTATATATTTGATTGTGTTGAGTTCATCGTTATAATCCTGTTTACTTAATGGTATTTTTGTTAGTCTATGGAGCATATGGTTGAAGGCCGCATGTTTGTGTTGCGTTGGATGGTTTGATGTGTTGTGTATAACCATGTCAGTTGTGGTTGGTTTTCTGTATATTTTATACGTGTGTGTATTGTTTGTTTTGTTAATTGTTAGGTCCAGAAAATTTATACTATTGTTTTGTTCTATTTCCAGTGTAAATTTTAGTTTGTGGTGTATTGTGTTTATGTATTTGTGGAAGTTTTCGACCTGTCTTGTATTGCCATTGAATAAAAGTAATTATCATCCACATACCTGTGCCAATAAATGATTTTGTTGGTGTATTTGTTGTTGTTTATTATGTGGTTCTGTTCTATGTTGTGTATGAATATTTCAGCCAGTATTCCTGATATGGGGGATCCCATCGGGAGACCGTCTGTTTGTGTGTATATCTTGTTGTTGTATGTGAAGTAATTATGCTCTGTAATTATTTTGGTGAGTGTGATGATCTCATGTATGTGTGTTTCGGGCGTGTTGTTTTCTCTGAGTAAATGTTCTAGTGTTTGTATAGTTTCTTTAATGGGTACATTAAATAATGGTGTATAAATTGGTTATGTCAAAAGATGCTAATGTTGAATTGTGTGGGATGTGGATGTGTTCGGTTTTGTTGACTAGTTCTATGTTGTTTTTGACAGAAGTATTGTTACTGAGATTAATGTTTTTCCTGATTATTTTGTCTAGGTGTTTTGCGATTTTGTGGGAGGGAGCTTGTACGTTGTTTATTAAGGGTCTGATGTGAATGTTAGGTTTGTGTATTTTTGGTAAAGCATTTAATAAATTACCTTATTTCAAATCCGTCCTGTGACTTCGTTGCGTTGTTTTTGTTGTTACGCGTTTCGGGAACTAGGCCTATGTCCCATCATAAGACGTATCACTCGGGAAGAGATCGTCAAATATTAAAATTCATAAAAGTACATTATTTAAACACACGTGTTCGACTCAGTGCGCACCGTGTAAAGTTCGGTTGGAGTATCCAACCGAACGTTACACGGTGCGCACCGAGTCTGACACGTGTGTTTAAATAATGTACTTTTATGAATTTTAATATTTGACGATCTCTTCCCGAGTGATACGTCTGATGATGGGACATAGTTCCCGAAACGCGTAACAACAAAAACAACGCATCGAAGTCACAGGACGGATTTGAAATAAGGTAATTTATTATCAATAACGTGACTTGGACCATAATCAATAATGTTTAAAGCATTTAGTTTTGGGGGGGGGGTTAGGTTAGATTTGTCTGGGTATTTGGTACTTTCTGGTTGGATTATGTGTTTTGTGTTATTTATAAATTTGTTAATTTGTTTTTGAAATTTTAGTGTGGGGTCTTTGTTTATTTTTGTTATATTATTTTCGTTGAAGAATTTCTCAACTTTAGTGTTTAGTTCTTGTTTGTCCATTATGACGTTTATGTTCCGTTTATCAGCTTTTAATATTGTTATGTTGTGTTCAAGTAACTTTTGTTTTACATTATTAAGCTTTTAATTTCGTTGTGTCTTTTTGGTTGTATTTGTGTGCGTTGTAGTTTCCGTTTTATGTCATGTCGTATGGAATCTTGATCGTTAATGTGCGTGTTTTGTACAGCTGTTTCTGTGTCTATGATTATGTCGCGTATATGTCTATTGTGGTTGTTGTTGTTGGATGTATTGTTTTTCAAATTATGTTTTAGTCCTTTGTTTAATAAAGCCATTTCATCAGTTGTGAAATTAACGTCAGTTGTGTTTACTGTGCGTGTGTGGAATTTGTGTGTCGGTTTGGGAATTGTTTCTATTGTGCGTGTTGTGAGGATTGTTATTTTTTTTATTGTGTCGATCTTGTATTATCGATTTCAGTTTGTCTATATTGTCTTGTGTGTGTTGTATTACATTTTCGAGTTCTATGTGGTGTAATATTTGTGTAAGTTTTACGTGTAAGTAGTATGCCTGTCTGTTAAGTGTGTCTTTTTATGGTATAAATAATTGATTATGTTGTTTAGGCGTATGTTTTCAGCTTTTCGTTTGGTTTGAAGTGCAGCATGTGTGTTTTGTTTTATTGTAATTTGTGCGTGTGTTGGTGTGATGTTGTGTTTTCGGCATGTTTTATTGAAGGCGATGTGTAAGGAAGTTTTCGTTACTTGTTTTTTTGGCGTTTCTGTATTTGTTGATGAAATACGCTTTGTCTGCGGTATTATAGTTGTGAAGGTGCACTGATTAAGGCGCACATCACGCCGAAACGCGTACGGGAGAAAACAAGTAAGTTTCACAAGTGAAAGTTCAATATTCTATATTAATTTAGTACTGTCAAAAAAGAAGATGAACTATCAAAACAACTATAATACCGCAGACAAAGCGTATTATACCCCGAGAAGAGTTAAAAGACCGTTTCAGCGATGAAAGTTTTAATAAAGTAAAACCTTAATAAATCACGTCAGTATCTTTTACTTTTGAGTCGAATATAACGTTGGGATCAAACAGCAAACGATAAAATGTTACGAAGTAAAAAGACAAATAATACAGTGCTACAACTGTATCTGCGTTACTCGGGGCCAGTGCAGAGCCGTTTTTAGGACCTCAGAGGGCCCCGGCAGACCCGAAAATGAGGCCCCAAGTATAGTATATTATGCACACAAGAGTTTTACATTAAACGTCCGAGATATATACGATATTTTTCGTTGCATGTGGGCGTAAAATGTAAATGCAATTAAAAAAAAATCACATGGTAGTAAAAATGTATTTTTCAGGCACTGCAGTAGGGGGAAAATGACAGTTCCTTGCCGGAAGTGACGTCACACGGCGGGAAATTCAAAAATTGTGGTGGTGGGGGTAACCATGCGGCAGTAGTCTATCGGCCATGTTGTCGTCGTCGCCGCCTAAAGTGGGGTAATGTGTGCGTTGATTGGCGGAGGCGTCGCTATGTTCGCCGTTCGCCGTTGACGTCGTCATCGTCGCTGGGCGGCGGCCTGGTGGTGGCTTGATGGCCGCCCGTCGTGGTGGGGCGCCGGCGGCCATGTTGGAAAAGGTGCGACGTTGTCGGGTTGTGTAAGAGTGTAGTGGTTAAGGTACGGCCGGGTTGCCGATTCGTGCGTGTGTTATAGTGTATGGTTATGTATATGTAAGGGGTTTTTCCGGAAGTTCGGCCATGTTGGAAAAGCGTCGATGCGGTGTTGCCAACTGTTGTCGGCTCGGTGTTATAGTGTACGGGTTGAATGTATGTTTCGCCATTGTTGCCAACTCGGTGTTATAGTGTACTGGTTTCGTATATATTTACCCTGCCGTGCCGATATCGTCGATGTTGTGTATAAACATGGTTACTCCCACCACCACAATTTTTGAATTTCCCGTCGTGTGACGTCCAGCAATGAACTGTCATTTTCCCTGTAAGAAACACACATGATATTCAGTGTTCGATTCACTTATCTGAACGATTGCATTGTTGACAACTGTGTGTGTCTGTGTGTTAAGTAAATTGTAGTATGCGAAAAGGATAGTTGAAAATAAACACTTATACAATGAAAAAATATGTACAAGTTTATTACAAATATAAACATAAAAGAAAAAAAATATCTACGTTACAATTAATATTTACAAATATATAAACATAAAAATATTATACAAATTTATACAAATATAAACATAAAAGAAAAAATATCTACTTTACAATTAATATTTACAAATATATAAACATAAAAATATTATACGATAAAAAAATATATACAAATTTATACATTTCACAATCAGGTATTTTTTTTTTACAAGTCTCCATCCGGTGGTTAATTTCCATCTGTAACAAAAAAGTAAGAGTATTAGTGACATGTGGTTGTTACAAGTAGGATGGATTACTAAAACCTTTATTAACGCTGTAATATACCTTAAATATGCATACGCCCATAAAACGTACGATTCGGCTTTCCGAATACGTACATCCTGCATTGTGGGCATGCGGGTGGTGTCCCCTCCATCGCTACCGCCTGAAACCAATTGAGGACGCATCGGTAATGGTATGTATGGCCACATACCAAACCGAGGAGCCTCTGCCCGTCATTGTATGATTCTATGCATATACTGCACGTATTGTGTGGAGGAATCATACCTTGAACAGGACAGGGCTCACCGCGACGCCAACACCATGTCGGTAGACTCCTTCTAAGAAGGAGTCTCAATGTTGTTGGGTCATCGTGCGTCCTCGGTTCGGTTGCGTGTAGCACTTCAAAGAAGACGGGTAGCGCGTCTTCTGGAGGGGTCCACAAACGGGGATCTCTGCGCAATAATTGCTGCTGCTGTTGCTGATAAATGGACTGTGGGCGTGGTTGAGGTTGCATCTGCGGTGGTGGCGGTGGTGGTGATTGCGGTGGCGTAATCGGTTGTGGTTGTGGAGGTGGCGGCGCTGGTATCGGGCGAATGTCACTAAAAAAAAAAAGACAACATAGAAATTATGTATAATCGCAAATAAAACAAAGCAGTATGTACGCATAAGAAGATGACTTACATATTTATGTCGAGGACTTCTACATCGTCATCATCACTGTCACTATCATCATTACCGTTATGATTCAATTCAAGCGTATCAGCATCGCTTTGATTGTCCTCCACCTCCATAACTTCACCTTCTTCTGTGGACTCGACATTACTGAAATAAAAAAAGGAACAATTTTAATACCGGATTTAAACGCAAGAGAACAATTGAATGTTAATTAAAAACAAACGTACCGACTCGTACCGGGTCGAGGGTGAAATACCGCCACTCCTGCAGCTAGAGCATCGCTGAAAAAAAAAGTATAAATTGAACACATGAGGTAAACGCAATAGTATAAGACTTTGTTGTTAATGAAAACTGACTTACCGCAACACACTAGCCTGTAATCGAAATAACGCACGTTTAAAACATTGCAGGCTGTTTGGAGATAGGGGACGACGACGACAATCTGCAGCAGCAGCAACAGCACCAGTCGGAGCGTTAGCATCACTTAAAAAAAAAAAAATGTATGAAATGAACACTGGAGGTAAAACGTAAGAGCACAGGAGTTTATTAATGAAAATTGTCTTACCGACTCGTGACAGGTTGCGGAGATTGGGGACGAATTACAGCAACAGCGGCAGCAGCAGCAGCATCATTGCTGAAAAAAAAAAATAAATTGAACACCGGAGGTAAAAAAAAAACACAAAAGTACAAAAGTTTATTAAAATGACAATTGTCTTACCGACTCGAATCGGGTTCTGGAGATACGGGAGAATCCATATTAGTATCAGCGGTGACGGGTGCCTCGTCGGTATCACTGAAATAAAAAAAAATATATATATAATTGAACACCGGAGGTAAACGCATTAGGACATGAGTTTATTAATGAAAACGGCCTTACCGACTCGAGCCGGGTCCTGACAAAGCACGACGTAACCGTTGTGAACTATAAAAAAAAAACACATCAATCGAATGGAATATTCTTTTTGTGCATTATAAATAAAGAAAAAAATGTTATATTTACCATCGTACTCGACGTTGCTCTGCTGTCCTATTTTTCATAATTTTCTTGTTGTTCATTCTGTAAAACGTATCAAAAGTTGTAAAATAAGTAAATAAAGAACATAAAGTTAATGTGTGTGTGTGTGTGTGTGTGTGTGTGTGTGTGTGTGTGTGTGTGTGTGTGTGTAATGCTGAACATCATCTTTACCGTTAGTTATCGGTCCGTGTACTTTCTCTTTTTTGCCTTAGGACCAGCAGCGTCGTTGGTTATTGCGGCTATCATGTAATGCCCGTACGCGAGTGTACTTACACCGTCGTCCAGTACATACCTCTTATCATCATAAGGAGACAGGGAAAGTTTTGTTATACGTTGCGTGTACAGCTTATGATGATTGCTTCGTATACAGTCAGCAGAGGTGAATACGGTACGACTGTCAAAAAGACACTCGCTGTACAATTGATGTCGTAACCTTTTTTTTATTGCCGTCCTTGGCACACCTTTCGCCACCTTTTTGTCGGTGCGGTCGGACAACAAGAGCGAGTAACACTTCGCCCTGAGTCCGACAAATTCCCTGATGGGTTTTCCATTGGTCTCATCCTTGAACTTCCCCACGACTTTTTTGTTGTCGTCGCAATGACAAGGATGATCCACGGGATAGTCCGATGTGTCAAAAAGGTGGAGATCCTCTTTCATATCTGAGTACAAATCGTCAGTCTGAATGCTGTAAAGCAAACTGTCTGTGTCAGTCATTAGTAAGGTCAATCGTTGTCCGTACTTGGCGACAGCGTACCGATAATGAAAATTGTACATTATCAATTTGCTGACATCGAGTACTGTGAAGCCGACGTACACCGGACGGGAAAGGAATATCGTCCTATTTCGTAAGGCCAGTCCGACCAAGTTATCGGTGTAGCGGATCATACGCTTTAGCCGAGGATTGGAAACAATTTTCTGCAGCCGTTGTTCGTTAGAGACTAGTTGGAAGTCTATTCGTTTCCTCACGTTCTCCAGCGATTTGCCATAGACGGCGTTGACCATCAGTTTGAAAAAATCCTTTTCGAAACTGTTGGTGGCTGCTGCTCTCTTTTGCGTGTTGAAATCGATAAACGGTTTCATCCACGCTCTCTGTTTAAAACTCAACACCCTATGTATCGCTTTCAATTCTAAACCGAGACTCAGATACAATTTTAAATTTCGAAAATGGAGAACGTAATTTTGCTTGTCGTCCAAAGTCGTCAGCAACTTGGGAACGGACGACGAAGGCGTTTCCGATCCGCTATACCCTTTTGTATAGTGCAGTCGTGTGTGGAGTCGTCGAGAGTACGGTGAAAGTACGTCAGGATGGACACAGGAACGGACGGGTGCCAATGGATAATCGGAATGGAGGTCATGAAGTTCAGGTGGATAGTGTAAGTCGACCTCGAGTATGTAGCCCATGTCACCGTCATCGCACAGAGTACGCACGTCCAGTGAGTTGATCTCGTTACGATCTAACCATCTGAAGTCGGCGTAAGGGAGCGGTTGTGACATGGCTGCACCGTAAAGGTTGTTGCAGTCCGTGTACAATATGAAAGAGGTTGGCTTTGAAGCATCGTACTGATCGACAATTAGTGGGTTGTTGGCCTTGGCGTGGCGGTTGGGTACCATGCTAACGCCACCGCGAACAGCCGATTCTATAAAGAGATGCTGATCTATATCCGTCAACAGCTCCAGTCGCATACGGGTCATCTTTAACATCGCATGCCAAGCGACACCAGGAAGCGAGTAAAGATGAGCCGGATCGATCTGGTAGTACCGTATGGCCATCTCACGGAACGCCTCGAAGACGTCGGCCAGTAGCAGCACGTCTGTTTTAAGATACAGATCGTGATATTCGCCCAGTGTACTGATTCCAAAAGTACGCCACACGTTGTGCGCGTGAGCGTAATCTTCGTCAGATACTGGCGATTCACTCAACCTGTTGAAAAAGTGTTCGCGTGCGGGCAGACGTGTTTCGTTGAATTTCTCGCTACCCGTCATGTAATCGTAAGGGTACACGCCCTTACGTAGGAGTAGCTCGAAGTGTTCTTCGAAACATTGCTTCGTTAAATCGAAATCCGCACCGCTCGCGTGCAAGTTTCCAACAAGTGTGTCCAAGGACGTGTTCAGAAATTGAAGCGTGTCTACGAAACGCAGACGACCCAACGAGACTGATACGAAGCGTTCGCTAGTGGTAGCGATACAAGCGAGATCGTCGTATTTACCCAACCCTTGTACTAGGTGATGTGCATCGTAACCTCGTAAGTTGTGAAAAAATACAGGTATGTGTCGTGGAGTCTTGAAGTTAAGGTTACAGATGTTGTGAGCTGCGCCTAGGTATCGTCCTGTCAGATGACAATGGTTGCGCACTTTGTCGATTTCGTTCAGTGGTTCTTCACAGAGATGACATACGAGGGCATTTGCGAAAGATAACAAATCACGGTCACTCATAGTCATAGGGACAATGGATCGGATGATTCTGAAAAGTTCTCGCTCTTCAGCGACCAGTCTATTGAGAAAAACGTCTACCACGTTCTCACCGCGATAAACGACCTGGGGTTTGAAAATGTTACGCTCGTAGTCGACTATGAGGTAGGAGAAACCTGAAGGAAGATGTAACGACTCCGTTGTGGTGGACGATGTGTGCGGAGGAGCGTCGCAGCGATGGCAAGGGACGATAAATGATTCAAAATCTGCGTATATCGCAAAAGGGACCTTATGGCAGTATGTATAATTTCTGAAACACATCACATTCTCCTCCTCCGCTGTCGTGGGTAAACGAATTTTCTGTTCACCATATGGTGAACAGTGGGGGATATGTTCGGTAAAGAGTCGTTCTTTGCAGAATCTATGCAGACAGTAATTGCAATAGAAAGAACGCCCGTCGTGGTTGCTTAGTGAAGAGAATAAGCGACTTGTATTTTTTATTAAACAGTAATGTTTTCGGTCGTCAGCGGTAAGAAGTAATAGATTAACGTGATGTTGTCTGCCGCTGGAAGGAGTTATTCTTAAAGGGTAAATTTCATATTCTTCGTAACCGAAAACATTTATAGAAACGTTAGGATTGTCTCGTTCGAACTTCACAATGTCGGATAGACGGGTGGGGTAAGTTATACCAGAAGTATTGATACTGCAGATATGCGGCTTGTATTTGGATACACGATCTTTGTGGTCTGATTGTTGTGGAAACAGAGCGGCCAACACTGACCATACGAAACACATTTGATCGCCTGTATTGTTCACGTTGATGATGGAATTAGTACGAGACAATTCAGGAGGTGTACGAATGAAACTGGAAGCGGTTAGCGGTTGGTATCGTGAGAGAACGAGTTCTAAGGAGATTATGCGGTCTAACACCCAACCGCTACCATCGCGTGTGAATTTATCAATCGATTCAATGATCTTTTCGTATGAAGCTTCTAAACGATCGGGCAATACATCTTGGTCAGCGATCAGTGTCGTATGACATCGTCCGTGAAAATAAGCTTCAGTCGTCACTTCTTCGTCCTGGTCCGTGTCAGCGTTTACGATGTACTTGACAAATCTCGCTTTAACCGTTATATGCCACTTTATAGAAAGCAAACGTGTCAGTTCGTTTAGAATGTCCGTACGTAACGTATCGTGCATTTCATCAAAAAAGGTTATGACATCGTTGACACATTCTTCGTCATCTGTGATAGGCGTGTAAACGCGCAATACCAACGCGCCGCGTAACGAATATTTACATTCAACAGCAAATGACTGCATTATCAACAACAATGAAAACACGAAACTTTAACAATTACTTGCTCGCTTGAAGAACAATTGAATACTGATACGAAATTAGAAAATAAGCACTGTTTTATATGCGACACGTGAAAGTTACACTGCGCGAGACTTGAAGGTGAACGCTGGCAGTGATCGTCGCTCTACTTATACTATCTATGACAGTAGCGCGCGTAGCTATCCGCTCCCACTACCGAACTATTACCGTCGACGATCCCCCACTACCAACTGCGCGCGCAGCTATCTGCTCCCACTACCGTGCTTTATTTCATACCGACCAATTGACGACAGCCATCCCCACTACGGATGCGCGCGCAGCTATCGCTGAGGAGGTGAAATGCAACGCGACAAACCAACATTCTTGCTTCAGATATGGATGTGTCCACATATTCTTTTGCAAGCCGATTAAAAAGCTTTTACAACATCAGTCGTCGTGGTAACATTAAATTTTTCGTTCATAAATTTCCGAATGCGAACGTAAAAATTTTTGACCTAGCCAAAGCTGGGTTTATTTACGAAGACGATGGTGATGTTGTAAGATGCTGCAAGTGTAAAATACGAATTATGGATTGGGCAGTGGGTGATGATCCCGCCCAAGTCCATAAGGCGTCAATGCCCGCATGCGATTTCGTTCGTGAACACTTGTAGAAGTCGACGCACGCAAAAACGGCTCTTTTCAGAGCCAACATAAACTTATGTACAAACATACCCGTTTGGGTAGTACTAGTAGTACTAGGTGTTAGTACTACTACTACTACCGAACGACAGTATTCACTCCAAAAGTGTGAGTGAAGACACATAAAAAAAAATTACTCAAACAATATGCGTATACACTATAAATATCATGATCACGATTAATAGCGTATCACTCACATCGCAGATCATCGAGACGATGGACGTCTATCGATATGATGATGGGAAACATTTCACAATAACCAAAGCTTCACGAAGCGCGATACGGTCCAACTTATGTTCCATGTATTTTGTGAAGAAAAGACGATTTTGTGGCAACTACTGTACGCGTTACAAATTCGGCGTTGACAAATGTCACGCACGTTGTTGGCGTCACATAAAAAAACACCGCAGTGATTTGCCACCGATCGTGCTGTTGATGATAGTATCCGATCGTATACACAACAAATCACGGTGGCTTCAATTTATCGTAGAGTGCGAACAAAATAACGTACCGATAGAACTTGTGGTTTACGAAAAGAATATGTTCAAGTGTACCGTACGTCACGGATGGAATTTTCTTTCACGTTTCCGTCCGATTCCTGAACTCTATAACGCTGTTCAGCGTGTGCACGGCTTACACGATTCACACGGACAGATGAACTACGCTACTGTATACACGGACATGCTCGCCTACGGAAGTTCGATACCACACGCTTCTTGTTGCATCGTCCTTACGGAGCGCACTATTCCGATACGCACACCGATGGAAATATACAGAAGCGTGATGATGATAGTGCCAAAGTGCGCACTGGATCCTAGCTACAACGTAAGTTTTGACCTGCACTGCCCACCGTCCTCGTTACCGACACTAGCGAGAGGGAAACAGTTCGCGTTGGTGAACAACAAGGCGCAGGGATTATTTTCGGTAGCCTTTCTGAAGGAGGCATTGCCTACACTCCGCAAGTATTGCGAATACTTTGGTCTGCGGTATTCGCACGAACAAGGGTACACGGTGAAAGACCAGCGTTTGTACGAACAGTGGCAGCATTGCACGGGCTCTATGGCGGACGAATTTTGGTTGTTGAACTCGTATCTGATACACCTGCATACGAAATCGAGAAGTCAACGCCCAATCGCTGAACTCAAAGCTAAACACAGCGGTTCGATTCTGAAAGCCGATAAAGTGTATAAATAATACTGTCGTACATGCGCCGGGGACATTCCACGTTTGGTTGTGACATCATGGATATCGTGCTACTGTTCATTATCGTGTGCACAAGTGCCGTTGTCGCATCGAGCGTTAACGCTAACGATGTTGATTTCGCTATAGATTACTTGGTGCGATACGGTTACGTGCCCGACGATAGTTTACGACTCACGGACAACACCACCATCGATATGGACGCCTACCTTCGCACGTTTCAAGTGAATTACAATTTAACCGTAAATGGAGAATTGAACAACGAAACGATGAATCTGATGCGTGCGCGGAGATGCGGTAACGAAGATTTCGTGTCGTACACCTTACGAACACGTTTGTCGTGGCGGTTCTTTCACGGTAGCGCCAGCGCTATAGAAGCGTCACGACAAGCGTTCGCTGTATGGCAGAAACATTCGAACCTGGAATTCGAATATCGACCCAACGACATAAACGCCGACATGGTCATTGCTATGAAATATTTTAAACACAGGTGTCTGACTTCGAGGTGCACGATCTGCGGGTACGATTTGGACGGGCGAGGAGGTATACTCGCTCACGCTTACTACCCGCCCGATTTACCGTATAACACTACCGAAATACACATGGACTACTACGAATCGTGGAATTATACGAACGCAACCGAAATACCGGACGATGAGACCAGTTTTCTTCAGGTGTTAACGCACGAAATCGGACACGCGTTAGGACTGTCTCATTCCCTCGAGAAGGATTCGATCATGTACCCGTTCTACGTACCACGCTCGGACGGTCCGTTCGACCTGAGAGACGACGATATAAAAGGCATTCAACGCTTGTACGGGAAGCCGCCGCCGCCGTCGCCAGCTACGACGACGACGTCAACGACGACGGCGACGACAACGAACGACACCGTTCGGACGACGGATTTATGTCGGCTAAAGAACGTTAATCAATTTTTAATAATCAACAGACACCTGTATATTGTGCACGATAACTTTTTGTGGACATTGGATCTCGAGTCGAAGCGATCGAGTCCGTCGTCGCCGCTTCTGTTGACGGATTGGTTGACTTTCTTACCGTTGACGTTCACCAACGTTTCAGCGATGTACCAGAGACCACGAACCGAAGAAGTGGTGCTATTCATAGACAACTACGTATACATGTTCGATATACACAGTCTGCAACCGCTGAACGGGTATCCGCGTTCGATCACAACGCTCGGTGTTCGCACGATGACGAAAATAAACGCTGCGATACACACGTACACGGGTCGAACTCTTCTGTTGTACAACGATATGTATTACGGCGAAATAGACGAGTGCACGTTCACGATCAAGAAACACGGATACGTTACAGATCGTTTTGTCGGCTTACCAGAAGCCGTCGACAGTGCGTTCCGATACATCGACGGAAAGATTTATTTCTTCAAAGACGCACGCGTATACGTGTACGATGAATTTCTAAATACGATCGTAAAAGGAAAACATAGCGACGGACTCTCCGTTGTCGGAATAAAATGCATAGACAGTACGATCGTATCAAAACTAATCGATTTATTACGCGAGTACGTATAAATTCCGTGAACAACGGACGAGACGCATCATTCACAAGATGAGTGTTGACAAGTTCGGCAGACACCAGAGCGCTGTCAGAGCGCGAAGGGAGACGCGTCGCAGTCTACGGGAGGATATTGGTATCTCGATGACCGAGGACGGGCACTTCGACGTAGCGGGGAAAAAATACACAACTTGGGCGAACCGCAAGACGGTAACGATGCCGTTCCACTGCGCTTCGTGCGTGACCACTGTCTGTTTGCCGACGATCCGTCGTCGACGACGACGACGACGACGCAAGGAATAGACGCGAAAGGTCGTAAGCTCGTCAACGTCGGCGCTCCCGTCGATCTCGGGGACGCTGTCAACAAGCAGTACGTAGACTACTCGTGCTTACGTTTCACACAGCTGGTACCGAACAAGAAGAACGGAGCTGTCGTCGACGCGCGGGATCATCGCATACAGTCTCTGAGGGAACCGATTCGTGCGAGAGACGCTGCGACCAAAGTATACGTGGACTCGAAAATCATACCGAAGGATACGAACTCTAACCTAATGGTCGGCAACGTGCGGCTAACACAGTTAGCGCCGCCAGTCAACAACAAGGACGCGGTGAATTTGGAATTTTTGAACCGACACACGATCACCGCGGTAAACGACGCTTATTTCAACGCACAAGGAAAGACTATTCTAAACGTCGGCGACGGTGGCGCACGGGCTACGGACGCGGTGAACGCACGTCAATTGGAGGAGGCGAAGCGGTACGCGAAGAGCGAAACGTACAAACTCGCAAAAGTGTTCCAACATCGTTGGGAGAAAGTGGTATCGTATATCTATAAATTGCATAAGCACGCAGCGCGTACTTCACTTGGTGCCGAAGAGGCGGACTTACTACTTACCAACAAGGCGGAGACGAACGAGTTGATTAGTGATCTGGACAAATCTAAGGACGAGCACGATTGGAGATCCCTTTATCGAGAGCAAGCGAAACAGTAGTCATGTACGAACTACGTAGCCGAAAAAAAAAGGGAGGGCGTGGTCTTATCGGAAAAATAGTTAAAAGCGCGGTACCATTCGTTGCGAAGTCAGTACCTACACTGATCAATCGAGCGGTGGACGTATTACCGGTGGAACTACATCTGCCCGGCTACAGGTTCTGTGGACCCGGAACGAAACTAGAGCAGAGATTGGCTCGCGGTGATCGAGGAATCAACGAGTTGGACGAAGCTTGTCGTGAACACGATATCGCTTACAGCAAGTACAAGGACAACGAACGACGACGTGTAGCGGATCGTGTGCTAGCCGGTAAAGCGTGGGAACGAGTGAAAGCTTTGAATTCCGGCATCAGTGAAAGAGCGTACGCGGCAGCCGTAGCAGCAGCGATGAAGGCGAAATCAGCGTTAGGCAGCGGGCTATGCTGCGGTGGTGGTGTGCGTAAACGTCGCACCAGACGACGCAAGCCGGTTCGACGCACGATAATCAGGAAGAGGAGGAGGAGGAGGACAACGACAACTGGGGCAGGACGTCGACGAAGACGGGCCGATGGTAAAAAGGCTTCAGGACTATACCTTCGACCGTACCGAAAAAACTAATCAAAATACCCGTGCGTCCGTTGTCCGATCGAGATCTTTATGAGTACACGAAACTATTGCGTATACCTTATTTCAGAGGCGTGTACATGCGCGACACACTTCCTAGTACATCACCGTGGGAGAACGAAAGCGCAATCGTGAATCTGGACGACGCTACCGGACCGGGCACGCACTGGGTATGCTACAAGAAGCGAGGCGACAGAGTCTGGTACTTTGATGGATTCGGCAATCTGCGCCCTCCTGTCGAGCTAATACGGTACTTTGGATCGAACGTGACCGACATTCATTACAATTACGCACAGAAACAGCCATCGAACACGGTCATCTGCGGACATTTATGTTTAGAGTTTTTGACATCGAACGATCAGTAAACGACAAGATGTCTTCGCTTACGGTCAGTGTCACAGGAACGGATCCAAGCGCACTGGTTTGTGACTTTTTTCCACCGCTTGAACTGACGAACGGTGAATGGTACGCGGGACTGGTGGACTTTACCACGTACAACTCTATACCGAACGTGGAAAGCGGAAGAAACAACATCTTTCCCGTACTAAAGGGAGCACGTAAAACGTTAGAACTCGTCAATATACCGACCGGTGTGTACGAAATCAGTGATATCGAAACATACCTGAAGAAAGAACTAGCAGACCCAAAATTTTCTCTACGACCCAACAACAACACGTTGAAATGTGAAATTTATTGTTCATACGATATCGATTTCGGATGTACGGAACACACGATCGGTACCATGTTGGGTTTTTCCAAGAACCGAAAGTTAGAAGCGTATATATTACACACGTCGGACGTGCCTGTAAACATTAACAAAGTGAACGTTTTGGAGATAAGGTGTAACGCTGTACAAGGCTCGTACAAGACGGGGCGAAACGAGCATATACTGCACTCGTTCTATCCAACGGTTGAGCCAGGATTCAAGATAGTAGAAACGCCTAGAAACGTCATTTATTTTCCACTTAACGTACTACACTTGCGTAACGTTACACTGTCCGTACACGATCAGGACGGTGATATTGTGAATTTTCAAGGCGAAGTCATCACCGCACGTATACATTTGAAACGTGTGTAGTAATCATGGGAATTTATTTCACCGATACCCCCGTGATGAAGAGCGGTGGCGGCAGCGGCTCGCACCACGAGATAAAAGAGGTCAACACTTTTGGAAAAGGTATCAGTAGACGTTCGTCGTTGACACGGTTAACAGCAACTAACCGACGCTACCTGATTTCATTAGGATTCAAAGTCAAGAAAAACAAGTAATATGGCGGACAGCGGTATCGTCTTATCGGTTGAACGTCGACCATTCTTCGAAGACAACATCACGCATTACGAATATCATCCTCATGCACCGTACGCGTCAGCGTCACGATACGGAAATAACGATGAGATACGCATACCTATACTGCAACAGGAAGTCTTCACTTTACCGATGGAAAGTTTCCTGTACGTTGAAGGCAAATTGAGCAAAAAGACCGACAGCACCGGTAGTGTGAACGTGAAAATGATCAACAACGCGATCGCGTTTCTCTTCGAAGAAATCCGTTACGAACTGGCCGGTGTGGAAGTGGATCGTACCAAGAGCGTCGGCATCACGTCCACTATTAAAACCATGCTATCTGCCGGCAAGCAGGACATTGTTTCGATGCAAAACGCCGGTTGGGTTGCTCCTACAGTTAACGAGATAACACCGACCGGCCAACACGAGGAATTCAACTTTTGCATACCGTTGAGGATGCTGATGGGATTCGCTGAGGATTTCACGCATGTTATTTTAAACATGAAACAGGAACTTATACTGTTGCGCACTTCCAGCAACGTTAACGCTTTGTTCTCGTCCACGGATGCGCCCGCTAACGCCGATATAGAACTGACCAAAATCTCTTGGATGATTCCGTTCGTGTACGTGAACAACGAAGTACGGATACGATTGTTGGATATCATACGCAAGGACCTACCGCTATTCTTACCGTTTCGTAGTTGGGAACTGCACGAGTATCCGGCTTTACCGACGACCGACAGACAGACTTGGACAGTGAAAACAACTACACAACTGGAGAAACCACGGTACGTGATACTCACCTTTCAGACCGCCAGAAAAAACAATCTGAATAAACACGCAGGTGAATTCGATCACTGCAATGTGACAAACGCGAGACTCTTTCTGAACGACAAATACTACCCGTACGATAACCTGAACCTGGATATCGATAACGGACGTTACGCATTGCTGTACGACATGTATACACGATTTCAAAAATCGTACTACCACAGAAGTCAACCCAACGTACTTCTAACACCCACAGAGTTCATAGCAAAAGCACCGTTATTCGTCTTCGATTGTAGCAGACAGGACGAATCGCTCAAGTCATCACCAGTCGACGTCAGATTGGAATTCGAGTCATCGACCAATTTCCCCGCTCAGACAGCGGCCTACTGCTTGATACTGCATGATTCAATAAATGTGTACACTCCGTTATCCAACACGGTGCGCAGACACAATTAAACGCTTACTATATATTGTTTTTTTTTTTTTACTGTAAATAGAACTTTGCTTTTTTAGAATGTAATTTTTAATTAAAAAAAAAATGTTATCAATTTTCATGTATTTTTATTTTATTGTAAATAAATGTAATGTAATCAATTTTCGTTTATTTTATTTTTGTGGAGGGGGAAAACGATTCTCCTCTTCTCCCTATTCTTCGTTCAGTGTTTCATCAGCACGAGTCGCGAGTGGACGTACAAGATGCTTTCACACGATATCTATGTTGACGATATCAATCACAACAGCAACAACCGCTATTTCAAACAATGCGGTGAAGCGGCAACGACTACATCAATCAAGTCTTTATCACCGGACGATAAAGAAGTACAGGTCATCTTAATTCAAAAAATCACATCTCCGTACCCGCGTTACAGAAACTTGGAAAACCGTTTAAAGAGTTTTAAAGAATGGCCTGTATCGTTAACGATAACACCTAAAGAATTATCAGAAGCGGGTTTCTTTTACACCGGATGCAACGATAGAGTGATTTGTTTTTGCTGTGGAGGTGGATTAAACAAATGGGAACGTGGAGAATATGCTTGGATGGAACACGCACGACATTTCCCTGCGTGCTCTTACGTAATGTTAATGAAAGATAAAAATTTTATCCTCAAGGCACTGGGTATTGTTACCGAGGCGCAAGCACCAACAGCTGTAGCAGTGACAGCAAAGAACGAACAACGCACCGACACGATCAAGGAGAATATAAAAAACGTAGAAGAAAGCTCGAATCGTGATACGATGTGCAAAGTCTGTTACACACAAAACGTGGAAGTTGTACTTATTCCCTGTCGACATTTTATTACATGTGTGAATTGCGCCATAACCCTACATAATTGTCCATTATGTAGAACCGCATACACTGCTTACATGAGAGCGTATTTCTAGTTCGTTTTCACGCGTCTATTGAACACCAGGTTTGAAAATATATATATGCTGCTGTGACAAAAGTGTTTTATACAACCTCCGCTAATATCGCATACCTCAGTGTTTGAACAGCACGCGTTGAAGACGGACGCATGGAGCTGCTATCTCCGTACGAGTACATACGCTGCAGTGACTTAAAGCATACAGTACTGTACCCTATAGAAATTTTTGTATACAACGTTCTGACATGTAAATTTGTTGCACTGATCCGTGACGAAAATATAAAGTACAAAATAAACGTTCCGAACAAATTCTTTACGAGCGTTTCACAATATACAACGTGTCTGTTCCGTAAGACGGACGGATCTGCAACGTTCCTAGTAAAACCAAACACGTTGTATATAACGAAAAAAGGATGTGCGAGGATAAACTAGCAGTCATAGTTGACTTTCACTGTTTTATCGACAACGATGGAAACGAACTCGTTAAGGAACTAGCCGTTATGGACGTCACTGCATTTGCCAGCAGGCATTGGATATTTACACATCCAGTAGAGACGATTGTTTCGAATCACAAGCATGTGAGGACAAACAGATGGTTAACAGACCATTATCATGGACTAACGTGGACGGACGGGGACACATCGTACGAACATCTTGTACCGATATTAGAAAAGTATACGTTTCCTTTTAACTTCGTGTTCGTAAAAGGATTGCAAAAAAAAAGATTTCTACAGAAGCGTATCGTGCATTTTAATATTATAAATTTTGAAGATTTCGGATGTCCCAAACTCGATCAATTACAATCAATACACGGAACAGCCTGTCTCACGCACCGCTTATGTCCGGAAAAATGTACAAATAGTAGAGTACACGCTTTACGCGAGTGGGTTGTGTCAGATTTTAGAATAGTCAATACGTTTCTGATAAATTACTAAAATTATTGTTTAGCGCTTACATAAAAAAAAAACAGTCGTCGCCTTTCTATCGATTACATCATCTGTCTAAAAATAAATTAGCGTGTTCAAACAAGCGCGACCGCTGTCTAGACGTATAAAAAAAAATAACCGACACCTCTCTTCCCCACCTACCCATCGAACCGGTAGAAATCAAGTTGCATCCTGTTCACACAGTTAAAAATAAATTAACGTCGGCGACATGTTCGAACAAGCACAAGTGCTGTCTAGACGTATAAAAAAATAACCGACTCCCCTCTTCCCCACCTACCCATCGAGCCGTGAGAAATCAACTCGTGACCTGTTCACACGGTTAAAAATAAACGCATACTGTGCGTTGAGTGGTTTCCCCCCTCTCCGGTTTCCACCTCCACAACTACCTCCCTATATATTCCACTGCGCACAAGCGTTATTCGTTCATTCGTTGAGAGACGTGCCGCAAATTATTATAAGTTCTTTATTTTAAAATGGCATCATTCACTGAAAAGTTTGCTACTATTAGCGCAATCGAGTATAAAAAAATAAAGGAATTAATAATCGGTGTAAAATATCCGATAAAGAAATGCAAAATATAGACGCAAAATACGGTAAAACTATACTCGTCACTCTTCAAGATTACAAAGACCCTAGACTAAAATATCGTGTATATCTACCAAAGAGATACGCAGGTGTTTTTGAAGATGAGGAATTAAAAAATTTATTACCGTGCTCGCTGCAACTAATTTATCGCGGAGAAAAGGATAGAGCTTACATAGTAGAAATTGTACAGTAG
Source organism: Magicicada septendecula (assembly GCA_034769895.1). Lineage (NCBI taxonomy): Eukaryota > Metazoa > Arthropoda > Insecta > Hemiptera > Cicadidae > Magicicada > Magicicada septendecula. The sequence continues at coordinate 173,423,081 of CM068367.1, read as the reverse complement.
TATCGAATGGACATCTTCATTTGTCACGTACGATTACATATATATATATATATATAATTATAAATAATATATGTGATTACACATATTTCATTTGATTATGCCTAGATAATAAAACAAGGCTTACATGTTGTACACTTTAGACATCTTCAGAATTAACAAATATATTTGTACATAATTGTCATTGCACGCGTTTACCAATAATATTTAAAATAATGTGCTTACACATAATTCATTTGATATAATTGTATACAATTGTATTTTTTTTAATTGTCACTACTGTGTGTGTGTTTATTTCATTTTTTGTACATATTTGTCATGTCATAGTGCACTGTAATTTTCACTACTGTGTACGTTTACATATTATGTATTTTAAATTGTAATATATTTTGATTACTTTCACTACTGTGTGCGTTTACATATTATGTATTTTAAATTGTAATATATTTTGATTACATGTATTTTAATTATTTGTAATTAAACAGTATTGCTTTAACCTTTTTATTGTTTTTTTAATTTCAAAATTCCTTGGAACATTAACACTATTCTAAAAAAATCAATTTTATTAAACAAGTGTATGATTATAATATAATTTAGAAATTAAAGAATATTTAAAAATCAAACTGACCTTATACAAGTTCCAGTTGAGTCTCGCGACGAACTATGTGTCTTGGAGAGCAGTTCGTACAGGCTTATATATATAGTATTTCAAGGATGTACGCGAAAGAGATGGTAACAACAAAAAAAGCTCCCACACACAAAGTCATGAACACGCACTTAGCTCGGTCTGCGTTCTAATTCCCACACGCTGTGATAACAGATGGTGTCAGACATCCTGTTTGTTCTGTTATTAAAAAAAACTTTATGTACGACCACGTTCACACGCTGCGATAAACAGATGGTCATACAGACGGAGCCGATTACATCATCAACAAAAAAAGTAACAGCTGTCACGCATACTTAGCTTGGCTTGTTCACACAATAATTTATGTACGCCTTTAAATTCGTTCACACCCAACATTAACATATGTTCAGACAGCCGGCGACAATTAATTATACGCTCAGACAGACGGCGACAACTAACAGATGGCGGCAATTAATTCTACGCTCAGACAGCCGGATGCAATTAATTTAGCGACTCGCTAAACAGATGTCTAGACAGCTGCAAAATGCACGTGGGAGTCAACTGCTAAATTCAAAAAAAAAAAAAAAAAAAAAAAAAAAAAAAAAAAAAAAAAAAAAAAAAGCATGTGGGAGCCAACTACCGCTTGTCCCTATTATATTTATTATATTACAAACACACCAGTAATAACGAGTGGTCTGTCAGCATTCTGTTGTAAAAAATAACTCCACATGTGAAAAGCATGGATTTTTTTTATCGTATAATATTTTTATGTTTATATATTTGTAAATATTAATTGTAAAGTAGATATTTTTTTCTTTTATGTACAGGGAAAATGACAGTTCATTGCTGGACGTCACACGACGGGAAATTCAAAAATTGTGGTGGTGGGAGTAACCATGTTTATACACAACATCGACGATATCGGCACGGCAGGGTAAATATATACGAAACCAGTACACTATAACACCGAGTTGGCAACAATGGCGAAACATACATTCAACCCGTACACTATAACACCGAGCCGACAACAGTTGGCAACACCGCATCGACGCTTTTCCAACATGGCCGAACTTCCGGAAAAACCCCTTACATATACATAACCATACACTATAACACACGCACGAATCGGCAACCCGGCCGTACCTTAACCACTACACTCTTACACAACCCGACAACGTCGCACCTTTTCCAACATGGCCGCCGGCGCCCCACCACGACGGGCGGCCATCAAGCCACCACCAGGCCGCCGCCCAGCGACGATGACGACGTCAACGGCGAACGGCGAACATAGCCACGCCTCCGCCAATCAACGCACACATTACCCCACTTTAGGCGGCGACGACGACAACATGGCCGACAGACTACTGCCGCATGGTTACCCCCACCACCACAATTTTTGAATTTCCCGCCGTGTGACGTCACTTCCGGCAAGGAACTGTCATTTTCCCCCTACTCACTGCAATGAAAAATACAAATTATTAAGTTTTTTTTTGGTTTATTAAATTAATAAATACAGGCTGCTTTACAAAAATCACAACTCAAAATTTTTTAAATAATGATTTTATTTATTTATATTTAACAGATAAGAATATGCTTACAGATACTACAATCGTCTACATAGAAAATGATGTACAAGTAAGTAAGTAACAAATAGGCCCATGCAAAAAGAGACTTAAGTCTATTTGAAAAATTGGTTGGAAAAATTAAAATAAACTTTTTTTTTTAGAATACTAGATTTTGAAAAATTGAGCCTTGAATATTATTGTTTTAAACTAAAAGATATAATTTGTATCCTTTAATTAAAAAATATGTTAAGTATTCCAAAAAAAAATAGGTCTTCTAAAAATATTATTGTCTTCCGGATAGGTCTAGTCGTCTTCTCTTCCTCGGATGGTTCTCAGTTCCCGTTCAGATGGTTTCAATTAAAGTTCGGCTTCCCTCTTGTTCCGTAGTTGTTCGTAACCTCAGGTTGAAATAGGTCGATCCCCTTCTTCCTTTGGAATGAGTCGTCCGTTACGTTCCTTCGGAGTATTCTTCTTTTACAGTTATTTTTAATTTTTTAAGTATTTTATTACTGGTTATTCCATCAGGTGTCGTATGGGATGCTTCTCCAATACTTCTTCCTTCTTGGTTTATAAAAAATTTAAATTTTTATAGTTAATTTCGGATTGAGAGCTGCATACATCCGCCCTCCGCGTCAGTCAATATTGAAGTCATTAGAATTCCAACGGTTTTTTGGTAATAAATCCCAGTTGCTATGGTTACCTATTAAATTATGCTAATTCTCATTGGTCGTTATTTTATGTCATTGTTATATTCTAACGTTTTATTTTGGTTTAAATCTATAAAATATCTTCAAATTAAGATTTCTTTCTATATTAGTAGTTATATTAATTACATGAATACCATTGTTCTTCTTTTTTGTTAAGGATTATTTTGATATCCCTCATGGTTACTTTTGAATAGTTAATAACATTTTCCTTGTTTTCTTATTTATATTTCTTATATATTTAATCTAAAACTGGATATTATTTATACATCTTTGTATTAGGTATACTTACTTAACTGTTTAGACATTTGGTATATTCTGATTGATACTGGGCTATTGTTTTGTTTTTAAATTTACAAAGTTACTTCACTAAATGTTAGGCCTAGAGCCTAGACTTCTCCATACTACTATTTAACATTCGTTGTAACTTATTAACTTTATATATGGTACATTAAAACAATTTTTATATAAACAGATAATAAAACATTGGTGATTCTAACTACACCTTCTATTATAAAAATATTCCTTGCCAGGTTCAAGCCTGAAATTAAACTTCTAACTAGTTTTCTGTTTTTTACTATTATCTTGCTTATCTTATAATTTACTATATACTATGGTTTTTTGAACAATAACAAAACTCTTATAATACTACTGTTAAGCTGTGCCTTACACAATATGTCTTACTTACTAATCCCTTCACTTAAATACAGTGTCTGTCCTTCTTATTTTACTATTCATTCTACTAACTTAATTTTTACCTTTATTTTATAATTCTTACTTCCTATTACCTAAATTCATAATAGCACAATCAGTTTAATCTTACTTGCTAACATAAAGTTTATCAAAAATTGTTTAGCTATTTTATTATAGTCTGCTTATAAAATACTTTATTCTGCACACCCACTGCACTTTTCCCTTCATAGAAGGTTTCTTTATCTGTTATCACTATCACTTTTTTACCACATGCTATACATAGCATTTCATCACTTATTTATTTTTATACACTTTTTATTTCACTCACTAATATTATTCACACGGTTTGTCTGATTATTTTGATATCACTGTGTGATTATGGCTCATGAATAATTAGTTTACTTTCAAATCACCTTGATCACTTTTGGTTATTATTTAATTATTGCCTTTGTTTGGCTCAAAGCATCTTTTATTGGCTTTGACTATTATTATCACTATTAATTTGGGTATGGTTAGTTTTTAACTCCCTACCTTATATTTATAAGTACATCTTTCTTCTCCTTTCACACAATATATATATATAACATCATTATCATACTTGTTATTGTTAATATGGTTATCTCTTATTTATGCCCTAACTATTTTAGTGCATTGGTTTATATAAATATTATAGTCATAATTCGGAGATTACAATGTTCGTTATTACATTCTTGGTTACATTTAGTTTCTTATTCCTTCTTCCTTGTTACATTATATTTTCCTTGTTGGTTTTCCAATCTATTGGGTCAAGTCATTGTCAGTTTCTCAGTCATTTGTTATCGTAATTTGGTCATTAATCTTTCATTTATAAGTTTTTGGCCTTTCTTCTCATTTTCAGCTTTTTTGTTTATTATTAATCATCAGTGTATTTTCACCATGTTATGTCATGTTACAATATTAATGATTGTAATATTAAATTGCTGGGTAGATTGTAATACAAATTAAATTCAATTTTAAAAAAGTAGAGTAAGATTCTCAAAGATTTTACGTCATACCTAAGTAATATCTGCAGTGTTTTGGAGGTGGGTGGGGGTTTATTTTATTTTATTTATTTATTTTTTGTTTGCTTAATATATAAGTAAATGTACACAATTTTAAGTTATTTTATTGAATTTTACTAAGAAAATTTCATTCACCTCTCTAACTCGACCTCCCCTTTCTAGTCACTGCCAAGGCAGTTCCAAATTAAGTTTAATGTGAACTTTGAAACATCTGAACTTTAAAACAGGTCTAACTTGTCCATTGAAATCGTCTTTCAGAATTGTCCTTTTTATCAAGCTGATGGTGAACTTAAACTTTTTAAAACGGTAAGGCTTCTTTTAACAATAATGTAACTACATAAACAACAAACTCGGATTAGTGTTCGATAGAGTAAACAAGTTGTTGATATTGTCTGGCAAGCATACGTAAAGTATGGCACTGAACTGCACAAACAACCAGAATTTGGTAGACAAATTGCTGGTTTTAGGGAGACAAAGCCGGTACCCTGTTCAGTTGAAGATAGGCACTCCATTGGGCACTTTATGTAGCCACAGTTTTTGAAATTAAAATATTAAAAAACACAGGCATACAGATTTGCTTGTAGAGTTATGCCACTGAGCTTTTTAAATAAACTCTATAATATATCGGAAATTCACTTTACTTATATAATCTCAATTAAAATATGTCATTTCTACATCACATTATATTTTACTGAGGTTTACTGTTTAAGTACCAGCTGTCTTAATATTACAATTTTAAAACTGTGTCTTCCTGACGCCTTGTTGTGTTAACAGATCTTCTGAATAACATGCATTTTGCGGCAACTACGCAAAAAAGGATTAACAATACTCTTGTACTTGCTAAAAACCTATCTGATTTAACTTTGACTTTTCATAAAATTTTATAAACAATTTAAAAATGTTAAATATTTCAAGACGAAATTACTTTCCTGAATGGCAGTATTTAGCAGCTAAAAATAATGAAATTAAAGAAGATGGACTGTTTTTTTTTCAGTTCTTATTTTCGAATGGAAATTATGATCTAACATTCTGAACACGAACATGAACACTCTTATAAAACTATTTAAAATATTCAACATCATGTGTTCACCGTATACATCACCATTTATGAAGTCATTTATAATTTACAGTACTTCTCTGCCCCTTCTCTCTGTCATAAGTACCTGGAAACAATCTGCCTGTATCAAATTTGTCTTAATACAATAATTCAGTGGATGTGGAAAAGCAGCGTCGGTATGCTTCAGCGTATATGTCACTGTTTATATACTCTCTGTCATAAGTATCTGGAAACAATCTTTTTCTCTCTCTCTCTCTCTCTCTCTCTCTCTCTCTCTCTCTCTCTCTCTCTCCTATGGCACTACAGCCCTTGTTGGGCTGAGACCTTCTTCAATTTTTCCCCCATTCTCTTCTATCGGTAGCCATCCTCCTCCAGGATTGCACTTTCAGTATTTCTTTCGCACCCTCATCCACCACATCCTCCCATCTTCTCCTCGGTCTTCCCACTGGTCTTTTTCCGTGGAATCTGGTATTTAATAGTTTTCGTGGTATTCTGTCTTCCCCCATCCTGACTACATGACCAGCCCACCTTAGACGCTGTAGTTTTATGTATTGTGTTAGCGGTGGTTGTTTATACATTTGATACAATACAAAGATATATCTTATTCTCCAGCCATGTATGTCATTAACTGGTCCTAGGATATCTGGAAACAACCTGCCTGTATCAAATTTGACTTAATAAAATAAGACAGTGGGTGTGGTAAAGCAGCGTCGGTATGCTTCCTTTGTAGTAGTTGATGCTGTTAAGTATGGCTTTGTTCTCCAATTTCTTTTATTCACCGAGGTCTTGATGACTTGCGGTCTTCAGGTACGTTTTGTAACAAACGTGGAATGTACTGAATAATAGAAACAATTCTGTTTCTGTAAACAACGCAGTTTCTGAAATGAAAACAATTTTTTATACAATCCTATTAAACAAATGTGTCTTGTAGAGACTACATTACAGAATCAGTTGGAAAAACGTCGTCTTTTTGCCTTTACAATGAAGAAAGTAACAAATTTGAGTATGTTAACTGACAAAGTTAAACATAAAATTAAGTGAAATAGTTTTACATAAAAGAGTTATGTGGTGGTACTAAACAATTTAATTTGTTTGATAAAAAAATGAAAATAAAAATAAGAAAGGTCGAAATATTTGATTAGAACGGATAGACGATAATTCTCAGATAATTGTAAGAAGTAACTGTAGCATTTCACAATTGTCTGGATTATACTGACACAATCCACTTACGTTATTCTGTTAGGAGTGACAAAATTTGGTTCCAACTGCTGATAAAATGAAGTTTTCAAAATATTGTTTAATATTGTTAATTGAAATAAACTGTAAGAAAAATTTGTCTATAACATAAAAATAGAAGAATTATTTTTTAATCTGTATACGAACCAAGTAGCTAAATGATTTGTTCTACTTTCAGAAAACTTCCTACTTGGAGGAAGATTTATTAAGAGTATTAAATGGTACAAAAAATTATTAGAAAAAGAATTGGGCTTAAAAACCACTAAAACCAAAACAAACGTTAGGAAAACCTCTAGAAACGAAAATGGGGATTCTTTGGATATTAAAATCGGAAAGGATATCATAGAGGAAGTAATATCACATGAAATCGAATCAACTAGGACATAAAAAGGAGAACGGCGCAAGCCAAAAGGACTTTTTTCAAGAAGAAAATTTGTTACTTTTAAATATTTGAAAAGGAATTAGGAATAAATTCCTGAAGTTGTATGTTTGGAGCACTGTATGAATGTGAACCTGAACAAAAGGGAAAGCTGAGTAACAGGAGCATTTAAAATATGGTGCTATACAGTGGCGGCTCGTACAGGGAGTGCAAAAGGGCGCAGCCCTCCCACTAAATTTCCAAATTAAACTTGTCAATAATATAACTATAATGTGTAGTATACTTATGTGAAAGATATTTTTGGGGCGACTAATAGAGATCACCCGATGTTTTCGGCATGGTCCCGCAGCCGGACGCTTTCGCTGTCGCCCTCCCTGCATAGGCGGGTCTTGCGGGTAGCGGGTAAAGAGGACGTGTACACATGTCTATGCTTTTAAATCAACAGCAGCCATTATAGGGCGGGGCTCTGCCCGCTGTCTGATTTCGCGGTTCTTTTCATAGAGAACCGGAGCGTTGTTCAAAACTTCTCTGTTGCTATTTAAGGGCATATATTTTCTCTTGTGTTTTGATTATGTTCTTGTTGTATTTTTTGTGTAAACATAATGTTCTAATAATTTATTCTTTATTAGGCAGTGTATTCTGTGTCAGATAGTGTTTTTGTCGAACCTTGTGTACATAAACGTGTAACTTATTCTGTCTAGGCCTGATCCTGTGTTCTGTGCGTATTTGTTAGAAACAAATAGGGTAGGGAACAAATACATTTTTTTTAGCAATGCATGCATTTAATAACATAATTTATTAAGTATTTAAGTTTAGGAACGTGAACTGCTTAGGGTTATAAATAATTTCAGTTTCAAACACTGTTTAAATATTGGTAGTTTGCAAGGTAGATTTTTGATATTAACAATACTTTTAGTAGTAAAGCAAAAGGTTCAATTTTACAATTATTTCATGATAATAGCAATAATTTAGTTTCTACGGGTGACTTTTGTTACATATGGGTCCAAAAAAATTTTGCCCCCCCCCCAAGTCTAAAACATTACCAGCCGCCACTGGTGCTATAGGAGAATGTTAAAAAAAGTAAAATGGTTTGACAAAGTAACAAATAAACAGATTCTGGAAATGACGGGAGAGAGGAGACATTTTGTGGAGAAGTATAACAAGAAGACAAGACAGGATGGTTGGCCACTGGTTGAGACATCCTGGACTAATAACATTAGTGATGGACGGTACAATGAATGGAAAGGGCAAGTCAGAGACAGCAAGCCAATTGTTGATGTGATAGATATTCAGAGATGAAGATATTGGCTCTGGATAGCAGGAGCTAGAGGACCGCGACTCATGACAGAGAGAGAACCAAAATGTAGCCTACACAAAGTTTGTTGGGCACCGTGTTTTTTTATCCACTTATTTTACATTTTAAAATCCACTTATCCACATATTTACAAAATCACTTTTATATATTTATTTATGATCTTTACGTGTTTTGTAACATATTAACGGGTATAACGCGTACAGCCTCCGTTCATATGAAGAGGAATAGTATTAATGAATTACAGATACGTATACAGACAAAGGAGCTACAACAATGTTATTATTCCTTTTATAGAGTTGAACTAATTAATTGCTGATTACGATATTGTACAATTATATTTATTGTTGAATATAAGTGAGACATATACAAATATTATTGAATGTCTTTGCTTTATTAAGCCCCACGTTTGGAAGCCATATACAACAATGTTAATTCACTAGTTACCTTAATTGGTGTATTAATTAAATTTTAATTAATTAATTTTATTTATTAACTGCTGTTTTATTCATTTGTTAATAAACTATTGAGTGGTAATGATAGCCTTCGTAAGCCCCGCAATTGGAGCGTCATAAACAACAATGTAATCTCACTAATTACATTAATTGGTTAATTAATTAAATTAAGTATTGAATTGAATTTTTATTATAACTAGCCTCTAGTTTGGGATGTCATATGCAATGTGTATTCCATGCATATATATTGATAAATGTTTAATAAATGCTGTTTGCTTACGTTAATATTGATGTTGTTATTCCTAATTACTCTCTTGTAAATGCTACATATATTATGTTATTTAATAGCACCGCGGTGGAGCGCTATGTACAATGTTAATTTATTTCAATAGTTTATCACTCGTTGCCATTAATTATTATTTAGATGGTTCGATTAACTTTGAGTATGACGAAGTTATCACTACTTGATTCCATACTTTTGGCGTCGTTTGTATCGTCGGATGTCTACCTAAAGTAACTGTTATTAATTTGGATGATAATAATGATACAACTCGAACACCAGAATTCTTCATTACTAACAATAATTTATTTAGACATTTTGCAATCGTCTTCAATTTCGGTAATTAATTCTAACATTTCTACACAATAATATAAGATGCATTCTATTGCTAAGTCATCTATTATTTCTCTGATATCTTATCTAGTAATTAATTAAGTATTTAAATCATAATCTACTTTATGAATTACAAAGTTCTCTGATTCATGGATTCATATTTTCATACTCATTCTTTCTGAATTCAACGCTTCGGTTTCGCTCAAAAGAAATTAAATATACGTTCTTATTAACTCAAGGGTGTGCTCTTTGTGAGGAACAGGACAGTGGTTACTTAACCTAATAATACATAAATGGTTTACTTGGAGTACGTATCCAAATCAAACAGCGACTCTCAGGCTGGCTGATGGCTTGATAGATCCTCTCCTCATCGTCTTGAATCCACACTTTCCACTTTCACTGTGATCTTGCACTCCGGCGTCAACAATCTTTTATTTCGCACTCATTTAGAAGGCGTTCTTGTAACGAAAGTTATTTATTTTGGTCATTCAGATTTGATTTATTTGCCTCCTGACCCACTCGCGTAAGATTTTAACTTTACACTTTGTTCACGAGCACTGATAATTTGTACTTTGCTCAGTTGACCCGATTATTCCACTTACACTTATCTAAAAATGAACTTTTTCTTGTGAAACTTACTGTTTTTCGTTGAATGCGTTTCGGCATACGTATTCGCCTTCTTCAGCTTTGATACAGACTGCCATCATTTTGTAACAGTTGTTGTGTGGAAGGTGTACGCCGAAACGCGTTCAACGAAAAACAGTAAGTTTCACAAGAAAAAGTTCATTTTTATGTAAGTGTTAGTGCTGTGAAAGAAGAGATGAATAATCAAGACAACTACTCCACTTATTATCCGTTTAATTTCGAGAATTGAATTGTTTAATTGATACAAATAGTATATTAATTCATTACGCAATTTCGGTATTTAGTTCATGTCACCGAATTCTCTTTCATGTTTATGCACAATGTCTCTACTTATTGCATATCATCAGGAATTTCTATTGTCTTAACGCGACTCGTTAGTATATAACTTCGGATTTTTAACTGAGTCCTTTTAAAGTTTTTACTTCATTACGTACATCATGGTATTGTGATATACAATTTACATTTTATCACGCACTTCTCGAATCACTCTCTAACAGACTAACTGCTTGAATGAATGATTTTAATGAATCACTGATTAACTAACTTTTGGCTGACTCACTAAAAGACTGATCTTGACAAACTCATCGCTTTTGAATAACTCACCCGATTTTGAATAACTGATTAACTTTGAACAACTGGGCTGATTTTGAACTACCGATTCACTTTGAACAACTGGGGCTTGTTCTTCGCCAATACCTATTTGTATGTCTCGAGTTCCACGACCATCTCCACATCTCGTGTACTCTTCCCACCACCTACGTCCTTATTGGTTTTTTGTCTACGTTTCTGCGAAGACCCCTCCTCGATTCGCGAGCTAGTCTTCTGGCTAATTCCTCATTCGTTCTTCACCCTTGTTTCCATGGTGATGTCTTCTCAAAAACCCGCCTTTGCCGAACCCTCGTTCGTGGTAGGTCACTCTGGATCCCCTTCCTTAAAGTCTTGCTTTTCGCTCCTCCTTCGTCGTATGACGACGGACCGAATTTCATGGTTGTCCATCATTCAATTGTTTTCATGTTCCTTCTCAGTTCTTCCCTAGTAATTTCCGTCCTGTTACACATGCGTCTTTTAACTCGGGTGTGATGAATCGCTGTATTATCTTTGACTTCCTTCGTTACGTTCACACGCTGCCGGAGGTCTCTTTCTGGGTAATGAACATCTGTTCCACAGCTCTCCTGAATATTCCTTACTCTCGCTGGTAAACAAGTTCCCCGCTGTGTCACTATGCGTGGTCCTTTGTTCCTATAGCATCCGTTCGTATCTTCCAATTGTGGACTCTGTCTCCTCTGTGTGTCGTCGCTAAACTCCCACGTATGGATTGACAATACTCGCGTCGCCCTCGCATACATTTTCTCGGTAATTGGTCCAAGAAGACGTAGTCTTTTGTCTCTCTGTTATTGCAGCTTATTCCCAAGCTGTTCACTTATGTCAAACATCTGCTGTCACCGAAGCATTGTCTTCTTTAGCGGAGCCTATTTCGTCGCTAACGTGGTGCACGTGTTATTGCCTAATGGTGGCCGGTTGGCTTCAACATACATCACTTTTGACAGTCAACTCTCGCTACTGTTCCTTTTATGCAAAAAAAAATTCCTTACAAAAATTGCTTTACAGTGTCCCCAATTTGTGTTCATTAATGAGTCCAGAATCAAGGAATCCAATCCCAAATTAATGCCTTGCTGAATTTTCACCAATGATCATCCTTCCCAAAAAGGAGTGTAATACGTGGGTTACCACCAAAGATCATCCTTCCTCGAAAAGAGTGTAGTGCCTTTTTTTTCCCCCTCACCTTTGATGGTTTCAATATTTATACTGAATTTATTGCTCGTTATAATGAAATTATGAATCCATTTTACATACTTCCTATTAATTAACTAATTAGAATGATATTCATTTTCATGTTCTACATCTACCTTTTTAAACAGAATAATTTTATTGCTAACTAATTATCCTTTTCTATTCAATCAAGTTTTAATATGCATGATCCATAACTAATCTACAAGCAAGCTAAAATCGTTTTACCAATTTGGTTACACAAAAAAAAAAAAAAAAAAATCCTACGTGTGAACATCTTAAACACCTACTCATTTCATTCATTCTTGGTTATTTTCTCAAAGATTATATTACAATTAAAATTATACAACCTTTTTACATGTCTAAACATCAATAAGGTAATTCCTTGTACATCCTTTTCAAGTAAATATTAAACTTACTTCAACAAAATCTCATCTCTGCTTTATACAACCTTATTTACATTTTCCTTTTACTTCGAATTTAATTAATTCATGTATATTGTAACATAACCAGATGTTACATAACCTAGACATATACTATCAGATTTAATAAATACATAACGATAATGTAAATAGATAATATAATGATAAGAGTAACCAAGAAGAGAGGGACCATGGAAGAAGAAGGAAGAAGAAGTGCCACAAGAAGCAGTAAACCCAAATACTGTTTGACACTACAACCATACTATAACTGACACAAACTAATGGACAAATTAAATTCACTTTAAGCTGTCAAGCGAGTCAGTGAATAACTTGAATGGAATATGATATGTTAATAAAAAATGATTAAATAAGAATCTGAATAATGTGATATCAGAATCAGCATATGGCTGAGGATAAAGCACCATGACTAGTAATTATGAATGCCAAGGACTAAAATTAACGATGGCCACAATATGAGAATGAAACTATATTTCAGTCTCAAATATACTTATGACAAGTAAACATGTTTGTAAGAGGGAACCTTATACAAATAAGCTACCTCAGCAAAATACCGGATTGTGAACTAATAAATGTTTTTAAGACAGAAAACCGATACAAACAATATGCATCAACAATGCCTAAATCAAACAATCATCAGTAAGGTGATTAGTAGAAGGTAATATGAGGGTAAATAACATACACAGAACAATTTTTATACTCAAACATAGCGATAAGCATTATTAATATAATATAATTAATAGTTCAATTGTTAATTAGTGGAATAGAGCAAAATCATAGGAAACAAAATGTCGTAGTGAATAAGGATAGTTCATAGCAATGTATAAGTTAAGGTTTATTCATAATGTTCAGGAAATAAATATCAGTACAGATAGAATAGTGTTCTAACATAAACGTTTGAGTGATAAAACGCGATGTGGAACACAAACAATATTATTAAATGTGTGTAATCGCCTGTTTCGATTAGCAGACGACAGTGTGAAACCGAGTGCCTGAACATTGTTTATTTAGCAATGTCAGTAAAAGTGTAAAGTAAACCAGTGTCAAACTATATCAAATTAAAGAGGACAAAATATCCTTTAATTTGATAGCGATACGACCCCAATCACAACTATAATAAGTGCGTGAAAGGCGTTAGCATCATTTGCACAAAATGCATAAGAAATCTGGTTATCAACACTAATAACAACGACAACTGTCAATCATTCCGGCGAATGTCGGTTAGAAAACCGTTATTGACGGTTGGAAAGTAATTAATACAATCGCCTAAAGCCGATCAAACGGTAGTGTATATAAGGAACTGCAGCGGATTACCGTTAGACACTTTTTAATTTGATTCAGCGTGGAAGGTGCGCTGGTCTCATCAAAATTTTTACTAACTAGTAGTGTCATTACAACAGTGCATCGATAGAAACATTTCGGCAATAACCAAAGATAACTTCAAGATATTCTACAAAGAACCAGTGCGTTTAAGTGCAGTATTATTTCATTTAGTGCGGGAAAAATAACGAACAGAAGAAGTAATTAAATAATGTCATATATGGTTCTTTTAGTTAGAAGCGAACCAATTTTCTCTGTTCATGTGCGTGTGTAGTGAATAACGATGATCATTATAATCCGATCATCGATGTGTTAATTGAATTTTAATCAAAAGATTAAAACACAAAGGTAACAGTGTAACAATTTATTCATTACTCCGAGCGCCATAACCTGTATGTTTTGATAAACAGATCTGTACTGACGCATAACACTGAAACATTTATCTGTACTACACCATGTCTAAATTTATTTAATAGATTTGTCAATACTAGCTAAGTTGAATGTTAGTTATAAGTGATCTCAAAATATAACTTTGTAAATCATGAATCAAGCGTTACGAACGCATAACCTATAAAATAGGTTATTTTTATTTTTATTTTATATTAGTAACCTCAAAGGCATTACTAGTCCATATTATATCAGAAAATCATTAGCTATTGTGTAGGCATGAGCATTCTTTTTTGTGTTTCAAAGAACTTACACCTGAGATCTAAATAATATTAATGCTTAAAGTAAAGAGTATCTGGACTTAACCAGAATTATTATGTATGCTCTGAGCCAGTTGTATCGGGTACATAACAACATATTTGCAATTGTACATCATTGTATTCTTTTAATTATATTTGTTTGAATTCTCTATCAAGGGTATGAATAAAACCCCATTATTAACAGCATAACTCGACTTAATTTATTTCTAAAAAAAAACTAAATAATTCATTTAGAAGAATCAAAACAACCTTCAGTTGTGATTAAATATTGGTGAGTTGCATTGCCATAAGGGCAATAAACAATTATTTTAAATTTTTTTAAATTATTATCTGATTCTATTAATGGGTTTTCCACGGGATTTTCCCAAAATAAACCTGTGTGGCGCCCATTATTAAACAAGGTAACCTAACCTTGTAGATAAAGTGAGTTGGTTTTGTAAACCGTCTTGGCAGCTTATCGAACTTCCAGAAAACACGAACAGGTATGTGAAAGTGTATTATATTTATTCTATTGTCCAGACATTACTAGACTTTACGAACTTAGACGACTATCAACCTGGAGGAGGAGTTTCTGCTGCTTGCATCAGAAAGACGGTCACCAACATCAAGCGACCAGCTATTGCACTTTATTTTTAAATTTAAGTAACGTTGTGTTTAAATAATATTAACACAACTATTTTATTTATTTTATCTAAGGGAATTCTTTTCAGACAATTATAATTCTGCAATTGTAAACACACTTTTAGTAACCTCGAATGTTACATTTTAACTACTTTATAATATTAGCTTTCAATTTTCAACAACTACGACCTTTAATATTTTAAACATAAACTCAACGCGGGGTTTTAAGAATAAAATAACCACCCACAGTTTATATTATTACAATATACAACTCTTTTGTTTCATTAATTTCAATAAAATGATTACGATTACTTAATTCATACAAAATGACTTTTAACATTTGTTGTAAATTTTAGCAATTTATTGCTAGTTAATTCATAAGATTAGGTAAATTTCTTTACTTACATTCTTCTATAATTTTCTATTCTATCATGTATATTCTTTAAATCCTTATCATGACTAACAAAACAATTTATTTTTACTGATTAGTCTCTGGTTTCATCACTAACTACAATACAATTACATAGATTTTGACTTTATTACAAAGACAATTCTATCACTTAGCTAAGCAAACTTGAATGGTCTGTTTTCGTTACCATTTAAAGCATAACGTATTCCTATAGACCTTCTCCCTTAGCTGACGAGTGATTTGTCTAGTACGTATATTAAGTCGCATGTACTTATGTCCTTTCTTTAAGTTATTTTATTTATCATTCTCCATGTAGATTTCTACCTTTAATTTTTGTCCTTCTTAGAATGATACTTTTTTAATTGTCTTATGTTGAACTTGCCGCGGACCTTTTGTTCATCGCTGCACTCAACTAAGATATATGTAGCTTCTCCCAAACTTTGTTTCACCTTATAGGGTCCACTATATAATTCACAAAATTTATCGATTTTCTTTTGTACAGCATCAAATTGGCAATATGTCGTAACCAATACTAAATCTTCTACCTTAAATTTAGTGGTTTTATTATCTTCGTTCACTTTGTTCGCGTGTTTCTCTCTCTTCAGCTTCATCTTTACAAAGATCTGATAATTGTCTGGTATTCTAGTCCTGATACTTCCTGGTTAAGGTATTTTTCCCAAATACGTGTTGGTCTCCTCCCGAACTGAGCTTCGTAGGGTGTTAATTCTATAGTTTCATGGTATGTCTCGTTAATGCAGCTCTCTATTGTGGCAATAAATTGTGACCACTTTGTATGTTGATCGCCGACGAATATTCGGAACATGTTCCCCAATTGTCGGTTTATGCGTTCTGCTAGGTTTGTGCACGGGTTGCGTATGGCAGTGTACTTTGGTTTTATTTGAAGTTCACTCAGTACTTTTGTCCACTGTTTCGAGGTAAATTGCGTCCCATTGTCCGTTAATATAGCTTTTGGTTTTCCAATTTCTTCAGTATATTGTCGAACTCTCCTAATAGTCGTGGCCGTTGTTGCCCTTCTCAACGTATACAACTTTACGAACTTAGTAAAGTTATCTATTATGACGAAGATGTATCTCACGCCACCCGTCGATTCTGGTAACGGTCAGTAAAGTTATCTATTATGACGAAGATGTATCTCACGCCACCCGTCGATTCTGGTAACGGTCTGTAATAATCCCCACTAACGAGTTCTCCTTTCTCCGTTGGTAGGGTAGGTTTATTTCCTCCAAACAGGTTTCCATTTTTGGTATCTTTGCACCGTTGACATTTGTCACACGTTTTTACGCATTCCTTTATTTTCTTTGACATTTTGTCAAATGTGAAATATTCTGGAAGTAGCTTGGTGCATTTTTTACTTCCTAAATGCCCATACATCTGATGTATTCGGAGATAATTTCACCCGTAATACTCTCTGGCACATATAATTTCCACTTACTCTTACATTTCCTATACAATTTGTTATCAACATACTTATAAAATCTACACATATCATTTTCATTTCTACTATTTAAATTATCTATTATAGGTCCTAACTTCTCATCCTTCCTTTGGAATTTTCCCATATCTCTTATCATGTTACTTACATCCTTATTCATTTTTATAGTTATATAATTGATTTGATACCCAAGTTGTCATCTATTTGGTCTTCTTCCGCTACGTCCTCTGGATACCGGCTGAGTATGTCGGCCACTAAGTTTTCTTTACCCTTGCAATGGAGAATATTGAAGTTATATTCCTGTATACTAAGAATCCACCTAGTTATTCTAGAGTTATTTAGATGGCATTTATGCATGAAGGTAAGGGCTTTGTTATCAGTTATTATAGTTAACGGTTGACCCAAGCCGTATATTCGAAACTTCTCCAAACATCTGACAATACTTAACAAATCTTTTTCTGTCGTGAAATAGTTCTTTTCTGCACCTTTAAAAGTTTTACTAGTGTAAGCAATAACACCCATATTCCCTTCTTCATCCAATTGATACAGTTGTCCTCCATACGCGAAATAATTTGCGTCACATTGAAGGAAGTACCGTTCGTTGACTTTCGGAAATTTGAATATCACTGTATTGATAAATAAATCCTTCACTTCCTTGAAGCATCGGTCTAGTTCTGGTGTCCATATAAACTTCTTACCTTTCTTCAATAGGTCTAGCAATGGCTGAGTAGTCTCCGCGTATTTTGCAGTAAATCTATTGTAAAAGTTCGTCAATCCCAAGAATCCCTTTAATTGTTTCTGGTTTCTTGGAACGGGAAATTTCTGATTGCAGCTACCTTTTCTTCCGTTGCTTGCACTCCCTCTGTAGTTAAGCAATACCCGAGATATGCTATTTCTTGACGAAAGAACTGCGATTTCTCGAGGTTAATCATAAGGTTTGCTCTGCGTAGATTTTTCAATAATAAATTTAAATGTATAAGATGCGTCTTGACGTCGTTTGAGTAGCAGAGGCAGTCGTCAACATATATGATAGTATTTTCTTTTACCTTCTCTTCCAGTGCCATATCTAATCCCCTCGTCAGAGCGGCAGAACTGGTGCTTAATCCAAATGCCGTGACGGTGTATCTGTAACATTTAAAGCGGTATGAAAGCGGTGTAATCGAGACAACATAGCTTTAGTGGCACCTGCCAAAAACTGCTCGTTAAATCCACTGTGGATAGGTACTTCATCTTCGCGCACCTTACTAATATTTCTTGAATAGGAATTGGTCCTTCATAATCGGGGATGGTGACACTATTTATTTTTCGAGCGTCCAAGCACAACCTGATGTTCCCGTCTTTCTTTATCACGGTGACCATCGGATTGATATATGGGCTATTTCCCCTTTCAATTATACCATGTTTCAACATTTTGTTGATTTCGGTATCAACCTTTTGCTTGTATGCAAGCGGAATTCACCACCCGCGTTGGAAATAAGGCGTGTTGTCAGTTACTTGAAACTCGTGTTCATAACATTCCATTATCCCCGGACTCTCCCGAATTAAACTCTTATTCTTTGTTAAGATTTCTCTAAGATTCTCTAGTATTTCTTCATCTACACCTGTTATGTTGTCAACTTTCTCATTTATTTTCTTCACGATTTCATCCTCTTCTTCTTCTTCCACTACCTCCATGTGTATAATGGGTATGCTGAAATTTTGTTCTTTGGCTCTTCCTTTAAATTCGACGACCCCCTTCTCTACATCAATTAGACACCGTTCATCCTTCAGAAAGCTAATGCCTAATATACAATTCCTAATTAAATTCGGAATAATTAAAAACACACAGTCCATTTTGACTTCGTTAATATAGACTTCACATAAAATTTGTTTCCGTATTAGCTTAGATTTACTCCCTACTGCACTAATAATCAACGTATTCGTCATGCTTAGTTCTTCATAAGGTTCTAAATATTGTTTATTTTGATTGAACCATTCCTCGGACAACCCATTTATTGCACTACCCGTGTCCACTAAGGCAGCAAGTGAAATATTATTATTGAATTTAATTATTATTTCCGGACATTTAGATATCCGTTGTTCTATTTTTATTTCGTCTTCATAAGTCAATTCATGTCGCATATCCGGTAAGAGTATGCTAGTCTCGTAAAGTCGGTTACTAGGTGTTATTCCGGCTATCTCTTTGTTTGACTGTGTTAATTTTTTTTTCTTTATCTTTGTCGCCCCCTTTTACAGCTGAGGTCGACGCACCATTGTTTACAAATTCTATGGAGTTTACAAGTTGTCGGTCACTCGGCCGGGCAAACCCCTTATTGTTATCGTTTTCACTCTTTTTGTTGGCCCAAGGTTGATGTTTCCACCCGACTCCCTTGTTGTGAAACGGTTGGGGTGAATTTGTCGCCCCGCCCGCACCACGGGCGTTCACCTTTTTGTGAGCTCTCACATAATCACTTTCTCTGTTTGTGCGTTGGTTAATCGTCGCGTATTCAGAAATTAGTGACTCGAGGTTTTGAATGGAATTTATCCCCCTCGTCACTACTGCGACCTCGATTTCCCTACCATAATGACGAGCGATTTTCTTAATCAACCGTCGATCAGTGATAGCTGGTATCAGTTCGCGGCTCTCAAGCAATTTATGCTCCATGTATTGTATCGCGTTCAGGTTGCCTTTCCAATTATATCGGGCGAATTCCAGACTGTCTCTGATCGTGTCCTGTCTTTCTTCTCCCCAATACTTTTGTGTGAAGACGTCTTTAAATTCTTCAAAATTATGAATTTGGTCTCGAATCACCCTCCACCAGATTGCGGCGTCCGCCTCTAAATGACGTCCGATCCATTTGACATCATCGTTTGGGTAACACATGTTCTGTAGTTCTGTCAACTCCTTGAGGAACTCCATGGGATACCGGTCCGTGCCGTTGTATTTTAATTCGCCGTTATTCGATCCACCCAATCTTGAGGTCGTTCCGACTTCGGCGTTGGCTAATTGGCGTTGCAATCTTTCTTGTCCTTCTTTGACCTTGGTAATATGACCTTTTAATTCTTTTATTCTTGTTTCCTTTTCTTTATTCGTCGCATCGATTTTCTGTTCAGTCGATCGTTGTCTGTTGTCCACTTCTATGATCTTCTGTTTTAACGAGTTAACTGCTTCTCCTTGTTCTCGCCGTTGTTGTTCTACGTTGTTCAGGACTTCTCCCTTCAATTCTTCATTTCTGCTGTTAGTTTCTAGCATATGCGTGTCTATTTTGTTGTTTATTTGATCTACTGTCTTCTGTGTACTAATAATCGCTTCTTGCCATTACTGTCGGTCCTTCTCTCTCAACTCCTTACTTTCTTTGGTATGTCTTTTTAACTCATTCTTCAACTCTTTCATTCCACTTTCATTCTTTTTCTGTAACTCGCTGATTTTCTCTTCCCATTTCTTGGCGTGTTCTTGCAATTCTACTTTTATTTTTCCCATCTGTTCTTCATTCTGTTGTTTCTGCTTCTCGCTCAGTCTCTCATTTAATTTCTCGCTTAGTTCTTCATTCTGTTGTTTAATAAACTCTACTGACATTTGGAAATTCATCTCGCGAGGTTGTAACGTTTGTCCCCCCGCCCTGCTTTCTGTCTCGTCGGCGCTGGTATTATCACTCTGCGTCGTAGTCTCTTCAAGCCCTTTGACACCTAATTGATTGTTCACGTCGAAATCTTGACTTTCTGAATGGTTGACTGCCATTTTCGCACGACTTCGCGTAATCATTCAAGTTTACTTAGTCTAAGTCTACTTTACTACTGTCTACTTATTTCTAACAAGTACTTATTTCCACTGCCTGTACTCAACCTACTCAGTAACAATAATTATTACTTATTAATTGAGCAATCGCGTTGGGCGCCATATACAACAATGTTATTATTCCTTTTATAGAGTTTAATTAATTAATTGCTGATTACGATATTGTACAATTATATTTATTGTTGAATATAAGTGAGACATATAAAAATATTATTGAATGTCTTTGTTTTATTAAGCCCCACGTTTGGAAGCCATATACAACAATGTTAATTCACTAGTTACCTTAATTGGTGTATTAATTAAATTTTAATTAATTAATTTTATTTATTAACTGCTGTTTTATTCATTTGTTAATAAACTATTGAGTGGTAATGATAGCCTTCGTAAGCCCCGCAATTGGAGCGTCATAAACAACAATGTAATCTCACTAATTACATTAATTGGTTAATTAATTAAATTAAGTATTGAATTGCATTTTTATTATAACTAGCCTCTAGTTTGGGATGTCATATGCAATGTGTATTCCATGCATATATATATGATAAATGTTTAATAAATGCTGTTTGCTTATGTTAATAATTGATGTTGTTATTCCTAATTACTCTCTTGCAAATGGTGCATATATTATGTTATTTAATAGCACCGCGGTGGAGCGCTATGTACAATGTTAATTTATTTCAATAGTTTATCACTCATTGCCATTAATTATTATTCAGATGGTTCGATTAACTTTGAGTATGACAAAGTTATCACTACTTGATTCCATACTTTTGGCGTCGTTGGATGTCGTTTGTATCGTTGGATGTCTACCTAAAGTAACTGTTATTAATTTGGATGATAATAATGATACAACTCGAACACCAGAATTCTTCATTACTAACAATAATTTATTTAGACATTTTGAAAACGTCTTCAATTTCGGTAATTAATTCTAACATTTCTACACAATAATATAAGATGCATCTATTGCTAAGTCATCTATTATTTCTCTGATATCTTATCTAGTAATTAATTAAGTATTTAAATCATAATCTACTTTACGAATTACAAAGTTCTCTGATTCATGGATTCATATTTTCATACTCATTCTTTCTGAATTCAACAGTTCGGTTTCGCTCAAAAGAAATTAAATATACGTTCTTATTAACTCAAGGGTGTGCTCTTTGTGAGGAACAGGACAGTGGTTACTTAACCTAATAATACATAAATGATTTACTTGGAGTACGTATCCAAATCAAACAGCGACTCTCAGGCTGGCTGATGGCTTGATAGATCCTCTCCTCATCGTCTTGAATCCACACTTTCCACTTTCACTGTGATCTGCACTCCGGCGTCAACAATCTTTTATTTCGCACTCATTTAGAAGGCGTTCTTGTAACGAAAGTTATTTATTTCGGTCATTCAGATTTGATTTATTTGCCTCCTGACCCATTCGCGTAAGATTTAACTTTACACTTTGTTCACGAGCACTGATAGTTTGTACTTTGCTCAGTTGACCCGATTATTCCACTTATTATCCGTTACATTTCGAGAATTGAATTGTTTAATTGATACAAATAGTATATTAATTCATTACGCAATTTCGGTATTTAGTTCATGTCACCGAATTCTCTTTCACGTTTATGCACATAAAACTCATCGCTTTTGAATAACTCGCCCGATTTTGAATAACTGATTAACTTTGAACAACTGGGCTGATTTTGAACTACCGATTCACTTTGAACAACTGGGGCTTGTTCTTCGCCAATACCTATTTTTATGTCTCGAGTTCCACGACCATCTCCACATCTCATGTACTCTTCCCACCACCTACGTCCTTATTGGTTTTTCGTCTACGTTTCTGTGAAGACCCCTCCTCGATTCTCGAACTTGTCTTCTGGTTAATTCCTCATTCGTTCTTCACCCTTGTTTCCATGTGATTTCTTCTCAAAAACCCGCCTTTGCCGAACCCTCGTTCATGGTAGGTCACTCTGGATCCCCTTCCTTAAAGTCTTGCTTTTCGCTCCTCCTTCGCCGTATGACAACGGACCGAATTTCATGGTTGTCCATCATTATTAAATTGTTTTCATGTTCCTTCTCAGTTCTTCCCTAGTAATTTCCGTCCTGTTACACATGCGTCTTTTAACTCGGGTGTGATGAATCGCTGTATTAGCTTTGACTTCCTTCGTTACGTTCACACACTGACGGAGGTCTCTTTCTGGGTAATGAACATCTGTTCCACAGCTCTCCTGAATATTCCTTACTCTCGCTGGTAAACAAGTTCCCTGCTGTGTCACTATGCGTGGTCCTTTGTTCCTATAGCGTCCGTTCGTATCTTCCCATTGTGGACTCTGTCTCCTTTGTGCGTCGTCGCTAAACTCCCACGTGTGGATTGACAATACTCGCATCGCCCTCGCATACATTTTCTCGGTAATTGGCCCAAGAAGACGTAGTCTTTTGTCTCTCTGTTATTGCAGCTTATTCCCAAGCTGTTCACTTATGTCAAACATCTGCTGTCACCGAAGCATTCTCTTCTTTAGCGGAGCCTATTTCGTTGTTAACGTGGCGCATGTGTTATTGTCTAACGGCGGCCGGTTGGCTTCAACATACATCACTTTTGACAGTCGACTCTCGCTACTGTTCCTTTTACGCAAAAAAATTTCCTTACAAAAATTGCTTTACAGAGCGTCCATTAGTCGCTTAGAAACATCATTTTAAACAATATTTTCTACGAATAACTATGACATAATAAATTATGAAATAAATAAATGAACACACATTGGAAATAGAACTTAATTTGTAGATAAAACATTTTTGCCTAGTGTTTAATATCCAAAAATTCAGAAATAGTTCACAAAACGTTGACGCTCAGATACTTATGTATTCAGCTGAGAATTGGATCATCCTGAAAGAATAGAAGAATGTATAAGAGATTGTACATGTATGCCGACAAATGAAAAACGAATATATAGTAAGGTACATCGAGTCTCAAAACCAGCTGGTTGAGGAATGCCAATCGAGTGGAGAGGGTATAATGTCCGAGGAACCATAAGTGGAATGTTTTATGGTCCAAAAAGAAGAGCAAACCAAGGAAACTGATTGTACGATGTGGAAGACGATCTTTACAGGACGTATTATCAGGGAGTGAAGGGAGGTATCCAGGATCAGAAATAATGGGAGGCGAATTTTTACGGAGGCAATGGTTTGTCTTGGGCTATAGTGCTGGAAGGTAAAGGTATAATGCCATGTCTCTTTAAAAATAAAAACGTTATTTATAGTAAAAAAATGTATTAATGTAATATTTGAAAAACGAATTTACAATCAATTATTATAACTCACATTACTGCTTACTGTTTACTTTTTATTAAAATGTATAAATTGTAATGGTAAATATAACACAACCAACACCAACGTACCACAAATGAGTTGAAAGCCACTAAAAATAAGAATACCTACAAGGTCGAACATACAATCATGGATAAAGGAAGTATCATAAGTCAAAATAGGTGAATATAATGAAGAATGAATTACAAGTAAATGTACTACTAAAGAAAATAAAGCAAGACTAACGGCGAGACGACATACATAATTACCCAATAGATCAAACAGTGAGAAGGAAACCAGTGATAACAACATCAAGAAGAAACTTATTAAGAGTGAGGAAGGAATCAGTGCAGAGAAGAAGAAAAATATCCAGGTCAAACACCAAAAGGGAGATAATATGAATTATAATGAATTAACAGGTGCAAATAGAAGTATTATTATAAAAGAAGAAAGTATAAGTGAAATAAACAACATGATTTAAGTCCCTAAGCTGTAAAATTGACACTGACCTAAACTTATTAAGCACATACCTTCCTTAACAATGTAATACAAACAGTACTCAATAAGAGTTAAATTATTGAACACAGAAATTAATAAAGAGAATGAATAACAGTATGATAATTTCATAGCTAAATGATGTGTAAATATGACAAAAGAACTATGTCCAAAACACTAATGACAGTTGTAAAGTGGAATTGAAATTGTAAATAACCACTAGTTACCAATAATAAAGACTGTAAAAATAAACAAATTGGAATCTAATAATAAACAATAAATATACCAGTGCTACATAAAGTTAAATAAATCAGATATAATGTAGAAAGTCAAAACTGACAATAAACCATTGTTGGATAATTCAATTATAACATAAACTAATCTGGCCAACTAGTTTCCAAGAAAACTATAGAAAAATAAGGCTCAAGCAATGTTGAACTAAAATGTGTTATAGTGTGACATAAATAAATAATATAAAGAACATTTATTGTACAACAGATAATGTAATAAGGAAGTATAAAGGCTGAATTGATGGGATTTAATATAACCAAATGCCTGACATAGAATGGTTGCATGAGGCAGCAAAATTATCTTGTAAACTTGTAATAAAAGAGTATGAACTCAACTAATAACATTGAATAAGGCAGAATAACGTTTAAATAAGTAAACTCAAGGATTATAGCCACCTGAATACTAATAATAACACAAATAATACGTAAACCATAGTGACAACTAGATGCAAGTAATCATGGTAAATTCAAACCAAAGCAATTATCATTGTAAATGCAGAATAAACTACTGCACAATACTAACAGTGTTATCAGAACACTGATAAGAGATATTAAAACAATAATGAGAATAATTTGAAAGAATTACAACTCATGTAAAAATGTAACTTTCAAGAGTATAGTAAACTCACATAACAGACTATAGTTAAGGTAATAAAACCAAATGATAAAGAAAAAGGACACTAGCAGAAGTGATAATGACCAATGCATTATGCATAGGCCATAATAAAATGTTATTATCAACTACTATTATTGTAATATTATTGATAAACAAAATATGTGACAATAAGCCTAGGATTTGAACCTACGAAAATAGATATTTTATAATTATTAGTACATGACTAGAAGTGAAAAGTGAATAATACTGTAACAATAAGTTATCACCATGAAAACATGGGATAAAAACAATGTATTTAAGGTATTAAGTAACTTAAGAAGTATTATTAATTTATACCAAGTGCGGTTTTATCAACCCCAAATCAGAACTATATGATGAGGGTAAGAAAATTACTCGTAATCAAAAATTAGAAACGATGGGAGTGATAAAAATATTGTCATTGTAATTATAGATAAGATATTTGACATAAGAAAAAATTAGAAAGTGACAAGCCCTTGCGCTTGGGTATGTGACCAATAAATCATAATCTTGAACCCAGCTACTGACGCTATGTTAAGCGTCTATTTTGATGAACCTCACCGAGAGTACACGACATAAAGACAATTAGCCAATCAGAGCTCATTAAAAAATACGAAGTGTCGAATCCCGACCAGGTAACCATAGCCAGTTCATCATCATCATCGAGAGATACTCCACGTTAGCGGAGCGGCCATCACAACGTGGGTTTGACAGCCAACAGCTGTTAATACACAGGTTAACCTCGAAACTTTGAATTGAGGTTAGGTCGAACCAAGAAGACAGTGCAGTCTATTTTTAAGTGTTCTATAACGGAGTTCATGCGTATAAGCAGTGTGTGATGTGCATTTATGAAAATTAATTAAGATATTAATTTATTATAAAAAAGTTACAAAAGTGTTAATTCTTCGAATCAACAGAATACGCAAGTATCAGTGCAAATGGCCATTATATTAGATAACAAATCATTAATTAATTAAGGAATGCTAATAGCGGATTTAATTTGTATGAATTAATTAACAAATAACCCAAATTCCTCAAGGAAGGGGACTTTGAAAAATAAAATAAACAATAATCAAATGAAGATTTTGATAATGACAATTTTAATTCTTTGATTGAAATCAATTGTATTAGTTCAAGAAGAGACGTTGAATGATCAATGAGGGGAAAATGAACCCTAACAATTAATAATTTTAAGATGTTATTGTATTTAATTGTAGTACATGAACTCAAAGTCACACATGAGTGTACCCTAGTCGTAGCGAATTAATTTGAATTACCTGTTTTGTTTATATCCAATCTTGGAGATTATTCAGGAACTTTACACTGAATTTAATACATTATAATGATATATTAAATAAGTAATGCCTTAAAGAAGCATCAATTAATCAATTTTAAATAAGTAAGGTTACAATGAACCGCTATTAACCTCAATTGTAAACAATGAACAGTCGTTCATATTTTCTGTTATGTTAAAGCAACAATTAATATTTTTATTCTCCGCCTACTTATTATCACAGTAGTGCATTTTATTGTAGAAGTGTATCTTGCAGACTCAAAGAACCTACTAATTTTATAAAGCATAATAACCAAACTATTTGCAAACAGAAAATAATCGATTTGCCAAATGCAGTCATACCACCCTGAGAATTTAATTATTTTAAGAGTCCATGTTCACCTTTAATTATTTTTACAAGGAAGATAAATAATAACATTGTAACAATAATCATTCTACTTGAGTTAAATAAACAACTATTGTTTCACGAACAAATTAAAGAGTTGACCTTTATTGAAAAGAATAGAATTACAGCTTAGGTGAGCAACAAGAGACGGTTGGTACCAGGAGCCAGAGCGAATATTCAAATTTAATGGTTCTCACCAACAATATTATCTAATATCTTTAGCATACTACAGCTGATAGTAAGTATCATATACATGTTGTGTTTATGTTAATGTCTATACAGGAATGTACCGATCGACTCACCGTAGCTAATGGCAGAAAAGCAACTTATTCAGATACAAACTCAAGATATTGAACAAAAAACATTATAAACAATCTAAACAAAATTAATAAACAACGTCAAAGAGTAAGTGAACTGATTTATTCATATTGGATTCAATAAGAGATTGAATTGGATTGAATAAATCAATAAAACAAAAATGAATAATAAAAAACGAAACTTTAATAATAATTAATAAAACAGACAACAAGATTTTACGAGGGGGCATCTCGTCTTCGTACAAATTGGTGACCAACGTTCGAGGCGTGAATTAGGTGAAAAATATTTAACCTAATCCATAAATAAACAGATAATTGACCTAATTTTCGAGGCAGCTGCAAGTACACAACGAAAATGTCGGGACTAACAAAAGCACAGGAAGCAGAATTATTAGAAATGATGAGGACCATGATGGAAGAGAACCGAAAAACGACAGAAGAACTATGCCAGAAAATGAATGATAATTTTAAAGAAACAAACAAGAAGTTGGATGATTTAAATAAGACGATAAAGGAATGGCGTGAAGAAATAAGAAACGACAACAAACCAGAAACCGAAGAGGTACCAAAAGATAAAAATATGGAACATGGGAATCAGAAAACCAAAGAAAATGGAATAAAGAACCAGATAATTAAGAAAACGGAAGAAAGAAGAATGATACGTCCCAAGAAAGTGAGAATTACGCGGGAAATATTAGAAATGACTAGGAGTGGTCTAATTAATTTCATAAACCACCCAATTATTAACCACCGAAAAGCGATTAATGGGAAGAAGTATGAAAAGAACTTCATGAAGATATTCGAAGTGGTTCACCATGCAACAGTGAGGAAAAATTTTACCAAGAGGGTAGTCAGATTAAATACACCCAGAAAAGGGATATTTCTCAACAGATCGATGACTTCATCAATAATTAAGATACCAGGAATGCGTTTGGGAAGCAAACCAAATGCTGAAGCAATTGATTCAAAAAGTAATACCATTCGAAAGGCTACAAAAGAAAAATTGCAACGCCAATCCACTGGAAAAGAATTAACAGAGACAGAATCAGTTCAAAACACTAATACAGGCCTCAAATTAAAAGAAACCTTGGTAAAAATGAAATGGAAGGACAAGATGATAGTAAGGTATGTTTCAAGTACTGAGAGCCATCTGAACACGAAGATGATCCAAACAACAAACGCACCTAAGATGATTGACCATGGATAACCAGAAAACCAACGCATCGAGAAAAGGGAATGAAATTTTGGAAATGGACCAAAGCAAACAAATAGAAGAAACAATCCAGAATAAATGTAAATATCTAACATTTGAAGGAGTAGAGGAGAAGAACACCAAAGAGAGTATTATATAAGAGAAGGCTATAATAAAAGGGAAAGAATAAAAGAAGAAAAATGATAATATAATAAATCCACAATGATGAGACAAACAACTACTGAATAAACCTAAGATACTTTAACAATGATTTCAACCACCATAAGAAGAAATATTATCCAGAATAAATGTTAAAAAAATCTGACATTTGAAAGAGAAGAGAAGAAGACCACCAAAGAGAGTATTATGTAGAGGAGATTATAAGAAAGGGAATTGATCAAGAAGAAAAGAGAAAAATTCAATACGAAGAACATTTGTCACAACAAGAAGAGAAAATGAAAAGTATTTACATGTGCTATTTGTCAACAACGTTAACTAATAAAGATCTACAGAAAATAAGAAGGAATCACGAAGAAAGTATAATCAAATATAGACGGCAAAAGAGTGAATAACCCCAAAAGTTTTTTTTGTCGCCAATCGACTACTTATAAGTGTTTATATAATGAATTGACTGAAGAAATGTTCCAGCAATCATTTTCATGAGCAGAGAAGATGTTCCTCTGATCTAAAAAAAGTGTAGTATGGCCAGCAGCGTATTGTAGCCACAAGTGCCGCTCTGGGCTGCCCCAGCTCACGTGATAGGGAAAACATGTTAGGAACTAAATATTTAAGGGATAACACGCCAGCCAAGAAGATATTTAACCAGATTCCAGAATAATGAAGGAAGATAAAAGGTAGAAATTTAATGAAGTGAAGACAAGTATAAAAGGAGATAGAGATATGAAGGCATGATATGAAGGCATTATATGAGACTAAAAAGTGAAATGAAAAAATAAAAAATTGATAATTTCTTCAATACTATAGAAGAATCTCAGAAATAATCAATTCTAGTAGGGAGGCAATATGTAATGGTACATATAACACAACCAACACCAACGTACCACAAATGAGTTGAAAGCCACTACAAATAAGAATACCTACAAGGTCGAACATACAATCATGGATAAAGGAAGTATCATAAGTCAAAATAGGTGAATATAATGAAGAATGAATTACAAGTAAATGTACTACTAAAGAAAATAAAGCAAGACTAACGGCGAGACGACATACATAACTACCCAATAGATCAAACAGTGAGAAGGAAACCAGTGATAACAACATCAAGAAGAAACTTATTAAGAGTGAGGAAGGAATCAGTGCAGAGAAGAAGAAAAATATCCAGGTCAAACACCAAAAGGGAGATAATATGAATTATAATGAATTAACAGGTGCAAATAGAAGTATTATTATAAAAGAAGAAAGTATAAGTGAAATAAACAACATGATTTAAGTCCCTAAGCTGTAAAATTGACACTGACCTAAACTTATTAAGCACATACCTTCCTTAACAATGTAATACAAACAGTACTCAATAAGAGTTAATTATTGAACACAGAAATTAATAAAGAGAATGAATAACAGTATGATAAGTTCATAGCTAAATGATGTGTAAATATGACAAAAGAACTATGTCCAAAACACTAATGACAGTTGTAAAGTGGAATTGAAATTGTAAATAACCACTAGTTACCAATAATAAAGACTGTAAAAATAAACAAATTGGAATCTAATAATAAACAATAAATATACCAGTGCTACATAAAGTTAAATAAATCAGATATAATGTAGAAAGTCAAAACTGACAATAAACCATTGTTGGATAATTCAATTATAACATAAACTAATCTGGCCAACTAGTTTCCAAGAAAACTATAGAAAAATAAGGCTAAAGCAATGTTGAACTAAAATGTGTTATAGTGTGACATAAATAAATAATATAAGGAACATTTATTGTACAACAGATAATGTAATAAGGAAGTATAAAGGCTGAATTGATGGGATTTAATATAACCAAATGCCTGACATAGAATGGTTGCATGAGGCAGCAAAATTATCTTGTAAACTTGTAATAAAAGAGTATGAACTCAACTAATAACATTGAATAAGGCAGAATAACGTTTAAATAAGTAAACTCAAGGATTATAGCCACCTGAATACTAATAATAACACAAATAATACGTAAACCATAGTGACAGCTAGATGCAAGTAATCATGGTAAATTCAAACCAAAGCAATTATCATTGTAAATGCAGAATAAACTACTGCACAATACTAACAGTGTTGTCAGAACACTGATAAGAGATATTAAAACAATAATGAGAATAATTTGAAAGAATTACAACTCATGTAAAAATGTAACTTTCAAGAGTATAGTAAACTCACCTAACAGACTATAGTTAAGGTAATAAAACCAAATGATAAAGAAAAAGGACACTAGCAGAAGTGATAATGAC
Organism: Magicicada septendecula; assembly: GCA_034769895.1. NCBI lineage: Eukaryota > Metazoa > Arthropoda > Insecta > Hemiptera > Cicadidae > Magicicada > Magicicada septendecula. Next base: position 173,391,884 of record CM068367.1, on the reverse strand, counting down.
CAATGCATTATGCATAGGCCATAATAAAATGTTATTATCAACTACTATTATTGTAATATTATTGATAAACAAAATATGTGACAATAAGCCTAGGATTTGAACCTACGAAAATAGATATTTTATAATTATTAGTACATGACTAGAAGTGAAAAGTGAATAATACTGTAACAATAAGTTATCACCATGAAAACATGGGATAAAAACAATGTATTTAAGGTATTAAGTAACTTAAGAAGTATTATTAATTTATACCAAGTGCGGTTTTATCAACCCCAAATCAGAACTATATGATGAGGGTACGCAAATTACTCGTAATCAAAAATTAGAAACGATGGGAGTGATAAAAATATTGTCATTGTAATTATAGATAAGATATTTGACATAAGAAAAAATTAGAAAGTGACAAGCCCTTGCGCTTGGGTATGTGACCAATAAATCATAATCTTGAACCCAGCTACTGACGCTATGTTAAGCGTCTATTTTGATGAACCTCACCGAGAGTACATGACAAAGACAATTAGCCAATCAGAGCTCATTAAAAAATACGACGTGTCGAATCCCGACCAGGTAACAATAGCCAGTTCATCATCAACAACGAGAGATACTCCACGTTAGCGGAGCGGCCATCACAACGTGGGTTTGACAGCCGACAGCTGTTAATACACACGCTAACCTCGAAACTTTGAATTGAGGTTAGGTCGAACCGAGAAGACAGTGCAGTCTATTTTTAAGTGTTCTATAACGGAGTTCATGCGTAAAGGCAGTGTGTGATGTGCATTTATGAAAATTAATTAAGATATTAATTTATTATGAAAAAGTAAAAAAGTGTTAATTCTTCGAATCAACAGAATACGCAATATAACGTCTCGTCGTTATAATATTGGGAACCTGGTTAATTGGCTCAGGTCAATGAAACAGGCTGCCATAATCTTAACAAACTCATAATTAACTGGAATGTAAACAAATGTTAAATAGGATCCCGTGAATTGAGGGATATTGACAGGGGTTTGTAGATTTATTCACTCACCTTTTTGGACCATGACATCTCTTTATTACATAATGTTTTAACATCTCCGAAGAAATTTAGCAATGAGTATATTAAAAGTAAAAACATTTGCACCTCTTATACAAATAGAATTAGAGTAATTAATGAGTTAACATAGCTTTTACTCCCTCAGATCCGAGTATTTTGTTTCAGTATATGATATTAAAATTATAATCTTTATTTTGTGCCATCTGAAGAATGGGCTTATTTAACGTGTTATATTCATAAAAGCATTAAACTTAACGCATATTATTACTAAGCATGAAATTACAATTTTATGGTAATTAAGTCAGTCTTTCGTGTTTTACTTTACTTTCATTTGTTAATTAAGTGTCTATCATGTATTATTTTAAGTTAAGTTCTGAACCACGGTAGTTTAACTTCCGTGTCACCTGTGTGTAACATCGTCGGCGAATCGGCGCTTCTATCGGTTGTGCAGGGTGTCTTGGAGATCTTCTGGCTATCATGTTTTGTTAAAATCTGCTGTCTTTCCTAAAGATGAGTCGTCTCTCGGGTCTGTAGATTCTTGTGGTAGGTTTTGGGTTGTAACTTTCACTGGTGTTCACATTGTTGTACCGCACATATTACTTATGGTTAACAGTTACATGTTAAAAGTTTAACATCACATTTAGGTGATGTTAGTTTGTTACAGAGATGTCATTGTCATACACTCACGTCATTTACGACATTTTTACATCATCCGGCTATCTCACACAAGCTTCTCCTCGTTTACAGGTTTTATATTGACTACATACTTTTGTACGCTGTATCAGCAGTGGAGTCTGAGATACAACTGAACTAATTTACAATAGGGGTGAAGAGGCTGTCCGCGTGCGGGTAGTTTATCAGCGCGAAAAGTAGTTCTCACTTTTTATTAATTATATTGCTTTAATTCGCTTACAACTTAATGACATCGCTCTTTACTTTTATTACTCTTTTGTGACGAGGGGTAGTTACGGATTTATTTAGTTTCTCAAATCTAATTTTATTAACTGCTACTTTGGCAAATCGGCAGGTTACTACCGGTTTGGGGCATGGAGAAGGGTTCATTCGTAGCGTATTAAAGCCAATATTAGTATAATAAATTTTTTTTTTATTTTTGTGGGATTTAGGCTTATTAAATCATCACATACTCCTCCACTTAAAGAAGACACAGGGTCAGGGACCGATGTGTTTTCAACGGGTAAATAGATCAGAATTGCACTGGGAGTATGCTCGGAATTTCTGTGTGAAATTCCTTTCTCTCTTTTAACATTTTCCTCATGAGGTACATGAATCACTGTCAATTCACTAGTTACTGTTAGCAAGAGATACAATACCTTATTAACTAATAATACTTAAAATACATAAAATTCAATGTTCATAAAATATATAAAATTTATCTTAATTCTACTACTTAAGACTACTACCGGTTTTTTCTTTAGCTTTTTCTTACTCTTGTTATGGAGTTACTCTTCACAGAGTAGGTTTCACATCCTTACTGTGTTTCCTTTTCTCTTTCAAGGGTTTCGTTGAATCGTGGTTGACGAATCATTTTATTAAAATACTAGTAAAGTAATTGTAACGTAATTGTAAAGTAACTGTAAAGTAACGTTACTTATATTCAGTGTCAGCTGACTTCTCACTTTTCTTATTCTCGATGAACAGGATCTAAGGTTGGTCAGGCCTCATTCCTATTTATACGATTTGGTAATTAAGTACTGACTCAATTACAATATAGCAAATATATGTCTTAATACATCTATCCTTTTCTACTTCATTTATTTTCTTGCTCACTAGCATTTTCCTTTCTGTGATAATATTTTATCTGGGAAACATAACTTCTACGTACATATTTATTCGTAGTGGGTTCATACAGTGCTACGGTTACGGGAGTTAAGTATCTGTAAATTTTGTAAGGGCCACACCATCGGTAAGATAGTTTGGAGGTGGTCTTATCAACTGCACTACTCGTTGGGTGAGTTTTGTACATCACTAAGTCTCCGACTTGATACTTTACTTCTTTACTATCCCGCTCGTGATATTTTCGTGATTTTCTCAAGTTCACTCTTAAGTTAGCGCGAGCTTCGTTCCATATCTTTTTTATAGTTTTACCACTAATTTCGTGGGGTAGTAATTCATGTATTTTCCACTTTGTGGATAATGGGTGATTCGGTTTATATTTATACAACAAATCAAAGGGTGTCGATTTATGTCCTTCATGATATGCTGATTTGAAGGCAAATTGTATCCAGGATAGGTTCTGGTCCCAAGAGGTATGGTCGTTTTCATGGTAGGCTATTAAAGCAGATTTTAGGTTTCGCAAATACCTCTCAGCTATATTACCTTGTGGACGATACTCTGTAACGGTAATGTGGTCTATGCCTAGTCTAAAACACGTCCTTGAATTCTTTGAACTTAAACTGGGGTCCGTTATCTGACACTAGATGTACTGGTATACCGAAGTCTTTAAATATTCTATCTTGCAAAATCTTCACAGTGGTAGATGCTAACGCTCGTCGCATGGGATACATCCAGACGAATTTGGTAAATGAGTACACAAATGAGTAGCATGGTATTACCTGATTTTGAACGTGGGTAGGGGCCATAAAAGTCCAAGTAAATTTTTGAAAAGGGTGTCGTGGGAGTCTCCGAGATTAATTTACCTATGTGGCTGTTTCTCGCTGGCTTGCTCAGAGCACACAACTTACACTGTTTTACGAATTTAGCTATCTCGCTGTTCATATTTTCCCAATGGTATTCTTTTCGAATGCGATGTATCGTTTTATTTATTCCCATATGTGCTCCAATGGTGGATGAGTGGTAGTATTCCATAAGCATAGGTTTAATAATATCCGGGGCCATTATTCTCAAGGATTTTCCATTAGCTACTCTATAACATAATACTCTCTTACTCAATATATATTTTTCTGAATTATTTCCTTTATCTAGCTGTTCTATTATTGTATTTAAATACGGGTCTTGTAATGTGTCAAATTAGAAGGTTTTTTATTTTTTATTAATCTTGGTTTTGATTTTGTTAAAAGGGTACAATTCACTTCATATATGGGAGCTACCACAGTTTAATTTTATATTAACATAGATCACCCATTCAATCACTTTTACATTGCCAGACTTCACCTGTAAGGAGCCTCCAGTACAGCAATGCAACATACACACAGTCAGTCAAAACAATTGCCAGACGCATTGTGTAATCACATAGCAGCAGCCTTGTGACACAGTCTCCAGTGTGCAGTTTGGTATCAGAGAGTAAGCAGCACCAGACAATAGAATTGTGAATTTAAAACAGGGGCCTCGGGTTTACAAGATAGGCCGTTAAAACAAATTTGGCCTATCTTAGAAAGTGTGAAAACAGTCATTAAAAAGTAACAGTGTACAAACAAAAAGTTTGCCGCCCAGTCGACAAGCAACAGTTCCCGTTATCGGGTTGGCCTCTGTAGGCTCGTCACACATATTTAAATATTTTAAAGTTGTGGTACAGCAAAACTGTTAAGTGACCGCGGTCAATACGACTAGGGAGTCGGATCAAGTTTGTTTTTTCTTCAGAACAGTGAAACCGTGTAACCGAACAATGCGTGTGCGGGAAGACCGAGTGGCCGGCGAAGGGGGCTTCTGATTTGCATAAAATGTTAAGGGGTTTTTTTTAATTTAGTATAAATGTGAGTGTGGCAAAGCTGGGCGGCTTTCTGTGTATATTTGTGTTTGCATTTTATGTTTGTGTCCTAGAAAAAATAAGGTAAGCCGTAGATTGTAAGTCATATTACAACAGAGTCACGTGTTGCACAACACCTGAAACATGTATTTACTAAATGTATGTTCTTAATTTCACTAAAGTAACAGTAAAACATTAAAATGGAAATTCTCTTCTTAAAATTGTGTTATGTAAATTATTTACGCAACCTTCAAAATTGTGCTTGTATCTTGGTGTTCGTATGAGACCCTGGACCCAAAAGAGCATGTCGGGATGGTAAGTGAAAGTCATTCTAGGTATTTCTATGTGTATGGTACTCAAAATAATTGTGATAAATAAATAGCTTCACATTTGGCGCCCGAACAGGGACGAATTGCAAAAAAAAAATGAAATTCCATACCTACAAATGGGATACAAGCACGGTTGAGAGGTTAAGTAAAAAAAAAAAAAAAATACGTAAAAGGTACTTATGTAAAGTTATGCAAAAGAAGTAAAGAATAGTTGTTCACATAAGAAACAGAGTAAATACCAAAAAACAATAATAATGGAAAATACAGCAGAGAACGGAGTCGATTTGTCCGACTCGACTGTGATAAGTGAAACAGCTGAAGTTGACGAATCAGCTGTGATGAGTAGTCCTGAAATACATTCAACACCGAATGTAGGTCAAGACGATAAAAACATGAATGTGCATAACACAAATGAAAAAGATAATACAGAGGATTCAGGGATTCAAGCAACCCCGACCTCAACAAAATACAATAAGGGGAATGACGATCTAATGAGTATTATACTTAATCAATTAGAAAAAATGAATAATAAATTTGATAGTCATTTTGACAATAATGACATAAAATTAGACAGACAAAGTAGCGAATTAAATAATCGTTTTGATGAAATTAAGACCGAATTCAATTGCAAATTTGATGCACTCAAATTTGGTATTGATGAGGTAAAAATGAAATGCGAAAATAGTTGTCATGAGTTGAAACGAGATATTGAGAGAATAGTAGAGTCAGTAGAACAGAGTAAAAGTAAAAATAATAATGATAGTAAACAAGTAACTAGTGAGAAAAATAATGTTGAAAATGAGAATATAATTAAAAATGTGGTAGTAGAGAGTAAGATAACAAATAGTAACAATGATATTGAAAATGGTATTGTAATTGAAAAGGTGGTATCAGAAAGTGACACGTTGAAAATAGATAGTGAAACAGTGAGTGAGAGAGAGAAAGTTATATGTAGTAACGAAGTTGTAATCAGTGTTGTTGAATTAGAAAAAGAATGGAAAGAAAGAGTAGATGAATGTGTAGAGCAGAGGGTAGATTTTCCCCTTATTTGTGATGAACCAGAGTGTTCAAAAGTGTTATTTTTGGGCAAGAGACCCTTATTAGTGAAAGATTTGAATTGTTTAATTTTGCTGAATAATTTTGTACCCTCTGCGTGGAATGATAAAAGTGTGATATGGTGTTATGATGATGAAAGATGTTTCGAGAGAGAGTTGTGCGTTGATAAAGAAATAGAATTATATAAACTAATGAGAGATTATAATGAGTTGAAAGAGATGTTAGTTGACATGAAACACTTACCTGTTAAAATAGAGAGTGAAGATTATTTTGATAATACATGTTTAAATAATAATAATTTACTTTATGAAGAAAAAATAACTGACTTGATGACGAATATTACTGATGGAGACTTAACCAATGTACTTAATGTTGACTTGTTTAATGATTATGTGGATAAAATAAATGAGTTTAGTTTGTATGGTTACAACACACAAAACAGTCATTTGTGTAGTGATAAAATTGAAAATTGCTATGTGAAACCCCGATTAATTTTTGACGATGGAGGCTGAGCCTTAAATTCACAATTGGAAAATTTCAAATATGTTAATATATGGTAATGACCTAGCTGATTTTAGATATTGAAGTGTGATATAACTGAATAATTATTGATGAAGAATTGTAAATACATGTGTAGTGAAATTAATTGTATGCATTATAAAATGTTAGATAAACAAGATATGTATGTAGCCGAAATTGTGATGACAAAAATAATATTAATATTTTGCATCTTAAAACAAAACAATACATTAAATCCTGTAATCAAATATAACTAAACCACTATAATAAACCTATAGTTAAATAATTATGAATAATATAAAACAGTAAGTGGTAGCGGATAGGTGTTCCCCACTTGTCCCAGTGGGGTTCGTCTATTTCAGGGACGCGCCTCTGCCCACGCAAGCCTTGGTTTTCTCCATTTACCCTTATTTTCGGAGGAAGCTTTGTCCCTACCTTTAGTCCTAGTTCTTGACCCTGTAATAATCCCTATCCCTTTTATCTTCCCGATTTCCCTAACCCTCCCCTTAGAGTAAACACATAAACAATAGTTATATGAATTGGCACACTTTTTTGAACCATTTGATTGCCTTAATTCTAAATACTACATTAGGGTAATCCTCAAAATTAAATAAACTGGTGTTATTTATGAATTGTAAACTCATCCCTTAATTAGGTAGCTAGTGGAGAAGTTTTGTGGCTGAGTAGACAAACTAGATAATCAATTTTCTGTGTAATTCAACATGACTATTGTGGATTAAGATGGGGTTGTAGATGAGTGGTTGTGGTTTGTTTTTATGGGAAAGGAGGCAGGTAAGGAACTCAGGGCTGCCAACAGGTTTGGTTTGCATTCACTGATGTAGGGGTTCTGTTCGTCTTCCATCGCATCTCAATTCCCAATAGTCATGTACATGTAACATATAACCTATTTACAGGTAATTAAGAAAAAATAATAAGTATAAATATTATAATAAGTATAATATTAAGTAAGAAAATAATTTTGGAAAATGTTCTAAAGTAAACTTATGTAACCAAAGGGTTTAATTATTATTTTGCGGTACCTGCTATGTTAGGTTATGAGTAGGGGATTATGGTATTAAGAATGTGATTGTGGAGGAATTTAAAGAGGGGTTAGAACCAATGATGTCATGTTTGTAAAACTTATTGAAATATTAAGAAAAACGGAAACATTTAATCACGCAGAATCATTTTGAAACTGTAATCAAAGTCATGGAAATTGTTTTAAATAAATAAATAATTTAAAAGGGTCAATTTTATTAATGAATTAAAAATATATCTGATCCGAATTGGAATAAAAATGTAAGAGACAAATATATTATCTAGAAGATTTATAAAACTTGAAAAGTGTAGCAAGCAGGTATGGCAATATATGATGTAACTAGAATGTTTAGACTATGAATCCTGAAACTGAGCATGTTTATAACTGTTGTTTATGAAAACGAGTCTGGCACATAACTGTGTTCATGTAAACAGTAGACAGGTGTGTTGTAGTGGTATGTTGTGACTCAAGCCTGTGGTCATGCTTGGTGACCATAACAAGAAATGTTGTAGTCTGCTGAATCAGTATCTTGAGCAAAACCCTATTGTGACATAAAAGAATTGAAATTAAATTTTCACAGACAAAATAATAATGAGGTAATTATTGTAACTTACAGTTTGAGAAATTAAACACCATTCAATTAATTGGGTAATCAAATTACTAGAAACAATGATTTTTAACAATGAACTTAAAGTTTTGAATTTGAATTTTTTTCAAAAAAAAAAAAAAAAAAAAATGGGATGCATATAATTTCAAAATTAAATAAATTTTAGAATTAAGTGACCAAAAACAATTGTCAAGAGTCAGTATCAGTGAGCATGGGAACGTTTTGAAACGATGTGTAACAAAATAAAACTTGATATCAATACAAGAAGTGGGGATGATTTTGGGGGATAGATTGGTGCAAAATGAAGTGATAGAACAATGGAGTGTGGAACTGCAAATGTAGAAAGATTAATTTTCAATTGTTAAGTAATTAGTTAGTTATTAAGTGGCTATTAAGGGGGTGGCCTGTGCTCTCTTAGATAGCGAAATGGGTTGGGGGTAACAGTGAGTGTTACCTCCATCGGAGGCCAAAATGGCGATAAATGTGCGGCACACCTTATCAGTGTAAATTAAAGTGTACACACTGCCAAACTACCGTGTCGCACATAGTAGTGATGTGTAACAGGCAATTAAATTAAAGTTAGATTTCCTCGACTTTTCGGGCGGTTACTGTCTTACCAGCACTAACCGTGGTTTTGGCTAGCGGCCAGCTATGATCATATCAAGTCCCTTGACCATAGCTGACTTGAAATTGGTATATATTTGAAATTCAATGGGGGCGACAATTAGAGGAAATCTTCCCGGAACTATGGAACAGCGGCTGCCACTCTGCCCGCCTGGGGGTAGCAAGACCGGTGGTAGATCCGTCTTAAGGGTGTGATTATAGAACAAGAACATGATGATGTTCACTACTTTAAAACTTAATAGCGGAAGCAGAGACACGGAGAGGTAAAACCTGCTCCAAAATATACAGTCTCTGTGGAAGCGAAAAGGCGCCACAGTCTTACATAATTTGAAATAGTGTGTGTGGCTGGGAGGTGACGCAAAGGAGTCACGAATGTAAATTTTATAATATAACATTTTTTTTAATTCAAAGTTTGATCAAATAAAACTGCTTGTGCTCTGTTCAGGTAACTAGCTGCTTAGATATGTAAAAATAAGGTGTTCATTACATACTATAATTTTAAATGTATTATTTTATTGTTGTATGTTAGGTATAGGCATTGATCAGAATATGTGTTTTCATGATATGTGTATGCTTCAAATTAAGCCAATAATTAGACGCCTGGCAGGCAATCAACGTAATAGAAGTAAGTATTGATAATGTATTTCATATAATTTATTAAATGGTGAGATGTATTTTTATTATGTTAGGGTATCAGCTGATCAGCAATAACGTCACTGGTATATTATTTAGAAATGTTTTAAGTAATTGATGTTTAAGGTAATGTTTGATGTATTACAGATATTACAAATAATTTGCTACAATGAGAAATAAAGTAACGATTTGTGAAATCTAATAAGAGATAGTTTTTTGGGTGATGAATATTTTATGGGACACGTAGACCTGTCCAAATTGAAATCAAAGTTGAATTTGAAATAATAGAGAATGTTGTTTTGAAGTAAGGTATGTTGTAGAATTTTAAGTAGTACTGATGTTGACACAGGAGTAATGGAGAATAATTGTAGAGTTCTGAATGATATATTTATGTTTATAATTAATGAGGTTATTTTGTGTATTTGTAGTGAGGTAATGAGATTGAGATTTTTGGGGATGGTAATTTTGTATTAGGGGGTAGTGTCATGTAGGAGTCCGCAACAAGAGTTGGGACGGGATTAGAATAGATTGTAGTGGGGAAGGGGCCGCCTTAGGTAGAATTCAGGGGCCAAATAAGGGAATTGAGTTTTGGGTATGGGAAACACGTATCCTATGTACAAAGGGTTAGAGAGTATTTTTTTATGTATTGAGAGAAGGTAGCGATTTGTGTTAAATGATAAGTGGGGCTTAGAGTGTCTTGATTAGTAGATATTTTGGTAGAGATTGGTGTCATGGTAATTGAAGTTGTTAGTAGTAGAGTCAGATTGTTAAATAGAGAGTGATTTATAATAAAGATATAAAATTTTCATTTTTTCTAAACCAGTGACAGAATCTTGATAGAATTGAAAATAATGTAAAGCCAAGAATTGTTTATTTTAAATAATTTAAATGCCAATTTGATTATTGTAATAATATTTTGTTCATTTTAAATATTTTATGTTATTATGTTTTGTATTTCAAGATAGGATTTTACAGATGTCAAATGTATTTCAGATAGAAATCCTACATAACACATGTAGGTCAAGGGTTCTGGGACTTGACCTAGTTTCGATCAGCTGATGAGGTCAGACACCTACTAAGCTTGTATAGTAGGGAATTAATTTTATTTGTTTATTTAATCACTTTAAACCAGTTTTGAATAATTTCTAAATATAAATGAAACCTTTAAACAAAATGGAAATTTTTTTGAATTTTAAAATTTTTGGGGAATTTGATTTTTTTTTGAAAAAAAAAAAAAAAAAATTTTTGATTTTTCGCCTGCCAGCGAACGCATATTTTAGGTAGGGATTGTTTTATTATGTGTGCATTTACCACGTTTTGTTGTTTTGGTAATTGTTTAGTTTACTGATTTCTTGTATTGAACTGTATTGTTAGACTAAGACATGTTAGGTTAAGGATTTGTCCAAGTAGAGAAAATTCTTAATTCAAGTCATTTTAAAGGAAACAAAAAATAATGAATAGAATTTTTTTGAGCATATTATTTTTTTTGAATTTTGAATTTTTTAAATTTTTAATAAATTTTAAAAGAAATCTTTTATTTTTAATGTGTTATGGTAACATGTAATGTTAGTGTGTGTGAGCCCAGTATTTGCTAAAGGCAGCCCAGCTTGCAAAAAGGGGAAACATATCGGCGGAGGAGCTGGAATAATTTTGGCCAGGGATTGAGGATTTTTGGGGGTGGTATGTTAAAAGGCGAGGTGCGCTGTGGTGCGAGTCTGTTCGATTTCTCGGTGTTGGGATCTCTTACGGAGAAGTCCAGTGATCTCGTTCAGATGAGTCCATGGTCGCTAAGCCAGGGGGGGTCGTGTACCCATAAGCAGTAAGAACCAGGGGGTTGGTGGCACCAGTTCCTCACCGGTCCTCTTCGGGGTTATCGATGAGATTTCTTCTGTTGTGAACAGCAGAATTCTCATCGAGGGGGTATTGTAATGGGTCAAATTAGAAGGTTTTTTATTTTTATTAATCTTGGTTTTCATTTTGTTAAAAGGGTACAATTCACTTCATATATGGGAGCTACCACAGTTTAATTTTATATTAACATAGATCACCCATTCAATCACTTTTAAATTGCCAGACTTCACCTGTAAGGAGCCTCCAGTACAGCAATGCAACATACACACAGTCAGTCAAAACAATTGCCAGACGCATTGCGCAATCACATAGCAGCAGCCTTGTGACACAGTCTCCAGTGTGCAGTTTGGTATCAGAGAGTAAGCAGCACCAGACAATAGAATTGTGAATTTAAAACAGGGGCCTCGGGTTTACAAGATAGGCCGTTAAAACATATTTGGCCTATCTTAGAAAGTGTGAAAACAGTCATTAAAAAGTAACAGTGTACAAACAAAAAGTTTGTCGCCCAGTCGACAAGCAACAGTTCCCGTTATCGGGTTGGCCTCTGTAGGCTCGTCACACATATTTAAATATTTTAAAGTTGTAGTACAGCAAAACTGTTAAGTGACCGCAGTCAATACGACTAGGGAGTCGGATCAAGTTTTTTTTTTTCTTCAGAACAGTGAAACCGTGTAACCGAACAATGCGTGTGCGGGAAGACCGAGTGGCCGGCTAAGGGGGCTTCTGATTTGCATAAAATGTTAAGGGGTTTTTTAATTTAGTATAAATGTGAGTGTGGCAAAGCTGGGCGGCTTTCTGTGTATATTTGTGTTTGCATTTTATGTTTGTGTCCTAGAAAAAATAAGGTAAGCCGTAGATTGTAAGTCATATTACAACAGAGTCACGTGTTGCACAACACCTGAAACATGTATTTACTAAATGTATGTTCTTAATTTCACTAAAGTAACAGTAAAACATTAAAATGGAAATTCTCTTCTTAAACTTGTGTTATGTAAATTATTTACGCAACCTTCAAAATTGTGCTTGTATCTTGGTGTTCGTATGAGACCCTGGACCCAAAAGAGCATGTCGGGATGGTAAGTGAAAGTCATTCTAGGTATTTCTATGTGTATGGTACTCAAAATAATTGTGATAAATAAATAGCTTCACAGTCTTGTTGTTGATACTGAGCTATATCAGTAAATGCAAGGGGGAATTCAGTAATTAGCGTATTGATAATCGATGTTTCACAACTTTCCTTATTTTCGGATATTTTATTAGGCGGCTGGAACATACGGGACAGTGTATCGGCAACTACATTTTGGGTGCCACGAATGTGTTGTACCTTAAACTTGTAACAATTTAATCTCAATACCCATCGTCCGATACGACCTAACTGTTTAGGGTGATTTAATAACCAAGATAAGGCTTGATTATCCGTTTCTAACAGAAATTCTTTATGTTTTAAAAAGGGTTTGAATTTCTCAAATGCGAATACTACAAATGGTTTAGTAAAATCAGCTAATTGTAATACCGGGGGTGATATTATGCTTTCTTTCAGTTTTTCAAATGCAGATTGGTGTTGTGGAGTCCATTCAAATTTCGCTCCTTTTTTTCTTAATGCGTTTAACGGAGCTGCTATATCAGCTAGGTGAGGGAGATACTTGTGGAAGTAATTTATCATTCCCAAAAATCGGGCTATTCCTTTCGTATCCCGTGGTGGTAAAAATTCTCTGATAGCACGGGTGCGTTCTGGGTCTATACTTACCTTTCCGTCGGCCTTTACTATGTGACCTAAAAATGAAAATTGTTTAACGGCAAAATTTACTTTACTTGGGTTTACTGTTAATCCAGCTTTCTTTAATCGTGATAATACTTCACGTAAATGATAAAGATGTTGATCCATAGATTCGCTGTAGATTACTATGTCATCTAGGTAGTGATATACAAATTTAAATTTTGTCGTGGAATATTTTCTCTAACAGTCGGCTACATACAGAACTTCCTTGGGATATTCCAAAGGGTACTCTAGTAAATTGGTACGGGTTGAATGGGACGGCGAAGGCGGTTAGGCGTTTGGATTCTTCCGATAGTGGTATTTGATGAAATGCCTGATTGAGATCCATTATGGTGAAAACTTTAGCTTTTGTAAAGTAATGGAAGGCGCTGTGGATGTCGGGGAGTGGTATGGACTCGAATTCTATCCTTTTATTTAATTGTCTATAGTCCACAACTAATCTGTGTTTATCAGTGCCTTTAGGTACTAAAAACGCAGGTGATGAATACGGTGAAGTGGAAGGTTCTATGACTTGTTGTTGCAACAATTTATTGATTTGATTTCTCATTATTTCCATTTTTGGTGGTGATAATTTGTATGGGTGCAGTCGTATTACTTTATTGTCACTCAGGTTAATCTTGTACTCTATAAGATTCGTTAATCCTAACTTTGGGGTGAGGACGGTGGAAAATTCTTTTATTAGTTTCTGTATTTTCAGTCTATCTTTACTTTCTAAATGATCTAATTCGGACTCGCGGTGTTCTAGGTGCGTTGCAGAAGTTTCCGTTTTTTTATTGTTATTTATTTCATAATCAAAATCATATTTTTGAGTGCGGTCGAATCTAAAATAATACTTCTTATTGTACATGTCAAGAATTATACCTGTTTTACTGATAAAGTCCGCTCCCAATATTAAGTCTGGTCCTAATTCATCGTATACTAACACTGGAAAATACCACGTTAAATTTTTAATTTTTAGTTTAATCGTAACGCTGAGTTTTATGATTAAGTTTTGTTTGTTAGCGGTAGCACATTTAATGTTCGCCGGTTGACTACGTTTAACAAGATTGTGTTTAGCTAAAGTATCTGCTAGCTGTTGGCTGATTAAGCTCCATGTCGATCCAGAATCAATTAATCCAAGTGTGGTAGTAACGCCAAGGTCAACTTGTATGTATGGTAATTGACACATACTGGACTTGCATGTAGTAATTGAGTTGCATTTATTGATAAATCTCTCTACGTAGGAGTCTAATTTTTTTTTAATTTTTTTTTGTTTCCAATTTGGTACTCTCGGGTTTTACCTATTTTCATGATGCGGCGGAAGACACAGGATTTCGGATCTTCCTGCCTTACATGTTTTTTGAATAAGAGGGTTTTTGGTAGTGCTGTTTCTGTTTACAGTATCTACTGATGTGTCCTAATTTCCCGCAGTTATAACATCTTTTTTCTCTACTTACGGTATCACTTGTATTCTGTTGAGGTTGTTGATTATTCGATTTAGTTTGGTAGTGAGAAGTGGCAGGAATTCGAAATCGTCGTCTATCACGGTGTGTTCTTGTATCTGATACCAGGGGTTGTGTTTCATTTCTACATTGTACTTGGGGGAGTAACGAACGTCGGTTCTGATCCGAATACCATACGTTGGATGAATGGATACTGCATTGTTCTAATTCTGCGAACATGTTGGGCTTATTTATAAGTGCTAAGCGAGATCTCTTTTCCGGGGATAATCCTACCAAGATTGTTTCTACTAACTGCTTTTCGCTCCAGTTTACTTGCAGTAATAGTGAAGCTTCTCTTATGTCAGTGATATAGTGGGCGAGTCTCTCGTAAGCTCCTTGTACTCGAAGTACTGTTTCGTTTCAGCTCTTCGTAAATTCCCATTGGAATAAAATGTCTTAGCAGAGTTGTATGGAGTTCTTCTACTGGATGTTGTGAGCTTAATGACTCCAGTACACGATCTTGTAATGGTGGTCTACATTTGGGCAGAAGGACTTGTAATATTTCACAATCGCTTAGTTGCTGTAAGTCTTTTATTTGTAGCAGATATTTTATGAAGGCTAATAGTTTGGTGATACTCAATCCATCGGTGTATGGAATTTCTGATAAAAAATTTTTCTCCGGGGTGAGTTATCTTTCCGTAGAGGTCCGCACTAAAGTTTACGTGAGGTGTTATTCTAGGAGGTCCCGATGCTTGATTTGTCATCGCTGAGGGTGGTCATGCATACTTATTGGTGAGATTGTGGAGGGCATTGGGAAGTGATGCTTCAGCTATCGGTAGGGTATTCGCATTCCTATTCAGTAACTGATCATTACTCGGTTCTATCCTTGATACCGGGGGGGATTCGAAATTCACGGTAGTGGGTCGCTGTTCTAGGGTAGGTGATTGAAATGGGGAGATATATAATTTCGTCACAGCTTCTTCAATTTCCTCCATTTTAAATGAGTCAGACTTTCTACGTAATTCTCTTATTATTGTGGGTAATTGCTGTAATGCTTCATCAGCAAATTTTTGCACATCTGGGGGAATTACAGTAACTTTGGGCCAGTTTAATAAATTATTTATCCGACGGGTTAAATGCTCTATTCTCTGTGTGGTACGTACGATTATAGCGGGTGATTTTTCGTCGTGGAGGGTTTGCGATATTGACGTCAATTCCCTATACTTCGCATAACATGTTTCTCTTTCGCTATCAAGATCTATTTCGCTTAATCGACCTAACTGTGCAGGTGTATCTGGCCTACTTTCGCGTAGTTCCGCGACCGTTACGTTTGCGTAAGGGAGTCCGCGCAACAGTGCTTCATAGCATAATTTGTCTTTTAATAACAAATCTGGATTGAATTGAGCCATGTTCTTAAGATGCTAAGTCTTATACACTCCTTATTCTACTTATACTAAACACTCTATTTTACTATCTTTAGGTTTAGTAAAAATGTAATTCCATCAGAGATATTTACAAATAGGTGATACGAATCGAATCTCGCCTCAGAGAGAGAGAGAGAGAGAGAGAGAGAGAGAGAGAGAGAGAGAGAGAGAGGAGAGAAATCTCACACAGCCATATTTTAATTTTCAACATATGGTTAAAATATGTTGTTACTGGGCAAAGGGGGTCAAACACTTTGTATTAGACAAAAGAGGGAGGTGGTGTATTGTCTAACTCGACTTTGCAGCTTGTAACAATGGGATTGTTTTGTACAGGCGGTAACAGGTTATTTTCCTGTCCGAGATGTCGTAAAACCGACAAGTTGGGGAAGGAATTTTTGAACAGGCAAGAACCTGGGCTTACAACATTTAAATATCCTTACCTATATTGTTGCGTAATAATGATTATAAAACTCTATCCTAATTTATGAGTTTCCTTATTGTAATACCAATTTTTACCACCACGGGATATGAAAGGAATAGCCCGATTTTTGGGAATGATAAATTACTTCCACAAGTATATCCGTCACCTAGCTGATATAGCAGCTCCGTTAAACGCATTAAGAAAAAAAGGAGCGAAATTTGAATGGACTCCACAACACCAATCTGCATTTGAAAAACTGAAAGAAAGCATAATATCACCCCCGGTATTACAATTAGCTGATTTTACTAAACCATTTGTAGTACAGACCGACTGTTCAAGTGTAGCACTAGGAGGTTTTAATTTGAGTTTCAACGTCAATAGTCATTAACTTCACACAAAATTTATTTAAAATTGGATTCATGTTTTTCCGATATAAGAATTATCTTTAGTAAGACACACATGAGTGTTTTAGCATGCCAAAGCTTTTTATGTGAGTTCTTTTAATAGGACAGACAGGTGTTTGTTAAGTATTAATTAATACATAAAATTTTACTTTTGGTAAGTTATTTCTTTCTACGGCGTCTGAACTGCGTAGGGTTCATCACTCACTCCTTCGATTGATGATGTCATTGAATGTACGTATCTCATCTCGTGGTTTATCCTTGTACACACACGTCACTTAGAATTTCACACCCCGGCATCTTCAGATATTGCAATAGAATATCGACAGGTAACCAGTTATAGTGTTAGATTTTTTGAAGTTCAATTTACGGTTTTCACAAGACTGTTATAGACACATATTGCGATCTTATTCATTTTATAAGTTATGTACTACTATATTCTTAGTTCGCACTTGTTAATCTCGATCGTATTGCATACGTTGTTGTCAACTTTGTTCTATGAAATAACGTATAAGTGACCCTGCTTTACAATCATTTATACATATCGGATTTTAGTATGTTTTCAGTTAATTCGCAGACTTTCACTATCAACGAATTCTGAACTTCCGTCACGACTCCCAACTGTTAAGTTACGCTTTTAAGAAACATCATACTTCTTCAACACTTCTGATCGTCACTCTGAAAATTTACTATTAGATTTCGGACTCTCTCACTCTTTCAAAAATGTATCTTAGACCTCTTGTTTGCGTTCTCGGCTTATTTTATATACTCAATCCACCGAATTCCCACTCTAGATTCTCTTCGCCCATCGGTTCCTTCCCATTGGTTATCGTTTGTCTCTTGCACGGGAATACCCTCCTATTTTCCCTCACTTGATAATCTGTCAAATTCTCATTCGTTCTAGCTTTCTTAGAAACTTGCTATTAAAAACCCGCCTCCGTTGAGCTCTGGCTTCTGATAGGATATTTCATTTCCTACCCCCATCGGCTTTCTTTTTGGATACACCCTTCGTCCCTGGCGGTAGTCAGATTTCACGCATGTCAATCATCCTGAACTTTGTTCTTCTGTTCCTTTCAGACAAATTTCTCTAATTGCCACAGCTGCATCTGCTTAACAAGTACACTTAACGTCGCTATAAATTTCCCAGTCTTCCCTTGTCATGCCCCTGCTGACTTCTGCTACTCACAAGCGTGACCAATTTCTGCATTGTCTTATTCTGTCCATCTGCGTCCTTTTTAGTTCACACGCGCTTGGTGTGGTCGTTTCTAAGTAACGTCACATCTGCTACTGTTTCTCTGTGTCTTAGCTAGAAACCTCTCACTTTACTTTGCTCCCCGCCGTCTTTGTTAATTGGTTCAACCATTGTACCCGTATCTCACCGGATATGTCCTTTGTTCGTAATACATCTGGTCGATCTCTTCCTTTCATTGAGAACAGTGTCTCGTTGCGTTGTTGATGGGTTCAGACATGTGGTGTGGCCTGTTTTTCGTTATTCTGTATCTGCTTCCCGCGACGATAGCTTTCTCAGTAATACTCCCGTGACTCTGATGTTTTTGTTTTCTTAGTTTACAGCTCGACACCCCTTAATTTATTTAGGTGACCATCTGCTATCTCGGATTTATGGCCTGTCCAGAACCATGCTCAGCCGTAGCTAAAGGATTTTACGCTCCTTTTGTCCTAACTGCATCTGGTAATGTCCTTTCATTCATCATTGTCAAATCAACAGCTGCCTCTTGTGTCATCTTTCTTTTATATAAAACAATTTTTCAGTTTTGGCGTTACAGCCTATACTACAAGGTGACGGCCCTCCCCCATTTCTCTAAGATTCTAAGAATTGGACTTTAATGAAATCCCAGGCTAGTCATATTCAAGCAGCTGAACTGAGATTTTTCAGGCATCTGGCGGTGTATACTCTTGAAGATCATAGAAGAAATGCAGATATACTGAATGTTATATGAGTATACTCAGTATGATTTCCCAGTATTAGCTAAAACGGTTAGAACATCTTAACTGAATGTATAACTGCTACATCACCAAACAACTTTTGAATTATTAGTTGAAGGATGGAGAGAGGTGTGGGGTGTCCAAAGAAGCTTTAGAGTGACCACCTGTAGTCTATCTGCTTGTAACAAACTTTTTTTTGTTTCTTGTAGAAGATGATGATGAAGTTAATCTTTCAACAAAATTATGATTTAAATGTTATATTCTGCCTGTACTGATAATGATATATCCAATATTGTAATATTATAATGATAGTATTATATTGTAATGATATATTCAATACAAGCACCACATATTTCAAGACTGATTAGACCTTAAAAGACATTTCAAAAGGTAATGTTATGTTACAGTTAAATCTGAACACTAGTACCTTAAGGACACGTGTGCATATGCGCGCGCACACACACACAAGCACGCACACTGAACCAGTTACAATGCATACAAAATAAACCTATTTCATATTTTTTCATTACTATCCATTTATTTGATACTATCTTACAAGCTCTGTTTTTTCTTGTTTGTACTTCTGTATTGTATATGAAAATATACTGAATATGAAAGATACTTGTAAATATTATAACATCGCCAAATTCAGATCATATTTGATATCTATAAGTATGTAAGAAATGCTAAGAAATAATATATTTTAATAAATAAATAATAAAGAGAATAAAAATAGTAAATGTAATTAAGAGTGAAGGAGGCTTGATTTGATTCTGTTTGAATGTGCGGCAGTTATCATTCCTCATAAAAAATTACCCTTTTTAAAACATAAAACGTTGCTGATAAACTACCCCTTTCCCTTAACCGATCTTCAACAAAATCAACAGACCTTGAGTTCTCTTTATTTCAAAAAGGTATGCAAAAACGTAGTTGATTCTGTTTGAATTTACAGCAGTTATCGTTCGTCATATTAAAAATTACCCTTGTTAAAACATAAAATGTTGCAGGTAAACTACCCCTTTCCCTTAACCGATCTTCACCGACACCAATAGGTCTTGAGAACTCTACAATACAGGGCTGTCTGCAAAACATCATTTGATTCTGTTTGAATTTGCGGCTGTTATCGTTTACCATAGAAAAATATCGGTATGGAGAACCATACATGACTTCCATGTTCTAAGATTTATATTTAAAATCATATTCGAAATGAAATATTTCCATAGAAACTACGTCTTTCTACTTATTGCTTCAGCATTAACCACAGTGCTGTGGTCACTAACGTATACCACCTCACGTTTTCGCACTCGATTTTCACCGATGATGGCAGTCGATGGCACTGCCGAAAAGTCTGGTTTTGCAGAAAACATTGGACTACGGCTAAAGAGCCCGGGAAGCAATTTTAACAAAAAACTACTTCTTTGTTGCCGATAACGTAGTACACATATAAAAAATTCTCCCCTCCACCTTCAACTATAATTTTTAATAATAGAAAATTACCCCCACTCCGTTCACCTAACTTCTTCATTTATAGATATTTCATCTATGTTTCTACAGTGGATTACTATGAGCTTCTTATCAGGATACTTTATTTATAAAAATTAAGTACTTTACTCTTGTTAAATCATAAAATGTTTCAGGTGAACTACCCCTTTCTCTTAACCGATCTTCTCCAAAATCAACAGACCTTCCGTCCTCTACAATTCAGCGAAGCATGCAAAAAAATATTTGATTCTGTTTGAATGTGCGGCAGTTATCGTTCGTCATGGAAACATTTCTCTTGTTACAACATAAAATGTTGCAGGTAAACTACCCTTTTCCCTTAACCGATCTTCACCAAAATCAGTAGACCTTGAGCTCTCTGCAACTCAGGGGGTGCAAAAAATTATTTGATTCTCATTGAATTTTCAGCAGTTATCGTTCGTCATAAAAAAATTACCCTTTTTAAAACATAAAACGTTGCTGATAAACTACCCCTTCCCTTAACCAATCTTCAACAAAATCAACAGACATTGAGTTCTCTTTAGTTCAAAAAGGTATGCAAAAACCTAGTTGATTCTGTTTGAATTTACGGCAGTTATCGTTCGTCATATAAAAAATTACCCTTGTTAAAACATAAAATGTTGCTGGTAAACTACCCCTTTCCCTTAACCGATCTTCACCAACAACAATACGTATTGAGAACTCTACAATACAGGGCTGTATGCAAAACATCATTTGATTCTGTTTGAATTTGCGGCTGTTATCGTTTACTATAGAAAAAATTACCCTTGATAAAAAACCGTTGCAGGTAAACTACCCCTTTCCCTTAACCGATCTTCACCAAAAACGACAGGTCTTAGGTACTCTACAATTCAGGCCTGTATGCAAACAATTATTTGATTCTGTTTGAATTTGCGGCTGTTATCGTTTGCCATAGAAAACACCCTTGATAAAACATAAAACGTGGCTGGTAAACTACCCTATTCCATTAACCGATCTTCACCAAAAACAATAGGTCTTGAGAACTCTACAATTCAGGGCTGTATGCAAAACATTAGTCGATTCTCTTTGAATTTACGGCAGTTATCGTTCATCATAGAAAAAAATACCCTTGTTAAAACATAAAACGTTGCAGGTAAACTACCCTTTTCCCTTAACCGATCTTCAACAAAATCAACAGACCTTAAGTTCTGTATAATTCAAAAAGGTATGCAGAAGAGTAGTTGATTCTGTTTTAATGTACGGCAGTTATCGTTCGTCAAAAAAAAATTACCCTTGATAAAACATAAAATGTTGCTGGTAAACAACCCTATTCCCTTAACCGATCTTCACCAAAACCAACAGGTCTTGAGAACTCTACATTTCAGGGCTGTATGCAAAATATTATATGATTCTGTTTGAATTTGCGGCTGTTATCGTTTGCCATATAAAATACCCTTGATAAAACAAAAAACGTGTCTGGTAAACTACCCCTTTCCCTTAACCGATCTTCACCAAAAACAATAGGTCTTTAGTACTCAACAAAACAGGGCTGTATGCAAAAACGTATTTGATTCTGTTTGAATTTGCGGCTCTTATCGTTTGCCATAGAAAATACCCTTTTAAAACATAAAGCGTTGCAGGTAAACTACCCCTTCCCCTTAACCGATCTTCACCAACACCAACGGGTATTGAGAACTCTACAATACAGGGCTGTATGCAAAACATCATTTGATTCTGTTTGAATTTGCGGCTGTTATCGTTTACCATAGAAAAAAATTACCCTTGATAAAAAACCGTTGCAGGTAAACTACCCCTTTCCCTTAACCGATCTTCACCAAAAACGATAAGTCTTGAGAACTCTACAATTCAGGGTAGTATGTAAAATATTATATGATTTTGTTTGAATTTGCGGCTGTTATCGTTTGCCATACAAAATACCCTTGATAAAACAAAAACGTGGCAGGTAAACTACCCCTTTCCCTCAAACGATCTTCACCAAAAACAATAGGTCTCTAGTACACAAGAAATCAGGGCTGCATGCAAAAACTTATTTGATTCTGTTTGAATTTGTGGCTCTTATCGTTTGCCATAGAAAATACCCTTTTAAAACATAAAACGTTGCAGGTAAACTACCCCTTTTCCTTAACCGATCTTCACCAAAACCAAAAGGTCTTGAGAACTCTACAATTCAGGGCAGTATGCAAAACATTATTTGATTATGTTTGAATTTGCGGCTATTATCGTTTGCCATAGGAAATACCCTTGTTAAAACATAAAACGTTGCAGGTAAACTACCCCTTTCCCTTAACCGATCTGTACCAAAATCAACAGATCTTGAGAACTCTACTATTCAGGGCTGTATGCAAAAACTTATTTGATTCTGTTTGAATTTGCGGCTGTTATCGTTTGCCAAACAAAAAAAATTACCCTTGATAAAAAAAAACCGTTGCTGGTAAACTACCCCTTTCCCTTAACCGATCTTCACCAAAAACAATAGGTCGCGAGTACTCTACAAATCAGGGCTGTATGCAAAATATTATTTGATTCTGTTTGAATTTGCGGCTGTTATCGTTTGCCATAGAAAAAAATCTACAGACAGACACACACACAGACACTTTTCGAAAAACGACTTTTTTTCATGTTTTGAGTGTAGTACAATCAGAATCTGCAATAATCTCGAACACGATTTTTTTTGCCATCACCGTACTTCCATTTCCTTAAGGAACATGGAAGTAAAAATTACCCTTGATAAAAAACCGTTGCAGGTAAACTACCCCGTTCCCTTAACCGATCTTCACCAAAAACGATAGATCTTGAGAACTCTACAATTCAGGGCTGTATGCAAAAAACATTATTTGATTCTCTTTGATTTTTTGGCAGTTATCGTTCGTCATAGAAAAAATTACCCTTGTTAAAACATAAAACGTTGCAGGTAAACTACCCCTTTCCCTTAACCGATCTTCACCAAAAACAATAGGTCTTTAGCACTCAACAAATCAGGGCTGTATGCAAAAACTTATTTGATTCTGTTTGAACTTGCGGCTCTTATCGTTTGCCATAGAAAACACCCTTGATAAAACATAAAATGTTGCTGGTAAACTGCCCTATTCCATCAACCGATCTTCACAAAAAACAATAGACCTTGAGAACTCTACAATTCAGGGCTGTATGCAAAAAACATTATTTGATTCTCTTTTTGGCAGTTATCGTTCGTCATAGAAAAAATTACCCTTGTTAAAACATAAAACGTTGCAGGTAAACTACCCCTTTCCCTTAACCGATCTTCACCAAAAACAATAGGTCTTTAGCACTCAACAAATCAGGGCTGTATGCAAAAACTTATTTGATTCTGTTTGAATTTGCGGCTCTTATCGTTTGCCATAGAAAATACCCTTGTTAAAACATAAAACGTTGCAGGTAAACTACCCCATTCCCTTAACCGATCTTTACCAAAATCAACAGATCTTGAGAACTGTACAATTTACGGCTGTATGCGAAACATTATTTGATTCTGTTTGAATTTGCGGCTGTTATCGTTTGCCAAACAAACAAAATTACCCTTGATAAAAAAAAAACCGTTGCAGGTAAACTACCCCTTTCCCTCAACCGATCTTCACCAAAAACAATAGGTCGTGAGTACTCCACAAATCAGGGCTGTATGCAAAAAATTATTTGATTCTGTTTGAATTTGCGGCTGTTATCATTTGCCATAGAAAAAAATCTACAGACAGACACACAGACACTTTTCGAAAAACGACTTTTTTTCATGTTTTGAGTGTAGTACAATCAGAATCTGCAATAATTTCGAACACGATTTTTTTGCCATCACCATACTTCCATTTCCTTAAGGAATATGGAAGTAATTATAGTATATAACTGTTACAATAATACAGTATATAACTATTATAATATAATAGAGAAATGGTTCACATGAGGGTATACATATTAAAACACTGCCAACAAAAGTACACAAAATATAATTTTAATGAATTATATATGTAATTGTACATTTAAATATAATTCTTTAGTCTTTCCAATATAAAAATTCCCCCAATTGTTTGAGTTTACTGCATCCAATGAATCAGTAAGCACTCACTGGTTCACCTTGCTTGTTGGTAACTTCTAAAATACTGGTTTCTGTGAATTTCTCCCATGGTCTTTGGTATACTGATATTTTACACACCAAATTTTTCTGAAACACAAACGTTTTCATACAGTACCTCATTACAAGGGTTCAAGCTCTTAAATTATTTGATGAGAGGAACTCAGAAAATACAGCTCCAATTCATAACTCATACATCTTTCAATTCAGAAAAAATAAACCCATTCCTAACAATCTTAAAAACACCTGACATAGTAGGTGCATCTGACAAGCAACTATTCTGTTTGCTTTGCACAGTCACCTGATATGCTCATGAAGTACATGCTTAAAATCCCAAAACCTGAAGCCTTAATGGTGGGTCCCATTCAAATCGACTCCTCAGGTTCTAAACTCTTCAGATCTATTGAAGCCCATATTTTGTAGTAAACACAATATAGAAATAAAGCTCTATCATACAATGCCTACATTCAAACACCATCAAACTACTTCAAATCATTGTCTTATGGAGATATATATTGTAACATAACAGAGTTGAGGTCCCGACGTTACATAAAAAACTTTGTAAACATGGCTTAAAACAATGCCCAAAGTATGTTATAATTAAATACAAGAGGGCCCATCTCACCTGAAGAATGCATTAAAGGTACCTAGTAAGGTTACTTATTTACTTTAATTGATTAATGAAGATGTTTAAAATAATATTTGTAAACTTGGCCAGGAAGACAATAAGTGTTAATAAGTTGGCAAGTAGTTCTTATAATTATGTTAAAAACCAATGAAGGGTTCAATTATGAACTAAATAATATAATGAATTGAAACCAGGAAATTAAAATTGATATACGTGGCCATAAGCCAGTGACTATTTGTACAGTAGGTCAGGTAAAGAAAAATTAAGTTAAAAACAAAACAAAATTATAACAGGTGTAATAAAACCAATAGGCCTAAATTTAATATTTGGAAAAGGAAAATAATACCTTTTTAATAAGTCCAGTCAGATGAAATTGTAGTAAAATGTATATGGTTTAATAAGGCAGATTAAGTGAGAGTTTTATGTGATTTGGTGTAATTCCAAGCACGGAGTATTTTATTAAATAAGAGTAGTAATATTTTCTAATTCTGGCTGTAGGATATCAAATATTATCCAATGACAGAAAGTAATGGTTGTTAGGGTAACTGAGATGCAAGAAATTTTGTTGATTTCAACATTCGATTGTTATATGCTATTGGGAACAGTTCAGTAGACAAATTTAAACATAAAATAAAATAAAAATGAATTAACCTTAATAAATCCAATGTCTTAAAGCCAATCCATTAAAACAGAATTGAGTAATAATTACTGAACTAGATTTCAGGAAATATAAAAACTACACATCCTCAAAGTTGCGGAATTAATAAATCCTTCTTCAAACTAATTCCATTAAAGGAATGATGATGAACCCGATTTACAATTAAACCAAGATTCTTCTTCAACGGACAAGAAGTCAAAATTAATTCAAATATAAACCAAACATACACAAAGAACCTTTGGTATTGAAGTAACAAACCTCACTTTCAAGAGATTGAAGAAATTGTAATACTACACCAATTCCACTGGGACCGGCAACCACTAGGATCGCGAAGAAGAACAAAGAACAGAACCGAACTCCTGTTACACTCCGGGACACCACCTTGCAACCTTTATTGATAATCTGGACGCATTTTTTGGTCAAGAGTAACCTCATCAGTACTTCTTCATGCGGTTATAAACAGACATGGCTACCTTGAGTATCGCATTGTACAGTAACAAACCAGCTTTTATTTAATTTTATACATTAATAATTAATAACAATTTGTAATACTTAGTAACCTTAATTTTGCATTACCTGGCCTTACTAATCGTTAAAAGAATCACATGTACCCTGGGATAAGAGATAAACAGAAAATTATATTTAAATTGTATTATACATCACTAATCCACTAACAAATCAATTCAGCATTGTACGATCGATATTAAGATCCGATAACCTATGAAGACGACTGTTGGAATTTAAAAAATAATATAAATAAAGAATCCTTCTTGTATGTGATGATGTTCTGTGTTATTGTAGAATAGTTATTGTATTTTGATTGGGGAGTAATTTACAGATAAAGAAGGTGATAAAACCGTCAAGTGAAACGAACTAACCTATAAAAACGAGTCAATTACTAATAACAGCGCTCGTTGCACACAGCTGGTGAATACGGGAGAGTGCCGAACTAACATATTCTTTTCGCCACACTTGGGTCAATTCAAATAATACGGACCGAATAGGGTTGGAGAGAATTACCGAATTATTAACTATAATACCCGTAATATAGCGTTATTCTCTGGTAAAACACTTGGTAATTGATTAACACAGGGCTATGTTCAACATACGAGTTGCAGCAACTATATAATTTTTTTTTTTTTTTTTTTTTTTAATTAATATTGATTTGCAGGAGGTCTCATCTACAACAACCTAATAAATATTGTAACATCACAAGATGTTACCTAACCTAAGTGTATGTTATCAGATTTTATAAGGACATAACAACCATGTAAATAGGAATATAATAGTAAAAAATAACCAAGAAAGGAGAAACCAAGAAAGAAGAATGAAGCAGAAGTGCCACATGAAACAGTAACCCAAAGGCTGTTTGACACTACAACTAGACTAAGACTGAGACGAACTGATGGACAGAGTAAATTTACATTCAGCTGTCAATCCAGTCAGTAGTTGATGTAAACCGAATGTTATATGTAAATAAAAAATGAATTAATAAGCAGTTAAATACTGTGAAAGCAGAATTAGCATTTTGCTGATAATAGATTTGACAATGACTAGTAAATTATGAATGCCAAAACTAAAATTAACAATGGCTACATAATGAGAACAAAGATGTATTTCAGCATCAAATATACTTGTGAGAAAAGAGAACTATTTATAAGAGAGAATCTTATACAAATAAGAGACCTCCAAAAATTACCGAATTGAGAACCAATAAGTGTTATTAAGGCAAAATTCCAATATAGGCGATATGTCTTAACAACGCTTAGACCAAACATTAGTCAGTAAATTGACTATGGAGAATTAACATAAGTGTAAATTAAAATACACCGAACAATGGTTATGCCCTGACATAACAAAAGACATTATTAAAACAATAGGTTTAATCATAATTTTAATTGTTAAACAGTAGATTAGAACGAGTTAGCATTAAACGAAATGTCATAGTAAGTAGGATCATTCGTTACAATGTATAGAGTTTAGGTGTACACAAAATGTTCAATAAAAAGGTCAGTACAGAATTAATGGTGTTCCCACATAAACATTTGAATAATAAAATGATATGTGAACACAAACAATATTAACCAAAAGTGTAAAATCGGCGACTCAGAAAAAGCAGACGACAGTGAAAGTGATGTACCCGAACATTGGTTTTATAACAATGTCGGTCAAAGTGAAAGTAATTCGATATCGAGTGATATCAAATTAAAGAAGAAAAAACGATCTTTAATTTGATAATGATATCAACCCAATCGCAACTGTATTTAGTGCGGGAGAGATGTTAGCATCATTCTAAAAATGTGCATCAGAAAACTGTTTATGAATAATAACAACAATGACAGCTAGCTGCCACCTCTGCATTCGAGGGTTAGGAACAACCGTTATCAACTGCCAAAAAATGATACGTCATACCGACACACCTGCCAGAGCCAATCAGAAAATTAGTTAGTAATTAACATTTTTACCTAAGACCGATCAAAGAAGGGGGTATATAAGAACGGAACAGCGAATTTTGAGGCAGACTCTTACTGACCAGCATGTAGTACAGACGTGTGCCCGCCATCTCTACATTTTTAATAACTCTTAGCGTCATCTGCATATTACATTGAAACAAATAGTTCAACACCAAGAAACGACTACTTCAAGTTAATCTACAGCAAACAACAGTGATTAAGTGCAGTATCATTTTAATTTCGTGCGGGAAATAACGAACAGAAAATAATTAATTGTTATTATTAACGATCCATTTTAATCAGAAGAGGATCGCATTATTCTGTTCTTGTGCGAGTTTAGTGCCGAAACCCAGTAATCATTATAATCCGATTACTGAAGTGATTAATAAGTTTTAATTAAATAATTAAAACTCAGAAGGTAACAGTGCAATCATTACTAATTTTTACCTGAGCGCCATAACCTGTACTTTTTTCAACACTAGCCTGTACTGACGCAAACACGAAAACATTTTAAGATTACACCATGTCTCTATTTATTATACGAATTTGTTATTATAAATTAAGCTATATGTTAGTTGTAAGGGTTCTCACATGATAAATATTGTCACTAAAAAAGCAAGCGTTGATGAAACGCGCGATCTTTCAACAGATCATTTTTTTGTTTACTTTACGATTTATAATTCATGTTCTGAGCAAGCCGTATAAGGCATATAATAACTGACTTTTAATTGTACAACTTTGTACTACTGAGATTTTCATAATTTTAATGTTAAAAAATAAATAACATCTGGACTTAGCCAGATTTATAATTCATGTTCTGAGCAAGCCGTATAAGGCATATAATAACTGACTTTTAATTGTACAACTTTGTAAGTTTGCTTTATATTTGTTTTTTGAATTCTCTATGAGGGTATAAATAAAACCCATTACTAACAGCATCACCTGATTTGATTTATTTCTATAGGATAATTAAATATTTTATTGTAAAAAACTTAAACAACCTTCTGTTGGGTTTGTCATTTTGGAATAACATTGCCAAAAGGTGATACTCAATTATTTTAAATTTTCTAATCATTCAGTAATTTTATGTGTGGGTTTTACACGGGATTTTCCCTGAATAAATCTGTGTGGCGCCCACTAATTAATAAACAAGGTAATCTAACCTTGCCACCAAAGTGAGTTGGTGTTTGTAAACTGAGTTGACAGTTTAGTGAACTTCTAGTAAACACGACCAGGTACGTAAAAGTATATTTTTTTTATGATATTGTCCAGACATTACGAGACGTGACACACTCGGACTACCTGCAATCTGGAGAAGAAGTTTCACTGCCAGTTTCAACCAGACGATAACCATTATCAAGCAACCAACTGCTGTACTTTACGTTTCAACTTAAGCTAATTTAGCATTTAATTATAATCAACCTCACTATTTTATTTATTTAATATAAGGGAATTCTTTTTAAACAAGTATAATTAAACCATTGTAAACACACTGTGAGTAACTTTGAATGTTTCATTTTAAATTACTTTATTACATTAGTAACCTTCGATTAGAAACAACTATTCCAAACATTGATTTATCTCAAAGGAATATTTCACACATAATTGAACTTTGTTTTAACGAGACTTTTAATATTTCAAACACAAATATAAAAATAAATAACACTTTTATTTCATTTTAAGTTAAACGAAATTTGAACGGAATTTAAATTTGATTTTAATAAACTTTAATATTTTAAACCACCGAATTTCGTTAGGTTATATATTGACGACTCTAACGCGGGGCTTTAACAATAAAGGAAGAACCCCGATTTTCGTTATATTATAAATTGGCGCACCAACTAGTGTGGCTTAAAAAATATTAAATAAATATATTTTTTATATTTTATATCAGCCCGGTAGACACGAAAAAATTAACATGCCGCACACCCACCAATACGATACGAGATATAAGGACAGTAGGGTAGGAGAGATGCAACAGGATGTAGATACATACGAAGCGCAACCCACAGACGAGATGGAAGTTATTACGATCAATAATATCGAAACTAGTACCGACGAGATACCTCATGTGGAACCAGAGATGGAAATAATAGTCAGCGACCGACCAGACAGACCGTCCGAAGAAGCGAGATGGGATCACATGATGAGAATGATGATGGAACAATTCGGACAGGTTAAGGAAGATAGTCGATCATTGAAGGAAGATAACCGAACTTTAAGGGAAGATGGTAGGAAATCCCGGGAAGAAAATCAAAGAAATATCGAGTTATTAAATAGGAATATAGAGTCGATAAAGGAGGACCATCGGGACTTAAATAGAAATATGGAATCACTTAGTAAAAATATGGAATCGTTGAAAGAGGACCTAAATAAAAGGATTGACAATACTCATAAGTCCATGGACGCGCTGAACAGTAAAATCGACGATAACAGTCAGGCCATTAGAGAAGAATTAAACACCACCTTGATTGAAATTAGCAGGAGGATGGAAGAAGGCGATGATAAGATAAACACAAGAATAGACGTGGAGATTGCCGTTGTGAGGGAGGAAATCGTCGAAGTAAATAAAAGGTGCGAACAACACGACCAGGACTTGCAGCGAACCAGAGAAGAGGTCGACGGGAGACTCAATACCATGGAGGAGGTGACCGAAGCAAGATAGAGTCTTTAAAAAGGACGAATCAAGATGAAATTAAACGAGTAAGGTTAGACGTAGGTGAGCGCTGCGAAGAAGTGAGTACCTCAGTGGACGCAATAAGGAATTTAACTGTCGCAAATCGAGAGAGGATTGAAGAACTCAGACAGCAGGAAATAGTGCAAATGCGGGAGGAGATTGAGGTTATCCGCAACCGTCCGATACCAGGTCAGTACCTACTACCAAATGATAACCGCGACGCTATCAATTTTAGAAATTATCGACGAAATCCTATCGAATTTTTAGCGCGTGTGGAAGAACACTTGGCACGGATTAGAGAGACTAGGTGGAATAACATAAAAAGTTTGATCGACGAATACTTTAAAGAAATATACGACAATTGGTGGACCGCAACGCGCCATGAGGTTCACAGTTACGATGAATTCAAAACTCAATTCCGCGCAAAATATTGGTCCGAGGCGACGCAAAACATCGTACGAGACCATATATGTCACGGAAAATACGATGCGAACCGAGGAGGGACCATGACGTCATACTTTTTGGGTCAGGTATGTCTCGCACGAAACCTAGAAACAAAGATACCGGAGGAATGTCTTGTCACTAAATTGTCTTACCACTTTGAGGAGGGTGTCGCAAAAGCACGTCAGTGGGGACAGATTAAGACAATAGCAGCTATGTCAGCGTTGCTCGAAGATCAGGAGCATGAGGGATATTACCATAGGAGTCGTCGGCGGAATGACCAGTTTAATACCATGGGCGGCAATACGAACAATAATAATAATAACTACCCTCGAAATTCTCGAAGTAATTTTAATAATAATGGCCAGACAAACCAAAATTATAATAACGGTAATCACAATAACAATAATAATAGGCCGAATAACCCGAGTAATAGTAATAACAGTAATAATAATGGCAACCAGAATAACAATAATAATAACAATAACCGGCGACCCAATTTTAATAACAACACTAATCGACCACCAAACCAAGGCGGGAATAATCCACCGTCACAATATCGCCGAGCAAATTATATACAAGCCAATTACGACTCCGATAGAAGGCGAAGATACCAACGTAGGGACAGCTACAGTGGAGACAGAGGAAGCAGGAGAGGAGGACGATGGAGGAGTAGTAGCATTGAGGGTGACGACCGCAATAGCGACTACCGACCGCATGTACATTTTGTTCCAGACCAGGAACCCGTCCATCAAGGAGGACGTGCCATGACGGACGATAGGAGTAGTGGAAATGATCAAGACCGACGCAACGAGGAGAGTACAAGCTCTTTAAACTCCTCGCGGCAGTGAAAAATTATGGTAACATAAACCCTTCGCTGAACCACTCTATTGGGTTTGATTACGGCAACAATACGAATAAAATCACCATATTATATAACCATTACTTGAAAAATATACGGCAGGAATTGCTAGAAGAAGGAGTAACCGATCACCAGCAACACACCCGCGATATCGTATACGTGACGGCCACAATTAACGAAGTAACTGTCACGTTAATGGTTGACACCGGGGCCAATGTTTCCCTAATGGATAGCACCGAGCTCAATCGTATTCAGGAGGAGAGCAGGGTCAGCATACCGACGCTACCTGTTACAAACATCATCCTGATAGGAGCTACAGGACGACAAAATACATCAGTAAAAAAGCAAGTTAGGTTAGAAGTAACCAGCCAAGGTGTGACCATACCAATGATTTTTCTAGTAGCAACAGGTTTACCATTTCGTAGCTTGATCGGCTGTGACCTTCTACGTAAACACTCGGCCATAATCGATTTAAGTTCAGACAAATTAACTCTGAAAACGTCTAACACGGATTGGATTGCAGACATTGTAGGAAACCGAGAAGTTCCCCTAGAAAGAACGATATTCCATATACAGCGAACGACCAACCCTAGAAACCAAATATTTAGGCACGAGCTAGAGTACAATAATGATAACAATAATCTATGGGAAGAAAAAATCAGAGAAATAAGACAATTCCAGTCAACTGACAGAAATAAATCGCCGAGTTCAGGCCAACTCAATAGATTAATAACAATATATAATAAATATAGACACGTATTCTCAGACCTACCAGGAAAAGTTAAAAATTATCAATGTGTATTGCATTTCAAGGAACCAGTAAATTTTAACCGCAAATCTTACCCCATCGCATATTCCCTTAAGGAGGCTGTTCGGTCCGAAATCAATAAGTTAATAGAGGATGACATAATAGAACCCAGTCAGTCCCCTTATACCAGCCCTATAGTGGCTATTAAGAAGAAAAACGGTAAGGTAAGACTTTGTTTAGACGCACGAGAAATAAACAAACACCTAGTCAATAACCGAACATCTCCGGGTGAAATTGAAGAGATTCTAAAGAAGTTCCATGGTGTACAATACATAAGCTCGTGGGATACGGTCTGCGGGTATTGGCAGGTCGAGCTGCATCCCAACAGTCGAAAATATGTTGCTTTTATATTTGAGGGACGCAACTATCATTTTAAGAGGTTGCCCTTCGGGCTAATAAATTCGGTAGCCATTTTCATACAATGTATGGATCAGGTGTTAGGACAGGAAGCACTGAAATTCACGACCGTCTATGTAGACGACCTGCTCATAACGTCCACCAATTGGGAAGAACATTGTCAGAGAGTAGAACACGTGTTGAACAAGCTATCAGAGAATCATATTACTCTAAAATTGGAGAAATCCCAACTTATTGCAAAGGAAGTACAGTTTTTAGGTTTTCAACTCACCGAATTAGGGATAACCCCTTCAACAGAAAAAATCGAAGCTATTCAAAAGTTCCCCACTCCCAAGAACAAAAAACAATTACAATCTTTTTTAGGATTGTGCAACTACTATCGAAAATTTCAAAGTAATTATTCGGAACTAACTACCAGATTGTCTCCGCAATTGTCCTCGAAGGATAGATGGACATGGGGTCCAGCACAGGAAGGTATATTTAATAAGATCAAAAAGAAATTTCTAGAAACAGTAATCTTACACCATCCAGATTTTGATAAACCTTTTTATTTGAATTGTGATGCCAGTGACATCAGTTTAGGCTCCACATTATACCAAGAAGACGACGAAGGGAACCACCTGGTGATAAGCTTCGCGAGCCGTACCTTAAACAAACGTGAAAGAAACTACAATGTCACTGAAAAAGAACTCCTGAGTGTAGTATTCGCATGTAATAAATTCCGCACATACATATTAGGATACTCGGTTACTGTAAGGACAGATCACAAGTCCATATCCTTTTTGAAGAGCTGCAAATTAAGTCATGGGCAGTTAGCAAGGTGGACTTTGGTCCTACAAGAGTATAACATAAATTGGGAATATGTCCCTGGCAGAAAGAATATAGCCGCTGACGTACTATCGCGGGTAAACCTTACAAATCAGACTTATGAAGGCGAAAAGGAGACGCTAGCCAAAGTGTATAACATATTAAAAAGCCAGACAGAATTGGAAAGCATTATCAAAGGAATAGAGTTACATCAAAGGCAAGACGGTAGACTGGCACAAATATTCCAGAGGTTGGATGATAAAGATGTAAGGATAACTCCATATTACTGTGTAATTGATAATATAATATTCATTAAAACTAAGTATCACGATCACGGTTGGAAATTATTTGTACCTAAAACCTTAGAGAAAGAAATAATCATAGATTACCATATTCGCTATGGGCACATGGGTGCTGTCAAGGTAATCAAGGCGTTGGAAGAACATATGTATATAAAAGATATGAATAGAAGAGTGAGGCAGTGCATCAGAACCTGTCAAGTTTGTCAGATGGTAAAATGCACGAATGAAAGGAAGGAGGGACAGATGATACCCATAACATCTTCGGGGAAACTAGAAAAAGTTTTTGTAGACATCTGCGGCCCATTTCCTAGGAGCGGAGGTCGCCACCAGTACAAGTATTTATTGATTATCTTAGACCATTACACTAAATATATAAAACTATACCCTATGAATCGAGCAACTACCCAAAAGATACTCAACTTAATAATACATAATTATTTACCCGAGGTAGGTTGTCCGAGGACATTGATCACCGACCACGGTACACAATTTAAAGGATGGAGGTGGAAGGACACACTGATGGAATATGGGATAAAAACATACAAAACTGCAGTGTACCATCCCAGTAGTAATCCTTCGGAAAGAGTATTAAGAGAAGTGGGACGAATACTTAGAACTTATTGTGCAACTCAACAAAGACAGTGGAGTGAGTATGTCTCAGCTGCAGAGGATTTTATCAATCTAGCGTATCACCAATCAATTGATACAACCCCATACAATGCCATGTTTGAAAAACTTCCACCCAGAGAGATCAGTGACCTTATTAAATTCCCACAAAGTCCCGAATATCAATTTGATAAAGTCCAATACCATAATAAGATCATAGAAAAGTTAGAACAACGTAGGAGAAAATATAAACGTCAAGCACCAGCCCGAATAATTAAATATAAAGTAGGAGAACAAGTACTATTAAGAAATAGAGAACTGCCCAGCACAATGGAGGGCATAACAAAGAAATTATTGTTGTTATACGTAGGTCCCTATGTGATTACAAAGGACAATGAAAACAATACCTATGAACTCACTGACACGATAAATAACAAAGTTAAAGGGACATACAATCAAACATCGTTAAAAAAGTACTATAGTTAAAGGAAATTAATGAGAATAAGTAGTTACAAAATACCAAATGTTCCAAAGATGTAATACTAAAAACTGATATGAGAAAGGACACCTGTATAACGTAATCATCCCCAATCATAGACCCAATAGAGTGGAAGAGCACAAATAACCCCATGAATATCGACTATTAAAAAATGATTAATATTGAGGACGGATAATATGTAGTAGTAAGCAACATTTTTCACCCGAACGTTTAGGGTATAAAAGAAAAAATATATATGTTTAAAAAACCATTACCATAAACAAACTCATTTGTTGTTAAGCTACAAAATATTGAAGGTAACTAATTGATCAAAACTAATCAATTTGCCTTATCAAGTTACATAAGTGTGTAGAATTAAAATAAGCCAAACTATTTGTTACTGGTGGAAAAGAACCAGATCTATCACACCAAAGGATAGAAAATTATGTAATGTCAATCAAATGATTTAATAAGAAAAAGACATCTATCATGTCACAAAGAGCCAGTAGTGGCATGTAAATACAATTACTATACTATACTTAGAGAAAAATGTGTATCCAAATGAATATTCTATGTCACTTAATGTTTATAAAATGATTATTGTGTACCTCTCATAAAGCTCAAATAGTATATAAGATCGTCCAGAATAAAGGTTCACCCAACTAACCTTTGAAGGAGTAGAGAGGCAGTATAACAAAGTGTGTAAAATAAAAGAAGGACATTATTATGGAATGTAAGGAAAGAAAAAAAAAATTTGTAAAACAAACCATGTAAACCCCAAGAATGTCTATGAAATTAGACATTAGTATGTTATTATATTGTCAAATGAAATTGTCTTTATAGAATATTGTATAGTATATAAAATCATCCAGAATAAGTGAAAACCACCATCACTTGAAGGAGTAGAGAAGAAAAATAACAAAGAGTGTTAATTGTAAGAATAACTATTGTTATAATGGAATGAAAGGAAAGAAAAATGTTTGTCAATTATTAAATATTGTACATCAACAGAATATGTCAGAGAACATCAAACAAAAAAAAAAATAAATAAAAAAAAAAAAATAAACCATTTAGTATACCAACAATGTAAGCCCTGATAATTCAGGATGAATATAACTTGTTAAGAAAGATTTAATGAACTATTGTGAAAACAAAAATATTGTAGACTCTAGATAGAACAAACCAAATGCATAAGTACTATAAGCATCAAAATAAGTGTATAGTCTTAAGAATATTCAAGCGAACCAAAGCAAATGGTCAACTAGTACAAAAAGTAACTATATAGCTGATAAAAGCATAGCTAAAAATATCAAGTCTAAAAGAAATAATTACCTGTAAGAAAGAAAGTATGTTAGCAAGTATAAAGATGGAAATGTGATCTAAATGAAAACCTCTGATACCTTGAATATTATAGTGAATATATTATATTATTGAATATGAATGATATGTGATATTCTTTTTGAGTTGTGATAGTGCAACTATTGCCAGGTGCAATGTTTATTTTTTTTCTCAGACAGAGAAGAGTAATGCCTCTGAATCTGAGAATGTGTAGTGAGGAACGGCAGAGGATGTTAGCCATAGTGAGCCACCCTGATTCCGAAACCTCTACAACAGTTAGGGAATTATATTGTATTAATGTATCAAGGAACATTATGAAAGAATCTGTGAGGTATGAATTATAATAACCATTAAGATAATCACGAATGTAAAGATATGTGATAAAGAAGTAGAATGTGAATAAGACAGGAAATTGTTAACTTAAAAAACGAGATCTACTGTAGTTAAATGACTTAGAGAGTAAGCCACTTGAAAATACTAGTAAATTAAGAATTGTATAGCTAGGTAAAAAATCAAGCTAGAGTAATACACCAATAGTATGTTTAAAAAATCAAAGAGTACAAGAAAAAAAAAACTATACGAGTATACTAAGAAACTGACATGAATTGATAATTTTACAAAAAAATAAATTTTTCTCAAATGATCAATTTTAAAGAGGGTGTATATGTAACATCACAAGATGTTACCTAACCTAAGTGTATGTTATCAGATTTTATAAGGACATAACAACCATGTAAATAGGAATATAATAGTAAAAAATAACCAAGAAAGGAGAAACCAAGAAAGAAGAATGAAGCAGAAGTGCCACATGAAACAGTAACCCAAAGGCTGTTTGGCACTACAACTAGACTAAGACTGAGACGAACTGATGGACAGAGTAAATTTACATTCAGCTGTCAATCCAGTCAGTAGTTGATGTAAACCGAATGTTATATGTAAATAAAAAATGAATTAATAAGCAGTTAAATACTGTGAAAGCAGAATTAGCATTTTGCTGATAATAGATTTGACAATGACTAGTAAATTATGAATGCCAAAACTAAAATTAACAATGGCTACATAATGTGAACAAAGATGTATTTCAGCATCAAATATACTTGTGAGAAAAGAGAACTATTTATAAGAGAGAATCTTATACAAATAAGAGACCTCCAAAAATTACCGAATTGAGAACCAATAAGTGTTATTAAGGCAAAATTCCAATATAGGCGATATGTCTTAACAACGCTTAGACCAAACATTAGTCAGTAAATTGACTATGGAAAATTAACATAAGTGTAAATTAAAATACACCGAACAATGGTTATGCCCTGACATAACAAAAGACATTATTAAAACAATAGGTTTAATCATAATTTTAATTGTTAAACAGTAGATTAGAACGAGTTAGCATTAAACGAAATGTCATAGTAAGTAGGATCATTCGTTACAATGTATAGAGTTTAGGTGTACACAAAATGTTCAATAAAAAGGTCAGTACAGAATTAATGGTGTTCCCACATAAACATTTGAATAATAAAATGATATGTGAACACAAACAATATTAACCAAAAGTGTAAAATCGGCGACTCAGAAAAAGCAGACGACAGTGAAAGTGATGTACCCGAACATTGGTTTTATAACAATGTCGGTCAAAGTGAAAGTAATTCGATATCGAGTGATATCAAATTAAAGAAGAAAAAACGATCTTTAATTTGATAATGATATCAACCCAATCGCAACTGTATTTAGTGCGGGAGAGATGTTAGCATCATTCTAAAAATGTGCATCAGAAAACTGTTTATGAATAATAACAACAATGACAGCTAGCTGCCACCTCTGCATTCGACGGTTAGGAAAAACCGTTATCAACTGCCAAAAAATGATACGTCATACCGACACACTTGCCAGAGCCAATCAGAAAATTAGTTAGTAATTAACATTTTTACCTAAGACCGATCAAAGAAGGGGGTATATAAGAACGGAACAGCGAATTTTGAGGCAGACTCTTACTGACCAGCATGTAGTACAGACGTGTGCCCGCCATCTCTACATTTTTAATAACTCTTAGCGTCATCTGCATATTACATTGAAACAAATAGTTCAACACCAAGAAACGACTACTTCAAGTTAATCTACAGCAAACAACAGTGATTAAGTGCAGTATCATTTTAATTTCGTGCAGGAAATAACGAACAGAAAATAATTAATTGTTATTATTCACGATCCATTTTAATCAGAAGAGGATCGCATTATTCTGTTCTTGTGCGAGTTTAGTGCCGAAACCCAGTAATCATTATAATCCGATTACTGAAGTGATTAATAAGTTTTAATTAAATAATTAAAACTCAGAAGGTAACAGTGCAATCATTACTAATTTTTACCTGAGCGCCATAACCTGTACTTTTTTCAACACTAGCCTGTACTAATGCAAAACACGAAAACCTTTTAAGATTACACCACGTCTCTATTTATTATACGAATTTGTTATTATAAATTAAGCTATATGTTAGTTGTAAGGGTTCTCACATGATAAATATTGTCACTAAAAAAGCAAGCGTTGATGAAACGCGCGATCTTTCAACAGATCATTTTTTTGTTTACTTTACGAAAGTAACCTAAAAACTTTGTTGATCAATTTTATATCAAAAAGATTATTGGATATTGTGTAGGCATAACTGTTTTCTTTCGTGTCTCAAAGAATGTACTACTGAGATTTTCATAATTTTAATGTTAAAAAATAAATAACATCTGGACTTAGCCAGATTTATAATTCATGTTCTGAGCAAGCCGTATAAGGCATATAATAACTGACTTTTAATTGTACAACTTTGTAAGTTTGCTTTATATTTGTTTTTTGAATTCTCTATGAGGGTATAAATAAAACCCATTACTAACAGCATCACCTGATTTGATTTATTTCTATAGGATAATTAAATATTTTATTGTAAAAAACTTAAACAACCTTCTGTTGGGTTTGTCATTTTGGAATAACATTGCCAAAAGGTGATACTCAATTATTTTAAATTTTCTAATCATTCAGTAATTTTATGTGTGGGTTTTACACGGGATTTTCCCTGAATAAATCCGTGTGGCGCCCACTAATTAATAAACAAGGTAATCTAACCTTGCCACCAAAGTGAGTTGGTGTTTGTAAACTGAGTTGACAGTTTAGTGAACTTCTAGTAAACACGACCAGGTACGTAAAAGTATATTTTTGTTTATGATATTGTCCAGACATTACGAGACGTGACACACTCAGACTACCTGCAATCTGGAGAAGAAGTTTCACTGCCAGTTTCAACCAGACGATAACCATTATCAAGCAACCAACTGCTGTACTTTACGTTTCAACTTAAGCTAATTTAGCATTTAATTATAATCAACCTCACTATTTTATTTATTTAATATAAGGGAATTCTTTTTAAACAAGTATAATTAAACCATTGTAAACACACTGTGAGTAACTTTGAATGTTTCATTTTAAATTACTTTACTACATTAGTAACCTTCGATTAGAAACAACTATTCCAAACATTGATTTATCTCAAAGGAATATTTCACACATAATTGAACTTTGTTTTCCATAATTGAACTTTGTTTTAACGAGACTTTTAATATTTCAAACACAAATATAAAAATAAATAACAACACTTTTATTTCATTTTAAGTTAAACGAAATTTGAACGGAATTTAAATTTGATTTTAATAAACTTTAATATTTTAAACCACCGAATTTCGTTAGGTTATACATTGACGACTCTAACGCGGGGCTTTATCAATAAAGGAAGAACCCCGATTTTCGTAATATTATAATATTTTCCTTATAAACAGATTGAATTTGTTAATTTAAATTTTTTAAATTAACAATAAACCCATAACAGTAATTAAATAAGAAATACCATCAATATAATATATTGATAACAAACTGGCGCAAACCAACGTGAAGCTTGATTAAACCCTAAACCAGATTAACTTATATATTGGTTGAGTTACAAATTGGCGCTCAACGAGTGGGCTTTAGTTAAGTAAAAAATTAGGTTATTACTTAACTGGAGCAGGCAACTATTAGAACCACAGGAATGCATATGACAGGTGTTTCTAAAAGGATGGCGAAAGACCAAGAAACGGAAGAAGATAGACGGGAGGAAGAAGCAGAGGTAGTTACAGACACCGAAATGGAACAACAGGCAGGCGATAAAGAGGAAGCCAGAGGAGGAGTAAATTGGGAAAAATTAATGGAATTAATGAGTAGTATGAAGGAGGATAATAAACGAATGGAGGAACAAAATAGACAAACTAATGAAAAAATAGACAGTATAAATGAAAATTCAGGAAAGCTAGAAAATAAAATAGACAGTATCAAAGAAGATAATAGACAAACTAATGAGAAAATAGACAGTATTAAAGAAGATAATAGACAAACTAATGAAAAAATAGACAGTATTAACGAAAACTCAAAGAAACAAAACGAAATTTTGAGTGAGAATTTAATCAAACTAATGAATGAGAAGTTTGACAAAAATAAAGAGGAAACTGATGAGAATAACCGGCTGATAAATGAAAGCTTAAACCAAATTAATGAAAGGTTTGACAGGAACGACGAGAGCTTAAGGCAGATTCAAGAAAATTACAAACAAATAGACGAAAGAATTTAAAACAATAATAAGGAGTTGCGGCAAATCATCACTGAACAAAACCAAGCGTTGAGGGAAGTCATCAATGAAAGTATTGCAATTGTCG
The DNA here is from genome assembly GCA_034769895.1 of Magicicada septendecula. Lineage (NCBI taxonomy): Eukaryota > Metazoa > Arthropoda > Insecta > Hemiptera > Cicadidae > Magicicada > Magicicada septendecula. The sequence goes on along the minus strand of CM068367.1, from coordinate 173,350,441 downwards.
ATGAAACACTTAGTAAAAGAGTGGATAATTACGAAAAGGAAGTAAGACAGCAAATAACTGAAACTAAGGTAGGTCTAGAAAGGACGGATGAAACCATCATACAACTCAGAGTGGAAGTAGAGGCCAAAATAAATCAAGTAGAAAACAATAACAAACTTAGAATAACGGAGGTACAAGCGAAAACCCAAGAAAATTTAAACGAAGTACGAATCAACATAGCCGGAAGAATAGAACGGGTTCACAATGAAATGAAGACAATGAAAATAAGGCAAACACGTCAAAGGAAATTAATGAATGCACGGGAAAGATTGGAGATGATTAAAAGGGGATTAGTTAAGATACATAATATACCAATTACGGAACCCAGAGAAGTAAGGCAATTAAGAAACTCTAAACGAACCACAATTGAATTCCTAGATAGATTAGACGGACCGAAAAAGCCAAAACTAACCGAGGAGCATGGAGAACTTCTGGTGATTATGTATGAACCATTTGAACAATTAAGAAACGATACGGAAGAATCAGTTCTAAAGACGAGGGTAAACTTGAACATAAATGAAAATTTTATAGCGACAAGATGGAAGAACCAGATAATAATGAGACACGTCACAAGGACGGAAATAATTCTATACGCTAGAGAAATCCGAACAATCAGTGCAGAAGAAATAATGGACCACGGTTAAACAGATTCCAAACAGAACATAGAGAAAAGGGACAGATTTTATGGATACAGGATCAAGCAAATCCAAGGAAAATAATGAGAAACTAATTAAAATATATTAAACCAACTATTAAATGAAATAAACTAATTACACAATACTTCAGAGAAATTATGTGGAATCAATTTTAAAAAACCCCAAAATTCAAAAAATAAGTAAGAACACCTTACTATATAATTCAGAAGAATTTATTTTAAACTAATAAACATGAAAGAAGACAAAGAAGGGCTAGAAATGAGTTAAATGAAGGAAGTGTAATGTTTTATATATTTTAATTAATTACAAATTGATCTTAAACTCCCACTTACCTTCTATTTGTCACTCTCTGGCCAGATCGTCTAGTGGTGTAACCCTATTTCGTACAGCGAATTTACCAGCACAGAAAATGAAATTAGGTACTTGAAATGATTAGTCTAACACACATATATCAAGTGAAATAAATTATTAATTTATTGTTTTAAGTTGTGACATTCTCTGTTCTCCTTTCTTTCTAATCAACTACAATTATGATTTCTCACTCGATTCTCCCACCTTTAAATTACCTGTATTCAATATTGAGGTGAAGCCCCTTTTTACCAACAACAAATTTTAACATACTTTATTTCTTATATCTAGATTATAATATTAATGAATTAATTAAAAACAACCCAGCGTTTTGCTCACACACACACTCAATCCGTTACACCCCATTTATGTTAATGAGCTCAACAACAACAACAAAAAATGTTATGATAAATTAAAATGGATTTACGTGTGGCTATTTCCTTAATGTGTATCTGGACGCCAAAGGTTGTAGTTCTGTGTTCTTGATGGCTTATGGTTTCGTCATAAAAAAATTTCGTAATTAAACTTTAGTCTCGTCTCACTTTCACTATATTCGGTCCAAAATAAATCAGCGTTTCAAATTACTACTCATTGCACTGCTTCTACTTTTATTTGTATCACTCTTTAGTCCATATTTTTGGAAGTTTTAATAAGTCCCGGCCCGCAGGCCTTCCACCGCAAACCACGTGGTTCACTTGCTGGGATGCAACAGACGTTGTTTTCTGCGCCACACTGCGCGAAGGTATTTCTGAAACGTGCCATTAGCGTGAGAAACTTGGCCGACTGTGTGCGCGGTTGACAGCGCGGGCGCGCCCTCCTTGCAATCTAAGCATACCAACACCAATACACACCCGTCTCGATGCTACAGTCTATTCACCACACGTATTTGGTTGCAAATAATATTGAAAGGATTTAATTTCCAAAGCCCTATAGGTCTGTACCGTTACAATACCCCCCCCCCCCCAATGAGAGATCTTCTGCCGAAACAGAAGAAATCTCATTGCTAAACCCCTAAGAGGATCGGTGAGGATATGGCGCCAACAACCTCCCCCCCATTAATTCTTAACGCATCATGGGTAAACTACCCCCCTAGCTCGGTGACTATGGCTGCACCTGACCGAGATTACTGGACTTCTCTATTCGAGATCCCAACCCCATAAAATTGGACCGATACTCACCATAGTACCCCCAACCTTCCAACATTCCGCCCATAAAATCAAAACCTTGGCCTTATACCATACCAGATCCCCAACCGATATGTCCCCCCTTACATGCATACTGGGTTGCCTTTACCAAATACTGGGTGCATACACATTTCATTATCGATTACATATTACATCCATTTACATTAAAATAAACTTCACAAGCATTTTATAATTGCTTCTACATGAAGTAATTCTCCCTTTCCAAACAACAACATTTTTCTGATATTATTTCAAATTAAATTCAATTAATTAAATTTTATTCCACTAGTAAAAACAATCTGGGTCCATGATCAAAACCCATTTCCACGTTAGTCTACTTTATTTCTTTCCATTCCTTAATTCATTGCAAATTTTAAAATCTTCCAAAATTATCCAAAATCTTTCAAATACATTTACTTTATTCTTCTGTCATTACTCACACTTATAATAAACAAATAAATGATATAATATAATAAACAATACCATAACAAATTTATTATAATAAATTTATAATAAACAACCTATTTCTACCGTAAATTCAAAATAGCTACGCTTGATTACAAAGATAACATAAGATATACATCGGGAATCAGCTGACCTCTCTTCCACTGATAGTGAACCTCAAAATCTAACAAAAACTTCTTTACTGCGATTTTTTTTTCCAAAAAGAATTATCATGTTATTAAAATTTATTATTCCCTCCTTCACTTATATAAAAAAAAAAAACTACAAAACAATTATGAGGCATATATTACATATCTAACCCCAATCATCAGCTGATCTCTCTGGGTCAGGTTGATGACCTTACCCTAGATACACTTCAAAATTATACAATATAAAATATATGACATATGTTTATAATACTTACACTCTAACATAGTAGAATAATAATACAATAAGACATGCTAAATTCCTTAGCATAAAATCATCATATGGAGTAAAACATGGTTGCATCAATTCCTTCTGAACAAACATAAAATCATTCATTTAGCTTATCAGCTATCGTAAGTTTTCAAAAAAAAAATTTTTTTTTAAATCGTTACTCCCCCTGAGTAACCCCCCTTCCACACACACTATGACCCCCCCTGGACTGTGGCGTCCACAAGAACTGAAGTTTTGGAGGAATTTTGTCATCTCCTTGTCCTTGCTTCAGCCTTACATTATAAAAAGCATTTAGATATCGTAATATCTATAAATTATATAGTTATACGCCCCTAATGCGGGTCTACCACCTGGCTTTGCTGTCCCTACTCGGACAGAGTGGCAGCCGCTGTTCCATAGTTTGGTGATTCCCCTGAATTACCCCCCTGTCAATTTCTAAATTCACCTTTACAACGATAACAGCTATGGCCAGTTAAGGCAGAATGTGAGGCAATGAGCCCCGACCATAGCTGTCAAAGCTAAACCAATTCCACGGTCAGGGTTCGGTGAGGCCGTGACCGCCCGAAAAGTTGGGGAATCACAAGTAAAAGATATCTTAGTTTATGATATAGCTACATTTAAAATTTACAATTTACATTGCATGAAATTTCTAGTCTTGGTTGTGTGTTTTAACATCATACATTTCGTTCTTAACTTTGACCTTCATTAACATATTATAGTGAGTATTTATTATTTATATATGTGAATGTGGCCCATTTTTTGTTGTTGTTATTATTTATGTGTTGTTCAGTTTGATTAATTCTTAATTGTTCAGTTTTTATTTTGTATTTTATTTTATTTTCTATTTTGATCATAGTATTTTTATTGTATCCATTTTCATAACCAATTTGGTATATTATATTTCTTTCTTTGTCAGTTTCTTGTTTGTTTATTTTGTACATTCTGTTAAATAACGAATAAAATGCTGCCATTTTATGTTGTGGTGGGTGGTCAGAATGGTTAGGTATAATGATGTTAGTGGAAGTTGGTTTTCTATATATTGCATATTGTATGTGTTTGTTGTATCTTGTGATGGTTATGTCTAAATAGTTGATTTTGTTATGTTTTTCTTTTTCTTCTGTGAATTGTATTTTGGGATGTATGTTATTGATTTGTTTCAGTATGTTCTCTGCATTTGTGTTTTTGTTATTTGATACATATAGTCCATCATCTACATCAAACACATGACCCAAATGGCATATTTTTTTAACATTACTACATTTATCAAGATTTCCTGATTCCAGCTCTCATTATTTATCCTCTGTACCTCAAGAAAATATATTCTTATCCTACACATAACACCTAAAATAATTCTTTACTTTTCAAAAGTAACAGCTACTAATCATCTTTGTTATATAAAAAAACAAAAATGTAACTATTATGGCAAACACTTCAAATACTTTAAATTTTTCTTTACTCATTTTTTTTTTTTTTCGTTGTAACAGAATCAACCATATTTTGTTCAAAACCATTTCTAACCTTATCCATTCAACCTGTTTAACATTTGTTACCGTCGCTACCCCTGTAATGACCTCCTAGCCACACACACTATTGTACCCCCACTGGACTGTGGCGCCCAGGTGCCTTCACAAAGACTGAACTGGTGGAGGAATTTTGTCATCTCCTTGTCTTTGCTTCAGCATTACATTATAAAAATATTTAGACACCGTAATATCTATCAGCTGCATAGTTATACACCCTTAGTGCGGGTCTATCACCATAATAAAAACATAATAAACATTGAACATTAAACATTAACATTGTTACATTTACATTACATAATTCATATTTACACAACTTGTACCAAAACTTATAGACATTACGACTTCAACTTTCCATTAACTCTTTATTATTTAACATTTATTATATCATTAGATTCTATAAAAAAAATTTCAAATTTATTATTAATCTTTCAGTTACATTACCTTTCTACTATGAACTTTCCCTTTCTAACCTTTTCTCAATCCTTATATCTAGTTTGGGTGACTCTCTATTATTCACTATTATCTATATATCTTATTTTGGCATTTGTCCATCTAACCTTACTACCCCTTTCTTCTAACAACCGCTACTAACAACCATATTTATATATTATGACACAACTCTCTCAATTATAAACTCCCTTCACTAATTCCATTTAAATCCTCTGGCACCGCTCGTCTTTGTACTAGGTTGTGTGTTCCCTACCTGGCCATACACATACTTAACCATTTGCCCTCCACCAAATATCAGCAAACACTCCCTTAACCTAAATTGCTCCGCCTGCCACAATGCTGCATGCTGGTCACTTGCCACGCCGCACGCTGATCACTCCTTACACCACTACCCTTACTACAAAATATCATCATCAACAAATATATTTACCATTCACATTACTCACCTCTCTACATATAATCACTAACTACTGTGTCCCTAAAATATCTAACACCTCTTTGTATATTATCTGTATCTCAACATTCTATTTTCTCTAACTCCCATTAACTTTGCTTAACTAACCCAAATGCCTTTATTTATCATTATTACCCAAACCTCTTTACAACATTTCACCTTAATATAACCCTAGAAAATTCATCCCTTACCTACTAATAACAATACATCTCAATATCCAAATATTTTACATGCTTAATCATTTATTAACCATTAGAATCTAAATCTCATAATTATTTAAAATCATTATCAAACTTTCTTCAATTATTTAAAATTCTACAGTACATGGTTTAGATAAAAAATACATAAAATACACAATATCAAGAATACACAAATACACTGACATTAATACACAAAAATATACAATCCAAATTATCCTTTACCAAAAATCAGTTCATAAACAGTCCATCTTGAAAAACACTACCACATAATTAAATGTTCATTAACACAATAAAATATCTATCCTCCATCGTCAAACAATAGTCGAATCTTATGTCTATACAACTTATTTTTACTTGAAAACATTATATTACTATCATTAATATTACACACATTTAAATTCTTGTATTTCATAAAACCATCATAATTCATAGGGTTATTCCCTATCAATTTCACATATAACTTGTCACGATTGGTTATTGTCCTGTCACCTTCAGTATAATTAGTCACCACTAGGTACATTATAAAGTCATTATTTTCATTATCATCTTCCCCTACTTCTATATCAGTTTCACTACAAGGTAAGTATTTACTTTTATTATACACCATCTCTACTCCTAACTTTTCCATAAATTCTTCATAGTTTCTACTCATCTTAAAAATCTCTATTTCTCTCTTTCTCTCACCATATTTCTCACAACAACACCACGCTACACTCTCTCTCTTAATATTTGCATAGGGCACTACTACTTCATAAAAACACCCCCTGGCTTCACCAGGTACAACTAAGGGATCATTTGGAGACCACATGTCTCCCACATAAATTCTAGAGGAACCTTCGTCCTCAAACAACACTTGCGGAGTCTTTACTCCACCTATACCACTGGGAAAATTTGCCCTCTGCCTGCCATACTCACTTAAACTCTCCTTACCCCCTCCTTCACTCTCATCAACAATTATCTCCTCACCATTAACCTCTACTCTCATTATAATCTCATTATCACTACCCATGTTTACATAATCATTTTCTAACATCATATTTTTATTTTTATTATTATAATTTCCACCACTACTTACCTTGTCTTTGTTTAATTCTAATTTGTCTATTTCCCTCTTATTTTGTAACATGCTCATTCTATTACTAGCATTATTCTCATGTTTAGATACTGTTTGGTCTATTGTTTCAATATGTTTGGTTATGTCTATTAAGTTTGATTCAAATTTCTCTAGTTTGTTTTATAAAGCATTAGTTTTAATTTCTATCTGTTTATCTACTTCACATTTAGTTCTACTTTCTATCTGCTCATTAACTGTGGTTACACATTTATTCTCTATTTCTCTATTTTGTGTTTCTATTTGGTTTTGAACTGTCTCATTGATTTGATTAATTTTATCATCTAAATTACTTATTTTAGTATGGAATTGCTCATTACTGGTTTCTGTTTGTTTTTGAATACTGTCACAATGTATTTCTATTTCATTTATTCTTTCATCAAAATCACAATTTTGTTTTTTAATTTCCTTTTTTATGTCATTTAATTGTTCATTAAAATTGTCTAATCTTGTATCAAACTTAATACTCTGTTCGTTAAAGAGTAATCTCATCATTCTTATTACGTCATTCTCCTCAACTCTTTTTGTTGGGGCTGGTGTAGAGTGAATACTGTCACCCATTATTTCTGCTTCTGTTACACTTATTTCGTTCTTATTTGCCATTGTAATATATTTGGTCAATTTTTTTTTGTCTATATTTCAACTTAACAATAACATAACCTACACTTGTAATGTTACATGCTGTTTTATTATTTCGGTACCCGCTTGTCTCTGCTCTTTGGCTTATTTATATAATTTTTTATTTTTTTTTTATTTTATATAAGTCCCATTTAGTCGCCATTGTTACCTGACCTTTACTTTTTTAGATAAATATAAATACATAAATATGTAAATAATACATAGTTTGTTACTTACCACGTGTTCGTCACACTTCCGGTAGACATGTGCTACCCACATGTACATTAGTTTTATACCCAAGGTCCAAAGTTCTTTAAGCGAAAGTGCAGAAAACAATCGGGTTATGTGAAATAATAAATCAGTTGTCATTTAGAGGTATAAAAATTTGTTTAATGACTGCCTTTTGAGGATAATTCAACTTTACAAATGGTGACTTAGACCACACCCAACATGGCGGTCTGTTTCTCTACATATATTCTGTTTTATAATATTTATTTTCTCGACAGGTATCACATATCAGAATTAATTTCTTACTGCAGTATTTGACTTTATTTGACATTACCATACTAAAAAAAAAATCTTTGAAAACACAAACCAACGGCTCTTTTATAAGACGTGGCCGGCCCATACACTCACTCGGTCTACCTCTCTCTATCTCTCATCACATGTTAATTATTTTGATTAGTTGTGGTTTATAATTCAAATTTGGTTTATGAGCTCATTCTTTGGCTAAAGTTATTGAAAAAGTGCACTTCCCTGACTGTAGAGGTTTCCAGATTACGGTTGTTCCATCGCTAGTCTGATGTTCGACGTGCTGATCAACTGATTGTCTGTCTATTGTCACTGAAGCTACATTATTTGATGGTTATTAGATTTAGATATATAATTTTGCTGCTTTTACATTTTTAATTAAGTACAAACACTTCTACTGGCCCATTTTGTACCAGCACACTTTCACAACGTGTTTACTTCATGACGACTTGTAGCTGACTGGGCCGACATTTTGTCGAATTGTCGACAGGTGGTGGGGATTAATTTGGATTAACCCTTTGTCTAAGCCAGCTGACGGCATTGTTCCTCGTCATTGCTATGACGTGTGTTATAATTTGTCGTAACAAACTGCGTTTGTCGACCAGCACTGCCATCGAATATGTTTTGCTTTGCACGTACGCTTCTGGCCTTGAGATGAATTGTACCGATGAACTGCGTCGTTTCTTTAGATATGGGTAAAACTGACCTAACCATGTTCGACATGCATAAATACAATAAAATACAATAAAAAATCCTTATATCCCATAATTATGAAAACAGGCTTTTTGTCCTGTTACAATTATTATTGTTAGGTATTACACATTTTGTTACAGTCATACACTTTGCATTTGATTTCAGAGGTTTCTCTGTGTGTGTGTGTGTTCGGAATGTAGTTTTCTCATACTGTTGTTAATGTGATAGCCCAGTGTTTCACAACCTTTCCCATCTCGCAAACCTCCAAAATTGTGTTCCCTTGTTATTTCTCTAGAACGAAAATATCTAGTTAAAAAAAATGTAAATTATTATTGAATTTAAATCAATTAAACAAGTACTAGCACTCGTAATATTTGTAATCACAATCTTCTTTCTAACATAAGATAATATTTTAATCCATACCTTGATTTTCACTTAGTTGTACATGATACAATTAAGCTATTACTTGTTTCTGCTGCCACAAGCTTGGTGTGTGTTAAAAAATAAATTGAAAATAAGAAGAAAGAACACTCATGGATAATAAAAGGGCCTGGCACTGGAAGAGAGTGACAGTTGACAAAAACAGTCTGGCAACATTGTAGTGAATCACTCTGTGTCTCTCTCTGCGCAATGTGTTTTACTTCTCACCATCATATGTGCTCCTGAGTTTAATACATTCCTAATAACAGAACTGAGATAATTTTGATGCGCGCGTGCGCGCGCGCACACACACACACACACACACAACATTCTCAAGCGCACAATTTTTAAACAGAGATCTACTCATAGGCCTATTTTAAACTCACCTCAGGACCATATTTAAGTTTGCGTTCTTCAGCGGCATTGCTATTATCTTTACGATGAGTTGTTTCGGCAACTTCCAGAGTCAGTACATACTTTACGCCTGCCACAACCTATAAATCAAAATATTAATATTAATTAAAAAACACATATACATACATAAGTAACCACTGGCTGTTGTTATGACTTCATCACACAAATTCCAGTTTTATAGTATAATATGCATATAAAAAAGTAAGGAGTTGTAATTTTACTGCTTGAGCATCAGAGACAAAGCGTGATTGTCTTTACAGACTATAGAAAATAAAACATTTTATGTAAATATCTGCTTACGGATGAATTTTAGTGTAAATATGACATAACACCAACTGAGACCAGTAGTCACCAGTACCAGCCAGTAACAAAATCAAACACAAATTCTTTATTAACATTATTATTTTTGAAAATGGATTCTTGTTCCTTATACCCACCATAATCAATATCAATTATTATTGATACCAATATGTTGAATGTTTTCATCAAAATAATGACAGATAAAAACAGAGGGAGGGTGGTGTTCAGTAGATAGAATGGCATAAACCAAAATAAAATAACTAATTTAGGCCATTAAAACAATACAATAGCACTTACATTTTTAAAACATATTGTGTTATGCAATATATTTATACAAGAGTTAGAAAAAATGGTTTTGTTTTCATTCATTCGTACCCATATGTACAAATTCAGTGTGCATTATACAGCATGTATGTAAATAAAGGAAAGTGTTTTCTGGAAAGTTAGGTTTGTTGGTTTTGGTTTTATTTATTTTTTGTGGCAGATTTTTTCTTAACTGAACCAAAACCAGCTTTCCTAACATTTTTCATTTAAATATTTAAAACTTGTTGCATGGTTATATTACCTTATATTTTGTGATATTCCCTCTACGAAACACATTCCTTCTGTTTTATTCTACAAGCTATTTATTTGTCAATCACTGTTGTTTGTTTGAAGTAGTACAACCAATTGTGTTGGAAACTGGTGAATAAATGAATAACTGTTGTCAAAATTTTGAATTTGTTCCATTTGTACCAGAATTTAGTGTACTTGTATGGGAAGTACGTTAATACGGGCCAGTGTTTTCCTGCAAGGGTTTAGGAAGATGATTTAGGTTTTATTTTTTTTTAATTTTTTGGGATAGGAGTTTTATTACAAAATCTATGTCAAAACCAATTTCTCTAATGTTTCATTAATTAGCCAGGAGTAGATTATCAAATCAAAATCTAGCACTGAATGTATCAATGATCAATACTGATGGGTGGGTAGGAGGCAGATATAATACAGTTATATGACAATATGTCCCTTTTTAGTGAAGATATAATTATAGCATACTACAGTACGTCTATAACACCCCTTAACATACCAAAAACAAAATAGTTGTAGAATTCAGACAAGTACTCTATAGGCCTACATCTTGAAGTTTCTAATATATTAATTGCTTATATATAATGCATTTTAAATAGGTTGTTATGTAAAAGTCTACAATATAAATAAAAATTATCCATTCAAAGCAAGAGTCAGAGCATTTTTGCAAAAATATATTTCCTACTTCAACTGTTAGTATTTAAATTGTTATTGCTTAGTAAAACAATAACCAAAATTAATTTTAAAAGTGAAGTAAAGATAGAAGTGTCTGTCCAAGTTTCACAATATAATTTAATTTTTAGACCTTAATCAATTTCAGTTACTTATAACAACAGTATTCAAAATATTTTAAAAATCATATAAAATGACTATGCACATCAGACTTTTACTTATGTCTAGTATATTTTTTTTCTTAATCAAGCCTGTACATGAAACTGTAAATTTTCTACTATACAGTGGAAATCGTTTAACGCGAAAACGGTTACCACAAAATATCGGTTAACACGAAATACCACTCGGGTACCGATCGCCGTTTGTTATGTACAGTGTATTATTTGTACGGTTAACACGGAAGGTTTACCTGAAAAATGTCGGTTAACACAAAAATTTTTGTTAAAAATAATTTTTTTTTTGCTGGCTTTTAAGTAACTGCATACAAAATAAAGCCACACAAGTACGCCCAAAAGCTTGTTTTCGATGTAAAGGAATCCATTCTTCATCTCTAAAAGAGAAAGAGCAGGTAGTGACCATAGTTTGTTTTGTCTACCTGTTTTGTTGTGTCTTCAGTACCAAGTTCTATTTACAGTACGTACTGTATACAGTGTACCGTTGTTTACGAGAAACCATAGCCTCTCCTTCAGCACCAAATGTGTTGTTCATTGACCGCAAATAAACCGTTATCGCTTACATTAACTACCTACTCTATAGGGTGTGGTGAGTTCAGTTCAGTTGTATTCTGTGCGTGTACAGCGGTGGTAAAGTTTGCGGTACGGTACCGATAACATTTTATTGTAAAAAATTTACTCAGTTGTGAGGATTAACTGTTTACTTTTTTACTGTACAAACTTCTTAGTCTTTTACAGCCAGTTAAGTGACGTTAAGCGTGTGACGTGTACGTGTTAAGTGAAGTTACGCTTTCGTAAATTTCGTTTTTGCAGTCCGGAAGTAAAATGGAGAAGAAAGTGCGTAAACAAAGTGCCCTCTCTTTAGAAAAAAAAGTTGAACTCCTCCAAGCTGTTAATGAGGGTATTCGAACTAAAACAGAAATCTGTAAAACATTCGGTATACCAAACTCGACGTTATCCACGATTATAAAAAATAGAGATAAAACTTTAGAACTGTATGAGTCGGGCAAGTTTGAACCAGGCAGAAAACGTTTCCGTAAGGCAAACCACGAAAACTTAAGAGGCTGCTCTTCTTGTTTGGTTTAAGCAAGCAAGATCACAAGATGCTCCTATTTCTGGACCACTACTGATGGAGAAAGCAAACGTTTTTGCTGAACAGATGAACTTAAATTTCACTGCAAATCCTGGCTGGCTAGAAAGGTTTAAAAAACGAAATGGCATAACCTTTAAAAACATCTGTGGCGAATCAAGACAGGTGTCACAAGAAATGACATCATCGTGGTTGCAATCTATGCTGCCTGCAATTTTAAAAGACTATCCACGTAAGGATATTTTCAACGCCGATGAAACAGGACTATTTTTCCGTTGTATGCCCGATAAAACACTTTCATTCAAAGGGGAGCAGTGCTCTGGTGGTAAAAAGTCCAAAGAGAGAGTGACAGTGATGGTAGGTTGCAATGCTGATGGGTCAGAAAAATTTCCGTTACTTGTTATAGGAAAAAGTTTAAAGCCGCGCTGTTTTAAAAATGTTAAAAAGTTGCCAGTAGAATATAGAGCTAACAAACGAGCGTGGATGACGTCTAAAATTTTTACCGAATGGCTGGTTTCGTTAGAAAAACATTTCACTTCTCAGAAGAGGAAAATTGTGTTAATTACTGACAACTGTCCTGCCCACCCATGTGACCTAAAGTTGATGGCAATTAAACTTGTTTTTCTACCACCGAAAGAACACGACTAGTGTCCTACAACCTTGTGATCAAGGTATTATTCAAAATTTAAAATTTCAGTACAGAAAGTTACTTCTGCGGAAATACTTGGCCACTATTGAGGGGAAAAAAGATTTCTGTGTAAATGTTCTGGATGCTTGTAACTTGTTAAGAACAGCGTGGAACCTCGTGACGCCTACAACAATTCAAAATTGTTTCGCTCATCCTCGATTCATTTTGAATTCAGAAACTGAACAACCCGAAGAAAATGAAATTGATCCTACACTATCTGAAATGTTTAATCGTGTGTCATCTGTATTAAATGATTCAATTTCTCTAAATGAGTACGTGACTGTCGACGAGAACGTAACTACGGCTCCCGTATTAACAGATACCGATATCGTGGAAACAGTGCAAGTTGACAACTGTGAAGGTGATGATAGTGACGACGAACTTGACACGGAAAATGATAGTGAAAATGTTCCTACCGCTACCGATATGCATTCGTTGCTGAGCCGTGTTCGTCGATATTTTGAAGCCAACTCGGAAGGTGAAATGTTTGAACACGTTGATAAATTAGAACAATTTGTTGAAAATAAAATAGTGCAAAAGAAAATACGGATTATTTTAAATAAAGATAAACACGAAAACTACGGTAAAGTTGAAAGACATACAGTAGTCTATATGAAAACCTAAATCATAGGACTAAATTTAGAACAGCTAATAATAATTTTAAGAAAAATTAACAATAATAAACCATGAGGATAAATAAAAGGTTGTATTTGTTGCATTTTACTAGACAGTACAATAAATAATCTACAGTACACTATTTGTTCACTTCCTCATTTTGTTTCACTTTTGTTCGCTTAACGCGAAATTCGGTTTACACGAAAAAAATAACTGGTCCCCGTCATTTCGTGTTAACCGTTTTCCACTGTATATGTATAAAAAGTTTCCTTTATTAGCCATATATTATGTCTTATACACATTTGCATCATATTCAAATTAAATTAAACTTTTAATACCTGTATTTTATAACATAGATGAATATTTATTTATAGCCATGGGTCACAATTAGGTAATTATATACCTCAAGGTATGTCCCAATGAGAAAATAGTAATAATGTTTATATGACAGTTAGAATAAATTGTAAATAATTAGTGTGAGTAAAAATCATTACTATACAATTTTAATGATGCATAAATTTGGGATACTCTTTTAATTTAGTAAAATTTACTTTCTTCAACTGTTCAGATAATTTTCTTCAAAAATACTCTCCATGTGTCTTCTTTTTTTTGGGTCATTTATTAAATCCACCAAAACCACAACTACCACTTCCTGTGTTCTAGATTAGTTTCCTTAACCCATGTGGGAATTGCAACCCTGTTAAAAAATTTTTACATCAAAATATCTCAAGTGATGACCGCTCTCTTCATCAACCCCCTTCTGATCGCACAGAACCAATCCTAAACTTGTATTCTGAGCGTAGTCCTATAGTGACAAAATTCTATAAACTAACAGACACAGTAGGTCCACACAAGCAGATTAACGTTTGTTTGATTCACTGAACTTGCAGCATGAGTAAGGTGTGTATGTGTGTGTGTGTGTGTGTGTTTTATATCTTTAATTATAAACATGTGTTGTTCGCTAATACCACTCACTAAGGCTACTGTGTGTTCTGCATATTTTAAGTAAATGACAACCTTTTTCATTGTGAAAATCAGAGCATGTTTTGTTTCAGTTCTCATATCAAATAAAGTAATGTTAATTAATGTCAGCTCAAGAATCAAAATCATTTGACACCTAATAAATGCACCACCCATTAATCTACTATGACTAATTGTACAATGTTCCATGACACACTGATGATACGAGTGTGTTAATCCAACCCAACATTGTTACAAATAAGTCTATGAAAATACAATACACTAGTCCATGTCAATAATGGCCCATGAACTTGCACCACGGTTACAGCCACACACACACACACACACACACACACACACACACACACACACACACACACACACACACACACACACACACACACACACACACACACACACACACACACACACACACACACACACACACACACACACCAATACATCTTTTGCCTTGAAAACCATTGTTTTTAGGCATGTAAATATTGGATTATACAAGTCCATATCAAAATTGCTAACCATATATACAAAACATAAAAAAGACTTACTTAAAACCTACTTTCCAATTTATTTAATGGCATGAATGAACCCATAATTCATATAGCTCTGTTTATGTTTGACAAATGAAGTAAATTTCAATTAATGTACACCTGATATGTCTGTGTCTGTTGAAGTGTTAAATACATTACAATGTTAGATGTGAAAAGAAAGGTTTTATCACTCTTTTAGTGTGAGCACTAAATTAAGTATTATGAATTTCTTAAAGAGTGGAGGAGAAGAAAACTAATATGATAATGAGGTGCAACTGAATACTTTTATCTGTAAACTCTATATGGTACAAAAGAGACCTCAAAGTTGTAACTACAAGGATAAGCAAGAAGCGCACAAAGAAAATATGGCAGCCATAACCTGGATGAAGGAAAGGTGCCTGCATATCCCATTAAGCAGTCATCCAATCCTAAAATCTAAAGTAGTCACTTTGCTGCCTTACTGGGTACCGAAAATAACAACTACACCAAAGATTGTATTCAGCACTTCAAAGAGCGACATCTGATAAGCTTGGGAAGACACATAGCAAGCCTAAAGATGCTAACAAGACTGTTATCGACAACTAGATTAATCAAGAATGTGTTATTTGAAATGAATATAAACAAGATATTGCTCAACAAATTCTTAAACATATTTAAATTATTTAGTGGGTTCACTGAACCATTGAACCTTATGGACGAGCCGCCACTGCGTCCACATATCAAGGGACAGGGCAATTACATTCATATTCTTGCCTGCGAACACAACCAGTCTCCTCCAGCTGACAGACCAAGAAGTAAGTCATCCAAAGCTCTTTAAATGCAGCAACAGCTTGTATACAGTCTTCTCATACTCATTATGATGATTTTGTCAGTGTTACATATACTGAGAATATGGTTATCCAGAAAGCAAAGAGCATGTACAAACATTCTTTATTTTCTAAATTACCCTTGTACGAATATACATCTACACATGACATTCTTTTGCTGGTAGAGAGAGTAATTTGCTAAAAGAGCTACTGAAATGCAGAGAGAAAAATTTAACCTAAACAATATTCTTCTATTTAGATATCTGCAAGACCTTTAACCACTACCAACATTCACACAGGCTCGACTCCATTTATGATATCTGACAATGTACTCTGAAAGTGCTGGAGAAAAAAATGTCACAATTCGTACAAACTCACAGAAAACATTTTGTCCAATAGGACTCTGATTTTTTTAATAAACAAAAACAGGCAAAAACACTAATTTTTTATACAGTAATGTTTAGTCTTTTAATTAAATACACTACCCTGTGGTAATCATAATTTTTCACATGCACTCTGCATTACATAATTACAAATACTGTAAATTGTCTGCATGATTTACTACACAATACGGTATCACTTGTTTTGCACTTTTGTTTAATAGTAATTCCAGCAATGGTTCCAGTAATAAGCAGGAACAGGAATGGTCTCAGTGGTTACAAAACAATCAGTGTAAACTGTATAAATTACTGCTACAGGAACAATAATGACTGAATAAGAATAATCTAAATGATGCTGCCAAATCTGCTTATAAATCTGGGTGAACAACCATATAAAAGCATGTATACAAGTGTACAATGAATAATTATATACATGCAGACAATATATAATTATTTCATATACTAAAACACAAGACTGGTACATACACATATTCTGTACTGTGGTCTACACTTAATATTGCTGCCAATTTGCACATACCACTTACATGTAACAGTTCAGACACTGTTTACAGTGGTATTCCAAAATACCAATTACCTTTACTTTAAAATCTACTACTATTAGCTGTCCATGTGGCGAAAATCCGCCACACCACACAACAAATGGTACTAATTATTTATCACTAATATAACTTCTTTCCAAAATATTCAGTAAACACACTTACCTGAGATGTCCAATCTGTTAAATTAACAGCTTGGTGAGTATAGAGCGAGCTGGAGACTTCATGAAATTTTTTCAAAGCATGGTCTATGAGTTCCTGTTTTTTCTCTTCACCCAATTCACGTTTTTCTGGGGCACCACACATACGAGGAGCGTTACTGTCCTAAGTCATACAAATTATTATATTAATACAAAACAATTTGTACTCATTATTATTCTCCTAATTGAGTATACTTTTACAACTTTTAATCTGTGTTTGTATTTTGTTAGGAAATTACCATCTTCTCAGTAATTGATGCGTATGTAATAAAATAAAAAGTGAAAGAATTAAAACTAGGACGGCAATTAAAAGTAATACAAATGACTTTGTATATAACTTTCTTCAATAGTGTTTAAGTTCACAGTCACACATAATTTATTAAAGAAAGAACAACAAATTCTGCAGATTTTATTATATGAAGTTTTCAAGTAGTATTTTACTACAGCTGATTTCAAGTAGCATGAGAACACTAAGCTTGGATGCAGATAAACTGATAAACATTAAGGTTATAACAGACACAACAGATAACAATATAATTCATTAATATTTTTGGTTTTATCCACACACTTTATAATTGCAGACACGAGTCATGATAGATCCCTGTGTGATTTTTTTTGTTCATTCATTTACTCTTATGCAGTGAACAACAGCGTACAAACACTGTCAGTATAAGAAATAAAAGTTCACATACTGGTAACGTTGACATAACTTCACCATTGCTCTTATGCTGTGATACTGTGTGGAAACAATTACATATTTCATCTCAAATGTATAATGAGTAATGTAACTAAATCATTACTAGGGTCCCTGGATTTTGTTGTCCATGACCTGTCCATTGTTATTAATTAACTAATATATAATACTACCAACTCAGATCACAAATTGTTATTAATAAAAACAATAAATTTTTACCTGATAGCCTAAACTAGTTTTAGCTCCTTTAGAGCTTTGTCAGAGGCTGCCGCTACGAGGGCTGCCCGTCCTGCTTTTGGTGATGGCGGCGTTGTTCAAAAGATCATTGTGTGTGTTTTAATACCTTTATTTTTGTCAGCATGCTCCATTACAAATAAAGTAATACTACATGCTATATATAAACTTATTACAAGCTAATTCTCAATACATATAAAGACAACTCCATTATTACAACAACAAAACAACAATTACAAAGATTCAAAATAAACAAGAAAATTAAAATCAATCATTTACAATGATACAATTAATTAGTACTACATTATTAACATGTTAAAACTGTATGTATGTATGTATGTATGCATGATGAAGCTGTTCAACCAATATGTAAGTTAATTCATAATAACAAACGCATACAATGATTCAAAATAGATAGACAAGCACAATAACTATAAACACTACAGAGAATCAAAATCAATGTTATTAACATATTTAATAAACTGTCTAACATATTTTGAAGTCAATTCACTTCTATTTGGAGGCCATCGTCCACCACTCCTTAGTACACTATTTTTGAAAACCCGTCTTTCTTCATTCAACATATTGCACTCATATCACAAATGTTCCACTGTTTGGTCACCGTCGCTGCAGACACATATTGGATCATCTTTTATCTTGAAACGATAGTAGTAGGCTCTAAGCCTGCCATGACCAGTCACCATTGTGGTAAAATTAGGAGACAGTGCAAACCTTGAGGACAGTCTGTGCTTCACACTAAGGAAAAACAACTTAGTCAGCATTCCATTTGATGTTTGTTCCCACTCACTTTGCCACTCCATTAGGCTCACCTCACGGAATTTTTTAATCATTGCACTTTTTGGTACTCGTTCATAGCACACCATACTGTTACTGGACGCAGCTTCTTTAGCCAGATTGTCAGCCAGTTCATTACCATAAATACCCACATGTGCCCTAACCCAACCAAAATCAATTTACCAGTTGTCCGCCTGTAAACTTCTTAACTTATTCCTTATTTCTTGTATCAAGTAGTTATGATTCCTCGAGCTCCTAAGTGAGGCCAGAGTTACTCTGCTGTCAGTGTAAACAGCTGCCGTTCTCAAATTAGTTATAATATACTTTAATTCAGCTATCTTTTACAGGGCCTTCAAGACTGCCAATTGCTCAGCCTGATTATTAGAGCACCCAACACCCAACTTAAACTGCATCTCATATTTGAGCTCACCATTAACAAACAATGCTATACCCGACCCAACCCCATTGTTGTGCTTACTGCCACCTGTATATGCTTGTACTGTGTATACTTTACTTTCATGGCTCGAGTTTATAATAACTGTATCTGCCGGATGAGGCCATTCCTTGAACGGAATTACTGTGTCCATCAAAATATTAGCACCATCACAACCTCTAGCAACTCTGTAAACACTCACGATCTCTCTCAACTTTATTATTATTGGAGTCAGTCCTGTCAAAATGCACAAAGCTTCATGCGACACTGTACGAAAAGCCTTCGCAATTTTAATATTGATGAGACGTTGCATTCTTTTGAACTTCATCTGGTTACTTTTCCTTTCTAATGCGTCTATCCATACGGGTGCTTCATATGATAAAGGGGGAGAATTTCCCCCTTATATATTGTTTTAAGTGCCTCATGTCCCAACCCCCAGTTTAATTTTGCAGATCTTAATAGCAGATGAATCAGTTTTGTACACCTCTCGACCACATACTGGATATGTTCATTAAAATTGAATTTTGTGTCAATAATGAAAACCAAATATTTTAACTTATTAACTTGTTGACGTTTTTTAGAATTAAGGTTAATGCTTAATTCTGAAGTCTTTTACGAGAAATCAAGAGTATTTTTGATTTTTGTCCGTTAAAAGAAACTTTGTTATTTGTAGTCCACTTTGAAATTTTGACCATCTCTAAATTGGCATAATTTTCAGCTTCTAAGAGAGACTTTCCACTTGTTAACACAATTAAATCATCTGCAAAAGCTATAACTTTTGTACGTTTAGTGAAGTCTAAATTGAGCAACAAGTTATACAGTATGTTCCAAAATCCTGGCCCACAACAAGATCCCTGAGGACAACCTTTACTGACATCCCTCTCCATTGATGTATTGTGAGTAGATAGAACTGCTGTTCGTCCACCAAAGTAACTTTGTGAGAGACAATACAAGTTCCTAGGACACTCAAATTGTTTAAGAGTATTCGAAATACACGGCCACCACGCTGCATCAAAAGCGCCCTGGTCATCAAGACTAACGAGAACAACAACCCCTTTATCCACCAAACATCTTTCAACACATTCCTTAACTGCCATAGCTGCATCCACTGTACTTTTCTGGGGTGTAAATCCATACTGATTAGACTGCATTAAATCTTTAGAAAACACGTGGTGTATAACCCTGTTTATAAGTAGTTTTTCCAATACTTTCGCTCCTACATTCAATAAACTGATAGGGCAAAATTCTGAAACTTCAGTACTGTTCTCCCTGCCCGGCTTAACTATTGGTACTATTTTTGCTCTTTTCCATAACTTGGAAAGACACCTCTTCTCAGACACTCATTATAGATTGCTGTTACAAATCGAGGAAATTTCATAAAAACCCGCAATAAAATGCCACTTGTTATTCCATCCTCACCAGGACACTTCTGAGGGTTCATGTTTTCCAAAACTCGCAAAACTTCTTCCTGTGAAAACTCTCCGTCATCTTGTACACTAATTGGATCCTTAATCTGATTCCTAATATGCCTATGATACTCATTATCCATTATGCCATCATCCACGGGAATAAAGTATTCCAACAAACAATTCATAGTACCTTCCAAATCAGTTGTGAAGGAGCCATCCAGTTTTGCAAAGTGGAACACTTTCTCATTTTTCCACCTGCCAAGCGATAAACCGCATTCCAGGGATTCACTGATGTTGTTAAATTACAATATTGTTTCCAAGAATGTATTTTTTCTCTTCTAATATTTGATTGATACTTCTTCTTTTCCTCAAAGTAGTACATTTTCCGACATTCTCTCAGGACATTGTCGTTTCTAGTCCTTTGGTATCTTCTTCTTAATGCATTAATTCTTTTACGCATGACTGTGAGTGTATCTGACCACCACAGAACCGATCTGCCTCCAACAGTCTTCTGTAATGTTGTACGCTTCTTAAAAGCCTTGTCACATGCTGTCTTTATGGTATCCTCAAATTTTTTCACAACTTGATCCATATCTCGTACCTCTGAAACCTTATACTGTAATACACTGTCCAGACTTCCTAAATCATTATTGCACGTAGAAACATAAAATTGTTTAAGTATTTCTTGAAACAAATTCCGATCAAAAGCTTCATAGTTACCTTCCTTAAGACATATCACAACCCCTGATACTTAAAATTCCCCAATATCATAAATTTCCATGTACTATATTGAAAGTAATAATTCTATGGTCCAAACAGCTCTCGTCTTCACTGATCTTCCAGTCCTTAACTAGAGAAACCAGCTCATTATTAACTATAGTTAAATCAATATTACTTTTACCACTCCGTGATTCAAAAGTTGTAAAATTACTTTCATCATTCATTAAAAACAGTTGGTTTCCCATCAAAAATTCTTGTATCGCCCTACCTCTTCTAACAAATCATGCCACATTGTTGACCTGGCATTACTACTGACAGCAATCAAAACGCCACTTCCCATTACAAAACTAAGAACACTTTCAATTTTATTAATATTAATTCTGACATCATCGTGCATACCAAAATACATGCTCGCCAAAAAGAAGTTTTTACCACCATAAATTAAATGCAAAACGACAGTATCTTCATCTGATAGTTGGTTAATCATTAAACATGTACTTTACTTCTGGACATCTGGTTTCTTGGTCTCTCTCTGTTAAAACATCATTCTTCTAGGTTTTGGGTTGGTTTTCCTGGTCATCTCATCTTTTATTGATCTTCAATTTGTATCAAACTCAGCAGTAATTTTTTACACATTGTAATAAAACTGGATTTACTACAAATAAAAAATTTAATTTATGTAGATAATAAAAAAAATTTTATGGTTTATTAATTTAACTAAAAAAATTTTTAATAATGTTTTTATTTTATTTATTTTATTGTTTAATTAATTAATTATTTTTATATTTATTATTGTTCGATTAATTAAACTATGAACTAATCTTTGTGTAATACTTCGTGGCGAAATATTTGTTTTGCAGTGTTAACCGGATTATGTCCAGCTGTGTCGAAGTGTATCTCTTCCACTCAGCTACCTTTCTTCTTCTTCTTGATTCCTTCGTTAATACTCCTAAATTAAATTAGGAATGAAATTTATGAATTTAGTTAACTAAAATAATCAGGAAAACGAGTATTTAGAACAATTCTGATGTTTATTTTTAAAAGTGATGCGCCAATTTTACGCACATCGACTATGCTGCGGCTAAGACTCGACTCACAGGTCGACTGTTTCAACTAGACAAATATATGAAATTACAATATTAATTATTAGAGTTCTTTGAACTGTCGAAATGGTCAGAGAAGGGCAAGTCACAAGATACAATACTTACAATTAATAAAATATAAATACTATTATTTAAAAGTAACATATCTCAGAAAATAATGTCATTTAGTAAAGAAATTTGCGAACCCGACATGCAGTGTATGACGTCACGTCGTCGCTACTTCGAATGGCTGTGTACGGCTCGCTAAGCAAACTGGAAAATGGCTGCCGTCGACTTTGTATTTCTGCTACCCACGCCAACTCCGTGTTCTTTCTTCTCCCTCAAATATATTGGCTGATTTCTTCCTCTGTGATGATGTTGTCCCTCTGGATACTTGGTTGTAGTGTTTTCTTCTACTCGGCGATGTAGTTTAGTGCTGGATTATTTGTGTCGTGTTCCGTGTTCAAAAATCTGTTTGAGTTCGTTATTCCATTGAAATTGTGTTAAATGAATTTTTCAGTATGGCGGATGATTCTTTGTGCGTTAGTGTTAGATCGTATTATCTCAGAAATTCGGTTGCACTTTGTTACTGTTTAAGTTCTTTTTATATTAAGTTTCGGTTTATAACCTCTGTAGTAAAATTTTTTATGTCACACTTCATTTTTCTTCAGATACGGTAATTTATATTTTTTGGATCTTCCTTCCATACGTTTTCATCCGTACAGGTTCACGTTTAACAATCAACTGATGACTTAAATCATCGTTTAATGTAGTAATTTCCAAAATATCTTATTCTCCTTTCCCATTGTCTGGAATCAGCTGTCGCCTTGCTTTAGATCTGGTCTTATAAAAATATGACATTTTTCCCATTTTATGGCTATAACTTATTTATTTGTTAATTTTATAAAAATTTATATACCTAGCAATATTCTTGTTCTAATTTTACATTATTTAATATACAATTTGACCTAATTTGGTTTCAAATAATCTTAAAATTGACATTTTTTTATATTTCTTATAGGCCTTATTATTTTTCACATCATTATAAATTAAATAGTCTTTCACTCTTATTGTGTTTCTTAGAGTATTTCACTTTTAATCATCTACACTAATGGTAGTCCTTCACTCTTTCTATCTAAATATTTTTATTACCTACTCTAATGGTAGTCTTTATTCTGATTTATACTATGGTAATCTTTCACTACAGTAGAAGCCCGATATAGCGCGGTTGTTGGGTGACATACTTTCCCCCACGTTATAGGCGTAACCGCGGTATATCGGAAGGTGACCTGTACAGTGACAAATGATGGGGAGGGAGGACCGGGAAAAAGGCTATAGCAAAATGCACTACTATATACTGTACGTAAATTACGTCACCAAGTGTAGATATAAAAAATAAGAAAACTGTATTTTAATCCAATGGAATATAAAATACACTATTTATACATTGCTCACTCGACCTACTGTAGGCCTAATTGTTGGTCTTAAAAAAGTCCGTAATTGTTGTTTGACGGGATAATGCACAGCGTTTCTTTTCCGCGTATTGTTTTATAAACGCGAGGTGCAGCAGACGAACATTATTAGATTCACTTTGCCTCTCCATCCACGAAATTACTTTGTTTATGTGTATTATCACTTCACTAACATTTGGAATAACTTCTTTCACTTCCACCCCATTTTCATTTCCATCATCGTCATCGTCTTCTTTTTCTTCGCAATTTGCATTTCGGACTGCATCGATGATATCTTTATCTCCTATACATTCTGTAACAGGCTCACCGTTATCAACTTCTGCCCAGTCATTCAAGTCATCTAGAGTGAAGCTGCAATGCAGAGCACTACTCGCAGACTGTACATCACTATTAGTGAATCCGGCAACAGAGCAATTTCCATCGGCGATGTTTTGTTCAAAGGAACATTTCTTCCAGCAATTCTGAATCGTAGCCGTACTAATACTTTCCCATGCAAGACCTATTGAATACGCAACTGTCTTCAGGTTTATTGACTTAAGGTAAATTTCCATTTCCTCATCAGAATTCACTATAGCACTCAGAAGTTCACGGCGGTAATGCGCTTTAAATGCTTTTATGATGCCTTGATCTAATGGCTGGATCAGTGCTGTAGTGTTTTTCGGCAAGAACATGACTCCGATTTCCCATCTCTTGACTGTAGTATATCAGCAGGTGGATGTGCTGGACAGTGGTCAAGGGTCAGTACAGCTTGTTCTTCGAGGTTGAGTGACCGCAGGTGGCTTCTCACAGATGGAACAAATTCTTCATGGAACCATTTACCGAAAATATCACTTGTCATCCAAGCATTTTTTGTATTACGATACGTGATGGGTAATGACATCATTTTAACATGTTGAAAGCATCTAGGATTTCGGCTTTTCCCTATACAGAGAGGTTTAACTTTGTGGCTGCCTGATTTATTTGTGGCAAACAGGAGGGTAACTCTATCCTTACTTATTTTTAATCCAGATTTATTTATTGAATTATTCACATCCAGAGTTCTGGTAGGAAGCATTCGAAAATACAGAGCAGTTTCATCACAGTTATACACTTGATGGTCATTTAAATCATTATCGATCATTACTTTGTTTAATGCCTGAGGAAAAAGTGCTGCAGCTTCACTGTCACATGATCGTGCTTCCCCTTCAATGCTTATCTGGCTTATACCATGACGAGATTTCCATCGCGAAAACCACCCATCAGATGCATTAAAGTCACTGTTGCCATGTAAATCACTATGGAATTTCACAGCTTGAGCTCTAATAACTGGTCCTGACAGTGGCACACCTTCACTTCGTTTTATTAAAAACCACCTGTACAGACATCATCTAGTTCACTATCCTTACCTACTTTAGTCTTTTTTCTTTGCAACCCCACTTCACTTTCAACTGTGTTCACAAAACTTTTAAGTTTATCTTCTTCCTTCATCCACCCTCTAATTGTTCCTTCTGGGATGCCACACTCATGTGATAAACTTGCCTTTGACTCTCCGTTCTTCACACGATCAATTATTTTGAGTTTATCACTCACAGAATATGCTTTTCTTTTCTGCGACATCACAAAACTCTACACTATGCGAATTTATGACAAAGACTATACACTTTGATAAGATAATACCAGAGTATGATCTTATACTGTACTGTAATATGAGGGAGAGAAGGGATTTAGTTGGCTGCTTGCCCTGGCATGAATTCTTAGAAACGTAGAGACTGTAAATAGCTCGGGCAATTGTTTATGTCTACAGGTACACTTGAACTGGCAATTCTGGCTGTTGTTTACAACACCGTTTCTAACAACAAGCCTTTGTTTACAATATACGCAACGCATTCCAATGTTGTGGCTACGGAAGTCACAATAAACAATTCATAATTTACTCACTCTCTACAAGTAAGAATTTTCGCTAATAATGGGCGACATACTCTTCACCGCGTTATATCCGAATCCGCGGTATATCGGACCGCGCTATATCGGGCTTCTACTGTACTTCTAGGTAACATGCTATTCTTTATTCTTGTTATTTTTATACTTAATTTACAATTCAATTCATTGGTAATGTATCCTGTAACTTGGGTTACTGGGTTTAAGGTTTGTCATTGTCTTAATTCTGTTTAATTTGTACATGTCCTTCATAGGATTTCGGGAATAGCCTTTCCTCATTCAGCATTCTTTGTATGAAGCTTGGAATAGTCAGTTCCTTATTTCTTGTTCTATGAGTAGATCTTCTGATGTCATTAAATTGATAAGTTGTATTTGATTATTTTGTCATTTACTGCTCCTCTATAAGTAGGTTATCATTTTTCATTTTTTGTATTTGGATCTTCTGATGTTATTAAGTTAACAAGTTGCACATGATTATTTTTTCATTTACTGCTCTCTATCCTACTGGGTATATTGATGTTGTACTGGGGTTTTATATAGATGGTTTCTTTTATTTGGACCAAGAGTTTTCTTTGTTATAGATTCTATTTTTTAACATTTTATTGACTATAATTATCAGTTTATTTAATTCATTTTTAACCATTTAGTTATCACTCACTATTGATTGTTCCTTTTTTTGAAAATTCTGTTATGCTACATATGCTCTCCTGTAAAAGTGATTAGTTCAGATCATACTCTTAGTATGGATGAAATAATTACTACTGATTCTTTTTATTTACCATATTTTTATTCGTGATTCCACTTTATATACCTTCTTTTCCACCATTGCTCTCTCAGTTGATAATCATTAGCTTCTTTATTCATTAATAAGTAATCCTTAATCTTGTGTATACCATTATTATTATATATATTTCCTTTCTTATTCGGTGCTTCATCACCGGTATGTTTACTCCCTAACATGTGAGCTGGAACAGTTCAGAGTGGCACATTTTCGGCTACATTCTCTGCTGACCAATACTTCACTTAGCTGAGCTCAGCGGAATTATCATCTCTGCTCAAATATAAGACTGATGGAATTTCTCTACATCCAGTCATAAAAATTAATAATCATTAAAAGTACTCTCTTTCGATTAATAATAAACATCCTTGGATTCTTCACTTCATAATGTTTTAAATTAATTAATACTTGTATACACTTGACTCTTCTTCTCTATCAAAGCTCATTCCATATTATGTGGCTTAGGTATAGGGTATGATATTCATTTCATCCTTTCTTTGCATTATTTTCTTTGTTTGTTGTTGGTATAATGTGTCTCTTATTTACATCGTAATTAGCATTTATATATTTTTTTTTTATTTGGTATTCAATGAGTCATTCTATTGCTCATGGTATAACATTAATACTTTCCATTAATCATCACTATAATAGTGGTTATTACAACAATATTATCATTATGGTACCAGGTTTTTGGTTTCTGGTCTTAATACTTGGTTCTTATTTAGTTGGTTCTTTTTTCTTGTTGCTTCTTCATTAAATTATTTTCCTTGTGAGTTTGATTAAATTATTTTGGTTAAATCATAAAAATATTCTGGTCTCCTCTTCCTTTCTTCATTTAAAAGTTCTGTATCATTTTTGTCTTAAATCATTTCATTTACATAGTTTATCATAGTTGTTACAGTTATCATGGTCACTATTACAATACAAACTGTAGTATAGTCTTTACAGCTATGATAGTTTATTAGGGGTTTTCCTTTTTCAAACTGTTTCTTATGAATATTTGCTACACTTTCTTCTTATGACACTTTTAACATTTATGGATATATTTTTCTTGTAATATTAATTTACTCAATTAATTGATATAGGTTTTTCTCATTATCTACTGGAACATGTTCTGATTTGCTTGTCCCTGGAGAGTTTGAGAAAGTTTACCTATTTGTACTCAGTTTATTCTCCAATTCTTTTATGTAAGAGTTCACTCAAATTATTAGTGTAATTTTTTTTCGTAATTTAAGAATCATTTTTCTTGTAAAATTCTTTTTATATAATAGTTATTTCAAATAGTTCTTTTTAAGTTGTTTTTATGGTTTGTTGAACTTTGTAATTTAATAATTACTTTTCTTCATAATTCTTTCCTTAAGATTTTATTCAAATATTTCATGTAAGTTGTCCTTACTGATTTTTGAATTTTGTAATTCCTTTTCTTACAAAATTCGTTTTATATATAATAGTTATTTCAAATATTTCTTGTAAGTTGGTCTTACTTTTTTTTTTTTAATTCGTTCCATAAGAGTTTATTCAAATGATTCATGTAAGTTGCCCTTACTGTTTTTAGAATTTAGTATTTACAGTAACTACCTTTCTTCTAAATACTTTTTTATTGACAATTGATTATATGTGCCCTTTGTCTTGTTTGTATTCATATCCTTTAATACATAAGTGTTGTTGCTATTATTTTTAATAATCGTATATGGTCCGGTATACAGCAGTAATAACTTTTTGGTAATGCCTTCTAAGGTACTGGGTAGTTCCCGATTTTTCAATAATACCTTTTCTCTGACTTCGTAGTTTATCACTTTCTTAATTGCTTTTTGATATTTTTTGTGTCGCCTTTCATGGTCTTCGGCTAATTTATTGTAGAACTTCATTCGATTAAATTTATATTCATGTTTCACGGGAAATTCTATGATTTCTTGTATTTCTCTAGGAGGTTGTTTCTCATACATTGCTGTATATGGTGTGGTCCCTATAGTTGGGTGATGGGCTAAATTAAGGAATTCCTCGGTGGCTGATAAGTATTCTTGCAATTTTCTTTGTTGATGGTGACACAGTATGTTCGCAATATCCTCCTTCGACTGTTTATTGTCAGTCTTTATTTCCTCCATTTTCTCCTCTATTTTCTTAATATTTTCCTCCATTAATAATTTGTTGTTATTTTTTATTTCGTCCATCTTCTCCTCCATCTTCTTACTGTTTTCTTCCGCCTTCTTACTATTTTCTTCCATTTTCTCCTCCATCTTCTTACTGTTTTCTTCCGCCTTCTTACTATTTTCTTCCATTTTCTCCTCCGTCTTCTTACGGTTTTCTTCCATTTTCTGGTTTATCTGGCTTAATTCTTCCTTTGACTGCTTATTGTCGGTCTTTATTTCCTCCATCTTCTTATTTGTATCTCCAATTTTATTACCCAATTCTTCCTTCATTTCCCTACTATTTTCTTAAATTTTCTGGCTTAATTCTTCCCTTGACTGCTTATTGTCGGTTTTTATTTCCTCCATCTTCTGGCCTAATTGTGCCAATGTGGTCATTAATATTTCTTGATAATTCACCTCTCCGGTTTGTGTCGGTTTATCTGGTTGTTTCCCTTGGGGTACTGGTTCGGTCAGTTCTGCTGGAGGTAATATCAACTCCGCATCTTCCACGGGTGTCGCCTCCTTATCCTCCATATCTATTTCCTGCTCGGCCTCCACCGCCCTTGTCTTCGATGTTGCACTCCTGTGCATCTTGCTTCTTCTTCTGACCTGTTAACAGCTGCCAAGCTGAAATAGGAAACTGGGCGAATGTTTTTATTTTATAGGCCTATCAATTCCTATTTTAAGCCCCTAAAGTTGGATGCCAATTTATAATAAAACTGGATTTACTACAAATAAAAAATTTAATTTATGTTGATAATAAAAAAAATTATGGTTTATTAATTTAATTAAAAAATTTTTTTAATAATGTTTTTATTTTATTTATTTAATTGTTTAATTAATTAATTATTTTTATATTTATTATTGTTCGATTAATTAAACTATGAACTAATCTTTGTGTAATACTTCGTGGCGAAATATTTGTTTTGCAGTGTTAACCGGATTATGTCCAGCTGTGCCGAAGTGTATCTCTTCCACTCAGCTCCCTTTCTTCTTCTTCTTCTTGAGTCCTTCGTTAATACTCCTAAATTAAATTAGGAATGAAATGTATGAATTTAATTAACTAAAATAATCAGGAAAACGAGTATTTAGAACAATTCTGATGTTTATTTTTAAAAGTATTGCGCCAATTTTACGCACATCGACTATGCTGCGGCTAAGACTCGACTCACAGGTCGATTGTTTCAACTAGACAAATATATGAAATTACAATATTAATTATTAGAGTTCTTTGAACTGTCGAAATGGTCAGAGAAGGGCAAGTCACAAGATACAATACTTACAATTAATAAAATATAAATACTATTATTTAAAAGTAACATATCTCAGAAAATAATGTCATTTAGTAAAGAAATTTGCGAACCCGACATGCAGTGTATGACGTCACGTCGTCGCTACTTCGAATGGCTGTGTACGGCTCGCTAAGCAAACTGGAAAATGGCTGCCGTCGACTTTGTATTTCTGCTACCCACGCCAACTCCGTGTTCTTTCTTCTCCCTCAAATATATTGGCTGATTTCTTCCTCTGTGATGATGTTGTCCCTCTGGATACTTGGTTGTAGTGTTTTCTTCTACTCGGCGATGTAGTTTAGTGCTGGATTATTTGTGTCGTGTTCCGTGTTCAAAAATCTGTTTGAGTTCGTTATTCCATTGAAATTGTGTTAAATGAATTTTTCAGTATGGCGGATGATTCTTTGTGCGTTAGTGTTAGATCGTATTATCTCAGAAATTCGGTTGCACTTTGTTACTGTTTAAGTTCTTTTTATATTAAGTTTCGGTTTATAACCTCTGTAGTAAAATTTTTTATGTCACACTTCATTTTTCTTCAGATACGGTAATTTATATTTTTTGGATCTTCCTTCCATACGTTTTCATCCGTACAGGTTCACGTTTAACAATCAACTGATGACTTAAATCATCGTTTAATGTAGTAATTTCCAAAATATCTTATTCTCCTTTCCCATTGTCTGGAATCAGCTGTCGCCTTGCTTTAGATCTGGTCTTATAAAAATATGACATTTTTCCCATTTTATGGCTATAACTTATTTATTTGTTAATTTTATAAAAATTTATATACCTAGCAATATTCTTGTTCTAATTTTACATTATTTAATATACAATTTGACCTAATTTGGTTTCAAATAATCTTAAAATTGACATTTTTTTATATTTCTTATAGGCCTTATTATTTTTCACATCATTATAAATTAAATAGTCTTTCACTCTTATTGTGTTTCTTAGAGTATTTCACTTTTAATCATCTACACTAATGGTAGTCCTTCACTCTTTCTATCTAAATATTTTTATTACCTACTCTAATGGTAGTCTTTATTCTGATTTATACTATGGTAATCTTTCACTACTGTACTTCTAGGTAACATGCTATTCTTTATTCTTGTTATTTTTATACTTAATTTACAATTCAATTCATTGGTAATGTATCCTGTAACTTGGGTTACTGGGTTTAAGGTTTGTCATTGTCTTAATTCTGTTTAATTTGTACATGTCCTTCATAGGATTTCGGGAATAGCCTTTCCTCATTCAGCATTCTTTGTATGAAGCTTGGAATAGTCAGTTCCTTATTTCTTGTTCTATGAGTAGATCTTCTGATGTCATTAAATTGATAAGTTGTATTTGATTATTTTGTCATTTACTGCTCCTCTATAAGTAGGTTATCATTTTTCATTTTTTGTATTTGGATCTTCTGATGTTATTAAGTTAACAAGTTGCACATGATTATTTTTTCATTTACTGCTCTCTATCCTACTGGGTATATTGATGTTGTACTGGGGTTTTATATAGATGGTTTCTTTTATTTGGACCAAGAGTTTTCTTTGTTATAGATTCTATTTTTTAACATTTTATTGACTATAATTATCAGTTTATTTAATTCATTTTTAACCATTTAGTTATCACTCACTATTGAGTGTTCCTTTTTTTGAAAATTCTGTTATGCTACATATGCTCTCCTGTAAAAGTGATTAGTTCAGATCATACTCTTAGTATGGATGAAATAATTACTACTGATTCTTTTTATTTACCATATTTTTATTCGTGATTCCACTTTATATACCTTCTTTTCCACCATTGCTCTCTCAGTTGATAATCATTAGCTTCTTTATTCATTAATAAGTAATCCTTAATCTTGTGTATACCATTATTATTATATATATTTCCTTTCTTATTCGGTGCTTCATCACCGGTATGTTTACTCCCTAACATGTGAGCTGGAACAGTTCAGAGTGGCACATTTTCGGCTACATTCTCTGCTGACCAATACTTCACTTAGCTGAGCTCAGCGGAATTATCATCTCTGCTCAAATATAAGACTGATGGAATTTCTCTACATCCAGTCATAAAAATTAATAATCATTAAAAGTACTCTCTTTCGATTAATAATAAACATCCTTGGATTCTTCACTTCATAATGTTTTAAATTAATTAATACTTGTATACACTTGACTCTTCTTCTCTATCAAAGCTCATTCCATATTATGTGGCTTAGGTATAGGGTATGATATTCATTTCATCCTTTCTTTGCATTATTTTCTTTGTTTGTTGTTGGTATAATGTGTCTCTTATTTACATCGTAATTAGCATTTATATATTTTTTTTTTATTTGGTATTCAATGAGTCATTCTATTGCTCATGGTATAACATTAATACTTTCCATTAATCATCACTATAATAGTGGTTATTACAACAATATTATCATTATGGTACCAGGTTTTTGGTTTCTGGTCTTAATACTTGGTTCTTATTTAGTTGGTTCTTTTTTCTTGTTGCTTCTTCATTAAATTATTTTCCTTGTGAGTTTGATTAAATTATTTTGGTTAAATCATAAAAATATTCTGGTCTCCTCTTCCTTTCTTCATTTAAAAGTTCTGTATCATTTTTGTCTTAAATCATTTCATTTACATAGTTTATCATAGTTGTTACAGTTATCATGGTCACTATTACAATACAAACTGTAGTATAGTCTTTACAGCTATGATAGTTTATTAGGGGTTTTCCTTTTTCATATTACAATACAAACTGTAGTATAGTCTTTACAGCTATGATAGTTTATTAGGGGTTTTCCTTTTTCAAACTGTTTCTTATGAATATTTGCTACACTTTCTTCTTATGACACTTTTAACATTTATGGATATATTTTTCTTGTAATATTAATTTACTCAATTAATTGATATAGGTTTTTCTCATTATCTACTGGAACATGTTCTGATTTGCTTGTCCCTGGAGAGTTTGAGAAAGTTTACCTATTTGTACTCAGTTTATTCTCCAATTCTTTTATGTAAGAGTTCACTCAAATTATTAGTGTAATTTTTTTTCGTAATTTAAGAATCATTTTTCTTGTAAAATTCTTTTTATATAATAGTTATTTCAAATAGTTCTTTTTAAGTTGTTTTTATGGTTTGTTGAACTTTGTAATTTAATAATTACTTTTCTTCATAATTCTTTCCTTAAGATTTTATTCAAATATTTCATGTAAGTTGTCCTTACTGATTTTTGAATTTTGTAATTCCTTTTCTTACAAAATTCGTTTTATATATAATAGTTATTTCAAATATTTCTTGTAAGTTGGTCTTACTTTTTTTTTTTTAATTCGTTCCATAAGAGTTTATTCAAATGATTCATGTAAGTTGCCCTTACTGTTTTTAGAATTTAGTATTTACAGTAACTACCTTTCTTCTAAATACTTTTTTATTGACAATTGATTATATGTGCCCTTTGTCTTGTTTGTATTCATATCCTTTAATACATAAGTGTTGTTGCTATTATTTTTAATAATCGTATATGGTCCGGTATACAGCAGTAATAACTTTTTGGTAATGCCTTCTAAGGTACTGGGTAGTTCCCGATTTTTCAATAATACCTTTTCTCTGACTTCGTAGTTTATCACTTTCTTAATTGCTTTTTGATATTTTTTGTGTCGCCTTTCATGGTCTTCGGCTAATTTATTGTAGAACTTCATTCGATTAAATTTATATTCATGTTTCACGGGAAATTCTATGATTTCTTGTATTTCTCTAGGAGGTTGTTTCTCATACATTGCTGTATATGGTGTGGTCCCTATAGTTGGGTGATGGGCTAAATTAAGGAATTCCTCGGTGGCTGATAAGTATTCTTGCAATTTTCTTTGTTGATGGTGACACAGTATGTTCGCAATATCCTCCTTCGACTGTTTATTGTCAGTCTTTATTTCCTCCATTTTCTCCTCTATTTTCTTAATATTTTCCTCCATTAATAATTTGTTGTTATTTTTTATTTCGTCCATCTTCTCCTCCATCTTCTTACTGTTTTCTTCCGCCTTCTTACTATTTTCTTCCATTTTCTCCTCCATCTTCTTACTGTTTTCTTCCGCCTTCTTACTATTTTCTTCCATTTTCTCCTCCGTCTTCTTACGGTTTTCTTCCATTTTCTGGTTTATCTGGCTTAATTCTTCCTTTGACTGCTTATTGTCGGTCTTTATTTCCTCCATCTTCTTATTTGTATCTCCAATTTTATTACCCAATTCTTCCTTCATTTCCCTACTATTTTCTTAAATTTTCTGGCTTAATTCTTCCCTTGACTGCTTATTGTCGGTTTTTATTTCCTCCATCTTCTGGCCTAATTGTGCCAATGTGGTCATTAATATTTCTTGATAATTCACCTCTCCGGTTTGTGTCGGTTTATCTGGTTGTTTCCCTTGGGGTACTGGTTCGGTCAGTTCTGCTGGAGGTAATATCAACTCCGCATCTTCCACGGGTGTCGCCTCCTTATCCTCCATATCTATTTCCTGCTCGGCCTCCACCGCCCTTGTCTTCGATGTTGCACTCCTGTGCATCTTGCTTCTTCTTCTGACCTGTTAACAGCTGCCAAGCTGAAATAGGAAACTGGGCGAATGTTTTTATTTTATAGGCCTATCAATTCCTATTTTAAGCCCCTAAAGTTGGATGCCAATTTATAATAAAACTGGATTTACTACAAATAAAAAATTTAATTTATGTTGATAATAAAAAAAATTATGGTTTATTAATTTAATTAAAAAAATTTTTTAATAATGTTTTTATTTTATTTATTTAATTGTTTAATTAATTAATTATTTTTATATTTATTATTGTTCGATTAATTAAACTATGAACTAATCTTTGTGTAATACTTCGTGGCGAAATATTTGTTTTGCAGTGTTAACCGGATTATGTCCAGCTGTGCCGAAGTGTATCTCTTCCACTCAGCTCCCTTTCTTCTTCTTCTTCTTGAGTCCTTCGTTAATACTCCTAAATTAAATTAGGAATGAAATGTATGAATTTAATTAACTAAAATAATCAGGAAAACGAGTATTTAGAACAATTCTGATGTTTATTTTTAAAAGTATTGCGCCAATTTTACGCACATCGACTATGCTGCGGCTAAGACTCGACTCACAGGTCGATTGTTTCAACTAGACAAATATATGAAATTACAATATTAATTATTAGAGTTCTTTGAACTGTCGAAATGGTCAGAGAAGGGCAAGTCACAAGATACAATACTTACAATTAATAAAATATAAATACTATTATTTAAAAGTAACATATCTCAGAAAATAATGTCATTTAGTAAAGAAATTTGCGAACCCGACATGCAGTGTATGACGTCACGTCGTCGCTACTTCGAATGGCTGTGTACGGCTCGCTAAGCAAACTGGAAAATGGCTGCCGTCGACTTTGTATTTCTGCTACCCACGCCAACTCCGTGTTCTTTCTTCTCCCTCAAATATATTGGCTGATTTCTTCCTCTGTGATGATGTTGTCCCTCTGGATACTTGGTTGTAGTGTTTTCTTCTACTCGGCGATGTAGTTTAGTGCTGGATTATTTGTGTCGTGTTCCGTGTTCAAAAATCTGTTTGAGTTCGTTATTCCATTGAAATTGTGTTAAATGAATTTTTCAGTATGGCGGATGATTCTTTGTGCGTTAGTGTTAGATCGTATTATCTCAGAAATTCGGTTGCACTTTGTTACTGTTTAAGTTCTTTTTATATTAAGTTTCGGTTTATAACCTCTGTAGTAAAATTTTTTATGTCACACTTCATTTTTCTTCAGATACGGTAATTTATATTTTTTGGATCTTCCTTCCATACGTTTTCATCCGTACAGGTTCACGTTTAACAATCAACTGATGACTTAAATCATCGTTTAATGTAGTAATTTCCAAAATATCTTATTCTCCTTTCCCATTGTCTGGAATCAGCTGTCGCCTTGCTTTAGATCTGGTCTTATAAAAATATGACATTTTTCCCATTTTATGGCTATAACTTATTTATTTGTTAATTTTATAAAAATTTATATACCTAGCAATATTCTTGTTCTAATTTTACATTATTTAATATACAATTTGACCTAATTTGGTTTCAAATAATCTTAAAATTGACATTTTTTTATATTTCTTATAGGCCTTATTATTTTTCACATCATTATAAATTAAATAGTCTTTCACTCTTATTGTGTTTCTTAGAGTATTTCACTTTTAATCATCTACACTAATGGTAGTCCTTCACTCTTTCTATCTAAATATTTTTATTACCTACTCTAATGGTAGTCTTTATTCTGATTTATACTATGGTAATCTTTCACTACTGTACTTCTAGGTAACATGCTATTCTTTATTCTTGTTATTTTTATACTTAATTTACAATTCAATTCATTGGTAATGTATCCTGTAACTTGGGTTACTGGGTTTAAGGTTTGTCATTGTCTTAATTCTGTTTAATTTGTACATGTCCTTCATAGGATTTCGGGAATAGCCTTTCCTCATTCAGCATTCTTTGTATGAAGCTTGGAATAGTCAGTTCCTTATTTCTTGTTCTATGAGTAGATCTTCTGATGTCATTAAATTGATAAGTTGTATTTGATTATTTTGTCATTTACTGCTCCTCTATAAGTAGGTTATCATTTTTCATTTTTTGTATTTGGATCTTCTGATGTTATTAAGTTAACAAGTTGCACATGATTATTTTTTCATTTACTGCTCTCTATCCTACTGGGTATATTGATGTTGTACTGGGGTTTTATATAGATGGTTTCTTTTATTTGGACCAAGAGTTTTCTTTGTTATAGATTCTATTTTTTAACATTTTATTGACTATAATTATCAGTTTATTTAATTCATTTTTAACCATTTAGTTATCACTCACTATTGAGTGTTCCTTTTTTTGAAAATTCTGTTATGCTACATATGCTCTCCTGTAAAAGTGATTAGTTCAGATCATACTCTTAGTATGGATGAAATAATTACTACTGATTCTTTTTATTTACCATATTTTTATTCGTGATTCCACTTTATATACCTTCTTTTCCACCATTGCTCTCTCAGTTGATAATCATTAGCTTCTTTATTCATTAATAAGTAATCCTTAATCTTGTGTATACCATTATTATTATATATATTTCCTTTCTTATTCGGTGCTTCATCACCGGTATGTTTACTCCCTAACATGTGAGCTGGAACAGTTCAGAGTGGCACATTTTCGGCTACATTCTCTGCTGACCAATACTTCACTTAGCTGAGCTCAGCGGAATTATCATCTCTGCTCAAATATAAGACTGATGGAATTTCTCTACATCCAGTCATAAAAATTAATAATCATTAAAAGTACTCTCTTTCGACTAATAATAAACATCCTTGGATTCTTCACTTCATAATGTTTTAAATTAATTAATACTTGTATACACTTGACTCTTCTTCTCTATCAAAGCTCATTCCATATTATGTGGCTTAGGTATAGGGTATGATATTCATTTCATCCTTTCTTTGCATTATTTTCTTTGTTTGTTGTTG
Organism: Magicicada septendecula; assembly: GCA_034769895.1. Classification (NCBI taxonomy): domain Eukaryota; kingdom Metazoa; phylum Arthropoda; class Insecta; order Hemiptera; family Cicadidae; genus Magicicada; species Magicicada septendecula. The sequence goes on along the minus strand of CM068367.1, from coordinate 173,312,901 downwards.
GTATAATGTGTCTCTTATTTACATCGTAATTAGCATTTATATATTTTTTTTTTATTTGGTATTCAATGAGTCATTCTATTGCTCATGGTATAACATTAATACTTTCCATTAATCATCACTATAATAGTGGTTATTACAACAATATTATCATTATGGTACCAGGTTTTTGGTTTCTGGTCTTAATACTTGGTTCTTATTTAGTTGGTTCTTTTTTCTTGTTGCTTCTTCATTAAATTATTTTCCTTGTGAGTTTGATTAAATTATTTTGGTTAAATCATAAAAATATTCTGGTCTCCTCTTCCTTTCTTCATTTAAAAGTTCTGTATCATTTTTGTCTTAAATCATTTCATTTACATAGTTTATCATAGTTGTTACAGTTATCATGGTCACTATTACAATACAAACTGTAGTATAGTCTTTACAGCTATGATAGTTTATTAGGGGTTTTCCTTTTTCAAACTGTTTCTTATGAATATTTGCTACACTTTCTTCTTATGACACTTTTAACATTTATGGATATATTTTTCTTGTAATATTAATTTACTCAATTAATTGATATAGGTTTTTCTCATTATCTACTGGAACATGTTCTGATTTGCTTGTCCCTGGAGAGTTTGAGAAAGTTTACCTATTTGTACTCAGTTTATTCTCCAATTCTTTTATGTAAGAGTTCACTCAAATTATTAGTGTAATTTTTTTTCGTAATTTAAGAATCATTTTTCTTGTAAAATTCTTTTTATATAATAGTTATTTCAAATAGTTCTTTTTAAGTTGTTTTTATGGTTTGTTGAACTTTGTAATTTAATAATTACTTTTCTTCATAATTCTTTCCTTAAGATTTTATTCAAATATTTCATGTAAGTTGTCCTTACTGATTTTTGAATTTTGTAATTCCTTTTCTTACAAAATTCGTTTTATATATAATAGTTATTTCAAATATTTCTTGTAAGTTGGTCTTACTTTTTTTTTTTTAATTCGTTCCATAAGAGTTTATTCAAATGATTCATGTAAGTTGCCCTTACTGTTTTTAGAATTTAGTATTTACAGTAACTACCTTTCTTCTAAATACTTTTTTATTGACAATTGATTATATGTGCCCTTTGTCTTGTTTGTATTCATATCCTTTAATACATAAGTGTTGTTGCTATTATTTTTAATAATCGTATATGGTCCGGTATACAGCAGTAATAACTTTTTGGTAATGCCTTCTAAGGTACTGGGTAGTTCCCGATTTTTCAATAATACCTCTTCTCTGACTTCGTAGTTTATCACTTTCTTAATTGCTTTTTGATATTTTTTGTGTCGCCTTTCATGGTCTTCGGCTAATTTATTGTAGAACTTCATTCGATTAAATTTATATTCATGTTTCACGGGAAATTCTATGATTTCTTGTATTTCTCTAGGAGGTTGTTTCTCATACATTGCTGTATATGGTGTGGTCCCTATAGTTGGGTGATGGGCTAAATTAAGGAATTCCTCGGTGGCTGATAAGTATTCTTGCAATTTTCTTTGTTGATGGTGACACAGTATGTTCGCAATATCCTCCTTCGACTGTTTATTGTCAGTCTTTATTTCCTCCATTTTCTCCTCTATTTTCTTAATATTTTCCTCCATTAATAATTTGTTGTTATTTTTTATTTCGTCCATCTTCTCCTCCATCTTCTTACTGTTTTCTTCCGCCTTCTTACTATTTTCTTCCATTTTCTCCTCCATCTTCTTACTGTTTTCTTCCGCCTTCTTACTATTTTCTTCCATTTTCTCCTCCGTCTTCTTACGGTTTTCTTCCATTTTCTGGTTTATCTGGCTTAATTCTTCCTTTGACTGCTTATTGTCGGTCTTTATTTCCTCCATCTTCTTATTTGTATCTCCAATTTTATTACCCAATTCTTCCTTCATTTCCCTACTATTTTCTTAAATTTTCTGGCTTAATTCTTCCCTTGACTGCTTATTGTCGGTTTTTATTTCCTCCATCTTCTGGCCTAATTGTGCCAATGTGGTCATTAATATTTCTTGATAATTCACCTCTCCGGTTTGTGTCGGTTTATCTGGTTGTTTCCCTTGGGGTACTGGTTCGGTCAGTTCTGCTGGAGGTAATATCAACTCCGCATCTTCCACGGGTGTCGCCTCCTTATCCTCCATATCTATTTCCTGCTCGGCCTCCACCGCCCTTGTCTTCGATGTTGCACTCCTGTGCATCTTGCTTCTTCTTCTGACCTGTTAACAGCTGCCAAGCTGAAATAGGAAACTGGGCGAATGTTTTTATTTTATAGGCCTATCAATTCCTATTTTAAGCCCCTAAAGTTGGATGCCAATTTATAATAAAACTGGATTTACTACAAATAAAAAATTTAATTTATGTTGATAATAAAAAAAATTATGGTTTATTAATTTAATTAAAAAAATTTTTTAATAATGTTTTTATTTTATTTATTTAATTGTTTAATTAATTAATTATTTTTATATTTATTATTGTTCGATTAATTAAACTATGAACTAATCTTTGTGTAATACTTCGTGGCGAAATATTTGTTTTGCAGTGTTAACCGGATTATGTCCAGCTGTGCCGAAGTGTATCTCTTCCACTCAGCTCCCTTTCTTCTTCTTCTTCTTGAGTCCTTCGTTAATACTCCTAAATTAAATTAGGAATGAAATGTATGATTTTAATTAACTAAAATAATCAGGAAAACGAGTATTTAGAACAATTCTGATGTTTATTTTTAAAAGTATTGCGCCAATTTTACGCACATCGACTATGCTGCAGCTAAGACTCGACTCACAGGTCGATTGTTTCAACTAGACAAATATATGAAATTACAATATTAATTATTAGAGTTCTTTGAACTGTCGAAATGGTCAGAGAAGGGCAAGTCACAAGATACAATACTTACAATTAATAAAATATAAATACTATTATTTAAAAGTAACATATCTCAGAAAATAATGTCATTTAGTAAAGAAATTTGCGAACCCGACATGCAGTGTATGACGTCACGTCGTCGCTACTTCGAATGGCTGTGTACGGCTCGCTAAGCAAACTGGAAAATGGCTGCCGTCGACTTTGTATTTCTGCTACCCACGCCAACTCCGTGTTCTTTCTTCTCCCTCAAATATATTGGCTGATTTCTTCCTCTGTGATGATGTTGTCCCTCTGGATACTTGGTTGTAGTGTTTTCTTCTACTCGGCGATGTAGTTTAGTGCTGGATTATTTGTGTCGTGTTCCGTGTTCAAAAATCTGTTTGAGTTCGTTATTCCATTGAAATTGTGTTAAATGAATTTTTCAGTATGGCGGATGATTCTTTGTGCGTTAGTGTTAGATTGTATTATCTCAGAAATTCGGTTGCACTTTGTTACTGTTTAAGTTCTTTTTATATTAAGTTTCGGTTTATAACCTCTGTAGTAAAATTTTTTATGTCACACTTCATTTTTCTTCAGATACGGTAATTTATATTTTTTGGATCTTCCTTCCATACGTTTTCATCCGTACAGGTTCACGTTTAACAATCAACTGATGACTTAAATCATCGTTTAATGTAGTAATTTCCAAAATATCTTATTCTCCTTTCCCATTGTCTGGAATCAGCTGTCGCCTTGCTTTAGATCTGGTCTTATAAAAATATGACATTTTTCCCATTTTATGGCTATAACTTATTTATTTGTTAATTTTATAAAAATTTATATACCTAGCAATATTCTTGTTCTAATTTTACATTATTTAATATACAATTTGACCTAATTTGGTTTCAAATAATCTTAAAATTGACATTTTTTTATATTTCTTATAGGCCTTATTATTTTTCACATAATTATAAATTAAATGGTTTACAAGTCATTTTGAGTTAACATTTTCCTTCAATAATTTTACTTCTTTCATCATTATTCTTGGTTATTAACAATTTGTTGTTATAACATTCTAATACTGATTATTTCACATTTTATTTGTACCGAGTCCCTTGTTAGGCCTTATATTACATATTGCCAATAAAGTTAATTTTATCTTCTGGTCATTGCATTTACTATTATTTATTTCTGTGATTATGTTTAAATATCTTTATTTTAAATTGACTAATCTCTGTTAAATTTATACAGTTTTATTTATTATATCCTCTTGGATTTGATTATATGATAAAGGTTAAATCTGGTCTAAAATACAATTTTGCTTTGCTATTGGTTTTTTAACTATTTTGTTCCTTATTATGTCTATGGTTTACAATTCAAAATATATCAATATTATCCTCTTGCCTTCTCTGCCTTAACAAAATTTTAACATTAATTAACATCATTTAAATTATAACATAACATCTTATATTTATCATTTTTCTTTGTATTATTTAATTATAACATAACATCTTATATCTCAGCCATTCTTTTATAACATACACCTCATAGCTAAAATTTAAAACTGTTTAAAATATCATATAAACTGCATAGCTAAGCAGCAAATAATCTAGAATAACTATTTCAAGCATTTATTTCTTATTTTATTTTATTTTTCATCACATTTCCTTACAATGAAGTTTGAACACTGAGATGTGGTCATTTTAAAATCAGCTGCTTTGTAAACAGCTGATCATCATCAAATCATCCAGTTAGCTGTTCTTCTCAGTTATATGAAGAAATATTGATGTCTGGAGTACTGTTTACACTCAAGAGTTATTGATTTATGTTAAGTATTAAGCTGTTTATTTGTTTATTAAGAAGGGAAAGAACAAATGTCACGTCCGTTACAAAAAACATGAATAAGTTTATATCACACCAACCCTAATAATGTGATGTGACTCTTGGTAGAAGTGGGGTTATGTGCATTGTTTATTGATTTCTAGTGTATTCTGTTTTTTATCAAATAGCATTACCTGCGAAAATCCTGTAACGGACGTGACAAACTTTAGTGTAACGGACGTGACAAAAAAAAGACTATATTTCTTGCTTGTTTTTCATATTTCTTTTCCTCTTATTTAATTACTTTTAGAGCAGGGTCCATATTTCTGGCCTGATTTTCATATTTCTGTAACAGTACAACTAAATTTTCTTTATTTATGTAATTCAAAATTTATTTGTTGTTGGGAGATAAGATTTAATTCAGTTTTCAGACCATACAAGATAGGACTAAAATGTCTCATAAAATAGGTAGGCCTACCTAACCTAAAAAATATTTCTATAAATTAAAATGCAATTATATACTCAAAACTAACTTACCTATATAATTTGTTTAAATGCATGGATAAAATAACTAATTAGGCTGAATTAACAACACTCAGATATAAACACCATGGGACAAAGCCCATTATAGGCTACAACTAATAGCAGAGCTTCAGATTCCATTATGCTACAAAGAAATAAAACTTTCCACATACTTCAAAATGGTATTAAACTGTTAATGAAAAGCGATAGTACCTATTTTTAACATGTTTTGATAATAAAACAACCTTTTATTAGGTTTAAAATCTATTTGAAAATTACCTAGATTTTTGTAAACAAAACCAGCTGGAGCTGACCAACTTCAACATGTTTTTTAACAATTCTAACAGAAACTTATTAGCAAAGGCATTACAATAATATAAATGTTCAACATTGCAACAAATGTTTATGTTAAATGTTACTTTTAGGTTATTTGGCCCTAAATGTATTGTTTTGTTTCAGATTATGGCTGCCACTCCCAACAAGACAAGACTGGCTAAATGTAGAGAAGAGAGAAAAAAGAATCAAGAGCAATGGAAGGCTTATTTGGAGAAAGATAAATTGAGGAAGAGGAAAGTAAGAGAGAAGGAAAACATAAATTAACCAAAGATAAAAAACTGTTAGCTGAAAAAAGGCAGAAAGATAAAGAACGACAGCGGTTGTATAGAGAAAAAAAGGTGATTCAAAATGGTGATCAGAGTGAGCTTGGTTCATACAAAAGTCCAAGAACACTTGGCAAAGCAATAAAGAGAATAAAAAAACTCATTAACTAACAGTCCTCCTACTAAGAAGGTAGCAATAATTAGAAAACTGGTAAGAGAAAACTTAAGTTCAGAATTAAAAAAGGATATTTTTAATGCTAAGAAAACTGGACCAAGAAAGATTCAATCACACTGTCTTAAAAGGGTGAATGAGTTTCTCCAGTGCAATGAAATAAGTCGTCAAGCACCTGGGAAAAGAGACGTAAAATCATTGAAAAACCCTGTCACTGGTAAACGCAGTTTATACCAACTGAGACACATGGTAATGGGTATTGGCGAGGCCTATGAAGAATATAAACTGCTGTATCCACATGACCAAATTTCAAAAAGTAAGTTTTATAGCTTACGCCCAAAACATGTGCTCCCGGTTAGTGATATGCCTCACACAGTGTTTACATTAAGCATGCAAATTTTACATTTATGACTGAAACACTGTCTAAGGTAGCAGCCTGTTTTCCAAAAACTAACGAGGAAGTGTTGAATGAAGTATGTTGTGACACAGACGATAAAAAATGCATGCTTAATGTGTGTAATGAATGCACATATATCAAAACCCTCTTGCCTGAAGCAGAGAATTTATAGAAAAAAATTAAATGGAAGGAGTGGAAGAATGTAGACAACCGACCACAACTAGTTGAGAATTTCACATCACTGCACAGGCTAATAATATCATTAAATTCACAGTTGCGTGGCTTCAAAGTCATACTTACATAAAACGGGTTCAATCTGCTTATTTTGAATCCTGCAAAGAAAATGTGAAAAGTTTAAAGAACGAAGCGGTAATGCAAGTTGACTTCGCAGAGAATTATTATTTAATCCAGCAAGATGAGATTCAAAGCGCTCATTGGAGCTACTCTCAAGTGGCAATATTTACTTGCCGTGACAAAGTGTACAGCTTTGGTGTTATAAGTGATGACCTGAACCATTCCAAGAATTCTGTTTGGGTTTTTATGAAGGCAATAATAAGTGAAATGAAAAAGATAGCTCCATCAGTGGATCACATCATTGTTTTTTCCGATAACTGCGCAGGGCAATTTAAAAGTCGATACACAGTGTCTAGTGTGTGTGTTTTTCAGAAGCAGATTTTGGAGTTTCGATGCACTGGAATTTTTTTGCCTCTGGACATGGGAAGGGGGCTGTTGATGGTGTCAGAGGCTCAATAAAGAGAAGTGTATGGAGAGAAGTTCAAGGAAGAAGAAGCTATGTTTATTCACCCTATGATTTTTTCAAGTTAGCGGATGAAAAATGCAAAGGCATACATCTTCTCTATGTTCCTCAGTCAGAAGTTGATTCTTACAAAAATCACTTGGACCAAAGATGGCTGATTCTTGAAGAAATAACTGATATCAATTCAATGCACCATTTCCAGGCATATGACAACAAAAACATCCTCATTGGTAAAACTAGTGGTGACCTGATGACAAAAGTGTATATTTTTAAGCCTGATGAGTGTGAAAAAAGTAGTAAAAAACTGCCAAACCATTTAAGATACAGTGATGTATACAGTGACGAATCTGACAGTGAAGAAAGCTTTGGAAATAATGACTTGGGCAATGAAATGGAGTATGACAATGAAACTAATCTGAGTATTTTACAATACAGTGATTCTTTTTCTCATGATAAAATCTTTCCAGGAGTTTATGTGCTGGTCAAACTCACTAGTCATAAAAAAAATGAATGTCGCTATGTGGCCGTTTGCCAAAGCAATGTGAAAGATGGTGATGTTAATGTAACTTTCTTAAAAACATATGACAATCGAGGCAAAGTTTTCAAAATCAGTGATGAATGTGAAAAAATTATCCTTTTTAAGGATATAATCAAAATACTGCCTGAGCCACAAATAAAGAAAGTTGGAGTCAGAATTCTGTACCAATTTTCAAGCAGAATTAACGTTTTAGAAAAGTGATAAGTTAAGACCTGTGCTGAGAAAAACATTAATAGTCTATAGACCTAGTGTCCACAAAAGTTTAATGTTTTTTTTTTTTTACTCAACCTGCTTATTAAATCAGAATTAGTCCATAACTAGCAGAATGTAGCCTAATCTCTTTCCTAGACCTGTTTATTTTATGTTAATTAATTTTAATTCACTAGAATTGTAGTATTAAACTTTTGCAACTATGTATAACTATATTATTATTAAGTACAAGGTTGTATTACATAATATTAAAGTGTTTTTTCCAATAAAAACTGTAATTATAAATGATGCACTTTTTTGTCACGTCCGTTACAAAGTTAAACATTTTTCAATAAGAAATCAATAATTTTAACAGGTCATAATTTATAGTCTTAAAAGAGCATATATTAAAATTACTATAACAAATATTTACCAGTTAATTTGTCTGTAAAATTAACAGAAACTATGGAACACCCAAACCTATGTTCATTACAGGGTGTTTTACACGTCATGTCCGTTACACCTCTTTCATATCAAATAAAATCAAATACAGTTAAGTATTTGGCATGACAATTTTTGTGACTGTACATTTAAGTGAGTACAACCTTTCTAAATAATTAAAATGGATAACAATCTTAATAAGTGTATTTTTGAATACTTTTAAGTTGTGTAAGTGTCACGTCCGTTACAAAAGAATGGCTGATCTATTATTTTTCATTTATATTGTTTAATTAAAATAAAACATCTTATATATATCCTTTTTTTACTTATATTATCTAATCATAACACAACACATTCTATATTTAACATATTCCCTTACATCTATGGTAAGTTCATGGTTTCCTATTTATATTACTATTTATACAATCCTTATTTATACTATTTTTAAACCCTCTTATAATTAATAATTTTTTCAGTCCTTTGCTGTCTTTTATTACTATCCTTATATTCTATATTTACCCTTTTATAATTACTAGATTTGCAGTCATTTGCTGTCCTTTTTTCTTATGATTTAACATTTTAAAACACTTTCTATTCTCTACACTTAATAGTAGTCTTTCACTCTTATTGTGTTTCTTATAGTATTTCACTTTTAATCATCTACACTAATGGTAGTCCTTCACTCTTTCTATCTAAATATTTTTATTACCTACTCTAATGGTAGTCTTTATTCTGATTTACACTATGGTAATCTTTCACTACTTCTAGCTAACATGCTATTCTTTATTCTTATTTTTATATTTAATTTACAATTCAATTCATTGGTAATGTAACCTGTAACTTGGGTTACTGGGTTTAAGGTTTGTCATTGTTTTAATTCTGTTTAATTTGCACATGTCCTTCATAAGATTTCAGGAATAGCCTTTCCTCATACAGCATTCTTTGTATGAAGCTTGGAAAGTCAGTTCCTTATTTCTTGTTCTATGAGTAGGTTATTATTCCTGTATCTAGATCTTCTGATGTCATTAATTTGATAAGTTGTATTTGATTATTTTGTCATTTACTGCTCCTCTATAAGTACGTATCATTTTTCATTTTTTGTATTTGGATCTTCTGATGTTATTAAGCTAACAAGTTGCACATGATTATTTTTTCATTTACTGCTCTCTATCCTACTGGGTATATTGATGTTGTACTGGGGTTTTATATAGATGGTTTCTTTTATTTGGACCAAGAGTTTTCTTTGTTATAGATTCTATTTTTTAACATTTTATTGACTATAATTATCAGTTTATTTAATTCATTTTTAACCATTTAGTTATCACTCACTATTGATTGTTCCTTCTTTTTTCTTTTAATATTGTATTAAGTTATGTTTAATGGTGAAAATTCTGTTATGCTACAGCATTCTGTCTTGCAATTGGAAATTTTCAACAATAAAAGATGAGATGACCAGGAAAACCAATCCAAAACCTAGAAGAATGATTTTTTAACAGAGAGAGACCAAGAAACCAGATGTCCAGGAGTAAAGAATCAACCAATAAATCCGTTAAGAAAACTGCTAGATTGGTGAGATCACTCCAAAACTAAATCAAATATTCGAGCTAACATTGCGACAGTACAAATATGAATTACAACAAAAACAATAACTGAAAAACAATATAAAAAAATAATAATTGTGAATTATTTTAGTACACTATTATACAATAGTCATTAATAATAAGTTTTTTGTTATAGTTTCTAGTATGTTTAAAAGAACCCACAACCATACAACAGACATACACAACACCATATTACCAAGTCTCATGTATAAATATTATATTGTCTGTTCTATGTATAAATTGTACCAGACTTTAACGATACTTGTATATTAACCCTGAGATTCATATAAATAATCCTCTATCTATATATATAAAAGAGAAATACCACTGACTCACTGATTCATCATGAAATCTCCGAAACTATAACACCTAGAAACTTGAAATTTGGCATGTAGGTTCCTTATGTGATGTAGGTATCCGCTAAGAAGGGATTTTTGGAAATTCGACCTTTAAAGGGGGAGAAAGGGGGGGAAAGTTTGCCTGACTGACTGACATAGAATCAACGTAGAACAAAAACTACTGAATGGATATCAATGAAACTTTGAACATAGCTTCATCATAGGTCTTAGGTGCTCACTAAGAAACGGTTTTAAAAACTTTCACTCCTAAGGGGCAAACCCCCCCCCCCCATTGTATGTATGTATCTATGTATGTATGTTCCACATCTCCTCCTAAACCACTGGACCGATTTCAACCAAACTTGGCACAAATATTTTACGCGACGGGAGAACCAACATAGGAGAGGTGCTTTTTTCGATGGGGTCCTTTGGGGGGGGGGGTTCTTTGTGGTCTTCTACATCTCCTCCTAAACCACTGGACCGATTTCAACCAAACTTGGCACAAATATTTTACGCAACGGGAGAACCAACATAGGATAGGTGTTTTTTCGATGGGGTCCTTTGTGGGGTTCTTTGGGGTCTTCCACATCTCCTCCTAAACCACTGGACCGATTTCAACCAAACTTGGCACAAATATTTTATGTGACGGGAGAACCAACATAGGATAGGTGTTTTTTTCGATGGGGTCCTTTGGGGGGTTCTTTGGGGTCTTCCACATCTCCTAAACCACTGGACCGATTTCAACCAAACTTGGCACAAATATTTTACGCAACGGGAGAACCAACATAGGATAGGTGTTTTTTTTTTCGATGGGGTCCTTTGGGGTCTTCCACATCTCCTCCTAAACCACTGGACCGATTTCAACCAAACTTGGCACAAATATTTTATGCGACGGGAGAACCAACATACCAACATAGGATAGGTGTTTTTTTCGATGGGGTCCTTTGGGGGGGTTCTTTGGGGTCTTCCACGTCTCCTCCTAAACCACTGGACCGATTTCAACCAAACTTGGCACAAATATTTTACGCAATGGGAGAACCAACATAGGACAAGTGTTTTTTCGTTGGGTCTTAAAAACTATTAGATCTGGTTACTATGGCAACCCAATAGAATAGATTCTGGTTACCATAGCATCGGTGGAAGTCTCCCGCGGAGGAAATAGCGCGGGAGTCGTCCGACGGGCCTTCCCCGGAGTTCATCCACGGAACCTGGGGAGTCTTAGGTCGGATCCCGCGAAAGACGGCGGGGCCATAGTCCACGGTTCTTATAAATAAAGATATAGGTTATGATATCAAAAGTGGTGTATGCATCTTAAGAAACTTCTTAATAGTGTGTGAATTCAGAGTTGTTTCAGTTTGAATTTAAAAGTGGATAAGTTAAGATCAAAGTAAGTTATAAGCGAGTATAAAAAACAAAGTTTTGATAGCAAATGTATTCAGATCATAGTGTTCAGACAATATAAATGCACTTGCTTCAGTTTGAATTTAAAAATTGATAAGCTGAAATCTATAGAGGAATTGTATTGTTAGAATAAGTTTAGGAGACACTAATTTAACAAATGCCTTATTTCAACATTAACACAATGAATTATAAAAGACAGTAAATACGCAGCGCGTGCAAGTACTGTAGACATTTTATTTGAAAACTAATTCAGCTGTTCGCCCTCTCCCAGAGTTAGAAATCGAGCAGGAGCATCACGCGCAACAGAATTCTTCTCCAGATATAAGAATACAGTTTATGACATGTTCTTAAACAGGTGCGCTACAGAGTATTACTCCAGTGAGAATGCGAACGTAACAATATAAGGAAGATTATACAATATACAAGTAATATAACGTTAGAACAAGAATAGGTGCCTATGAGCCTATGAATCAATTATGAACCCGAGCAACGCTGGGTAAATCGGCTAGATATAGATATCTATATAAGCCAAATACCACTGACTGACTCACTGATCACGATATCTCTGAAACCACTGAATGGATATCAATGAAACTTTGAACGTAGCTTCATCATAGGTCTTAGGTGCTCACTAAGAAACGGTTTTAAAAACTTTCACTCCTAAGGGGCAAAAAACCAAATAATGAAATTTATCGCGGGAAATGCATACTTTGTAAATGAAGTGGTTGACATCTCAGTTTATTGGAAACCCCGAATACATTTAGTTCTGAGTTTTTAATCATTGTTTTAAATTGAAAAAACTTCGATGTTTGCAGGTTCTTATAGTCGAGAAAATTTTGAAGTTCAATTAATTAATAAATGTATGTCCTTTTTCTTCTCGGAAATGGCTCTAACGATTTTCTCGAAATAAATAATAAATAGCTGTTGCTATGAATGTAAATAAACAAACTAAGAGTTGAGAATTTGTACAATCTATCTAATCCTATACTATTAAGCGAGCAATAATTGTACAATTACGTACAACGTGAAACTCCGTAGCGAAGCACGGGTATTTTGCTGGTTTAAAAATAAAACAGGTTTTTTTTATTTAGTTACAAATCAACTTCAGAGATACTAATTATTTGAACATTACATATTGGTGATCCCAAAACAGGGCTGAACAAAATAAAAGTATCAACACTAAGGAGGAATATATTTAAAGAACATTACATATTGGCGCCCAACGTGGGGCTGAACAAAATAAAAGTATCAACACTAAGGAGGAATATATTTAAAGAAAATTACAATATATAAAAGCCAAATACCACTCACTCATCACGAAATCTCCATAACTATAAAGCCTACAAACTTGAAATTTGGCATGTATGTTCCTCTTGGCTTCTAGGTGCTCGCTAAGAAAGGGTTTTGAAAACTTTAACGCCTAACCGTGAAAAAACGTTAAAAACCGTGACACTGATAATGCAGCTTTTTTTCAACTGTACGCTTCTTGGACGTCTATTGTTTATTTTTGTACTTTCCTTTAGGCTTTTGGGGAGTTACTAAAACAGTATTTTTTCATCTAACCTATAACCATGAGGAGGCGTGAAAATAATCGCGAAACAGTTCACCCTGTCCCTCTGTTCCTTGCTGAGGGTTTATTTTCAATTCTAAGTTCGGCACATATATTCCGAAGATGGTACGGAGACACTGTTTGGCCAGTTCCTACAAACTTGAAATTCGGCACGTATGTTCCTCTTGGCTTCTAGGTGCTCGCTAAGAAAGGGTTTTGAAAACTAACGCCTAACCACAAAAAAAAACGCGAAAAACCGCTGAAAACCGTGACACCGATAATGTAGCTTTTTTCAACTGTACGCTTCCTGGAAGTCTAATTTTTTACTTTCCTTTAGGCTTTTGGGGAGTTACTAAAACAGTATTTTTTTCATCTAACCTATAACCATGAGGCGCGAAACAGTTCACCCTGTCCCTCTATTCCTTGCTATGTGGCGTTGAGGGTTTATTTTCAGTTCTAAGTTCGGCACATATATTCCTCTTGGCTTCTGGGTGCTCACTAAGAAAGAGTTTTGAAAGCTTTGCCTATCCGCGAAAAAACGCGGAAACTGCAACACTGATAATGCCACTTTTTAGTTGTATTCTTCCTGCAGGACGGCATGACCATCAATAAGGCACAGGGGCAGAGTTTGATAGTGGCTGGTGTGGATCCGAGGAGTGACTGTTGCTTCCATGGCCAGTTGTACGTGGCATTCTCCAGAGTCAGTTTACCTGACAGCCTGGTCATCCTCCAGCCAGAGAGCAAAACCAGGAATGTTGTTTACAGGGAGGTCCTGAGCACTTAATCTGAGGGAGCAACTGAAAGTATATGCTAAACAAGTTATTAGCCTGGCTATATAGACCAAAAACCAGGGGTGGTGGTAGGATCAAAGGGGTTAAGCCCATCTATTTTATTGTTGTTAGACTTACAATAAAGGACTGTCTTAATCTCTAACAGAAACTTAGCTTACCCTCTCTAACTAAATAATACGGCGTCATTTTTAACAACTCATTAATTTTTAAGTTTTAATAGTTGATTGATCAAGCTTGATCAAATTGATCATCTTCAAATTGATCGAGCTTAAATAGTTTCTCTTAGTTTCAAAATACCAGTATCTAAGCTGCACAAATAACCTATTTCTATTTTCTGATTTTACATTCTGTTTTTTCTGATAATCACCGTAGCAAAGCACGGGTATCCAGCTAGTTCTGTATATTTCTAGTTGTTCAAGAGTGTCTAGTTTTTGGCCTTTTGTGTGTATGTGTAAGATTTCCATGTTGCTATTTATGTTTGTGTATGTGTGGTCTGCCTCAATGAGGTAGTTTGCAAACGCGGATTTGGTGGTGGAGTGTAATGCTTTTTTACATGTTCAATGTATCTCTACAAATTCTAGATAGACCAGCAGGATGCAGCTTCAAACAGAGACACCGTCACCAAAAGCACGACAGACAGCACTCCTAGCGGCAGCTTCTGACGAAGCTCTAATGGAGCAAAAACTAGTTTAAGCCATAAGGTAAAAATGTATGATTTTTATCAATAATAACTTGTGATCAGTCAGTAGTGTTATATATTATTTAATAAATTACTAGGAATTTCTTAGTGGGTGCCACACACATTTTAAAATACACTATATCATGTGATGTAATACTTTTTTAGTGTTCCAAATTATTAACTAATTGCCACTATGGAGGAAAAAAAAGCAATTTAATCATTTTTTTAAAATCTTATTAGACCTACTTTTTTTGCATTTCATTAAGACATAAATTATGAAACATTTACCACATTATGATTACAATTATTATTTTTAACAATATTTTCTTTTTAACATTCTTTGTTAATGGTGAAAATAGTATTATATGCTGATAATGTATTTCTTCGAATCAAAGGGCATACCCGATGGAAAGTAAGAAATAATCAATATAATTAAACAAGCTAAAGTGTTATGAAAAGTGCTTTACTAAACTGTCATAGTTGGTGATTACGACTGCAGCGAATGGACGTGCTAGAAACTGCTATTAAAGCAAAAATTTATTTTTCCTAATATTTAAAACAGATATTTCAGGAAATTTTTAAAAGAAAAAATAATTGTTGTTTATTTCCATAAACAAATTTAATCTTTTCATTTCAATATTTATAATGTGGTATAAAACTGAATTTTACTATGTAAAAATTTTGCTTAACTAAATTAAACAATGTTTATTAGGATGTCAATTTAATATTTCAACATATAAAGGGAAAATTCAACAATCTGCATATGACAACAAAGTGTCATATAATCTGCAGCACTAATTCGGATAGTGTCTAGAATTTTTACTGTCTAGATCAATTACCAACACAATGATTTGTGTTTCTGTTTAAAAAGCATATCCACCTTTTACATCACATTTCTCTACAACAAAATTTTCTTAATTTACAAGTTTTCTCAGTATACTTTCAGCACAGTACACAACATACATTTGTTGATAAAGTCAAAAGCAAATCATGTGACTTTAGGAAAAACACGAGATACAAGATAACAGATTCCTGCACATGACCCATTTACATCACTTCCTGCTTTTTTTGTAACAGTCATATAATTCTAACAACATTAGTTATATCATTTTCTGTTTATTTTTTACTACTGTTTGACTTTTAAATGTGATCTATGTTACTTTTACAGATGGCATGCATATCTCAATTTCATGGCAATATCACAGACTTATACATAGGAACCAGCATTTTCTTCCTTACACAATGCGTGCTTTAACCAAGGTTAATTCCATCGAGTTGGTATAACCTTGTGGATAGTATCTAAAGGACGATACATTAACCGGTGTATCTGGGATTATGTTCTAGTTGCAGAAGAATTGGTTCAGACAGTTCTTTGAATTGGCCATTCATGCTGGCTGTGGTTTACAATATTGTTTTAGACCAGACGAATATTGCCAGTTCATTGCTTTTCAACAACCAAACACACGTTTGTGTACATCACTATACAACACCTTTAAAGAAACCTGAAGAAGGTTTTTTTGTAGCACAATTCTACAACACCGTTTAGGCACTAGTCCACATGTCAATACACAAGTTCCATGATAAACCATAATATACAGGTTCCCAAAATTTTATTTAGTACAAGATAAAAAAGAGAATACAATTTGAAACATGGTGCTGCAACTAAATGGTGTAGAATGGTGCAGGGTCCCACATGAAGATATACAATGATCAATAATGATATGTTTAAGAGAATACATAAGAAAACAAAAGATCATAGGAAGCCTTAATAGAAGAAAATACTGATTATGGTATTGGAGATGAACTTATATAGCGGAAATGTTTTAGGGAGAAACAAAAGAGACTTGAATCAACGACAGTTTTCACAGGATTTCTGGATATTTGAACAGAGAGCAATCAGCAAGATGATTGGAACATTTTCAAAACAAGCCCACCTACCAATCCAAGGACAGAATTTGTAAGAAAACAACAGAAAGCAATACACAAAATAGCTGGTTTTTTTTCTAAATAAACTGACTTTGTAAAATAGAAATAGGCCTACGTTAAAAACAATTGTGAAATGAAGGCACACAAAAAATACAAAGGTCACAGCTGAAAAAGCAAAAACTATGTATTTCATAATTAAAGAGATTATTTTAATCGAGGTAACAATGCTTCCGTGAAAAATAGCAGTTCTGGGTTATATAATAATAGCTCCCTTCCCTTTTGCCCTTTTATTTTAAGCCACTACAGCAAATGCTTAAATCTGAAATATATTTAAAATATTACATAGGCCTATTAGGAACGAATGTTATTGAAGTGTATACAATTTTTGGTACTCATTTGTTTATATGGAGAGGGGGAGTACCTGATTTTTTCATATTATCATATTAATATTGGGCACTGGCCTTACAACTTGTTGAACTTTGTTCCAATGTTCCAAATCAATTTGTTCGCTCAACGTTTATTCATTATTTTAAAACATAATGAAACTGATTCCTCCCTGTTTTGCTGAACTTTGTACTAATGAATATTATACTAAATCCCTCTGGTCACTCAATCAGCAAATATTGATTTATCACTATCTTGAATATACCAAAACAGACCTTTCACATGTCTGGCCACCAAAATATTTGGGGGATTCTAACTAGAAATCAAATGACCCTTTAAATTATATCAAATGACACTTTAGATGGTCAATACCTTTTATTTATTTTTCTAATATATTTTGAAATATTTATGAAATATCTGAAAAACTCCACAGTATAATACAAACAAATACCAATTTTTGGTAGAAAAAATAATTTTTAAGAATGTGATCATTACAGTTTAACCTTTTCTGTCACATAAATTCACACAGATACAAATAAAATCTGCTTCCAATGAACACACATCCCCAACAAAGAAATGTGTAAAAAAAGGTTTGGTACCATTAATACAGGCCTAGTTACACTATGTCCTCCTTGACTTACAAAAAATTAGCAATTTACAAAAACAAAAAAAATGCTGTGTAAAAAACACGAAAGGCTGGATAATGTTTGCTTGGTTAGTTATTCTGATTTAGGGGTCGATTTACAGAAAACATGAGGTTCCCAAAAACCATGTACACATGTGTACAAAATGTGTATGCTGTATGTTTGAACTTAATTAAAGAATGTGGTCCTCTGTTAACAAAAAAATACAGAATTTTCATCTCGAAAAAGCAATACCAAAAAGTATTTCCCTTTAAGATTTATTGAATATGTTGTTTCTAAGAACATGAAAGAATACTAATTAGATCACATATTTGTTAAAGAATAATGATCGATTTTACTTAATATCATTTTTCGTTTTGTAGTTGTTTCTAGAGTAGAGTTAAAATGTTTTATTGCAAATATCCCAATATTTTAATGTTTACAGGCAGTCTGAAACTGTTAAGATTTAACAATAACAGCTGATTTCTAATCTTGGGTTCTAAGAAGAAAAAAATTACCTCCATCAGAAAAGTTAAGAAAATTGACAATCACTGCCAGTTCAATGTATGGTATTTAGAACATATACACATAATTTAGCCCTTTTCCTTTCATATTAGGACTCCCTGCCTTACTGTGTATGAATGTACACATGTATGATCTTATATTATTTATCCAATCATACATCCCAATCGTGTTTCTAATGGCCTATTATAAATCCTTCACTAATCTGATAAAACTACTTTGTATATTGATGAACCTGCAATTTCACACAGTGATCAAACTATAAGCTTAAATGATTATCAATTAAATATCACTATAATATTGACGACTCGGAACACTAAGTTTTTTATAAGTAAAAACGTAGTTTTACCTTACAGCCTAAACCGGCTTTCACCTATAGAAGGCTTCTATAAGGTGAAGCCACCTGATGAAGCCTTCTATAGGTGAAAGCCGGTTTAGGCTGTAAGGTAAAACTTTACGTTTTTACTTATAAAAAACTTAGTGTTCCGAGTCGTCAATATTATAGTGATATTTAGTTAAGTAACGGACACGTCATGGACAACGAAATCCAAGAATATTATCAATTAATTCTATTACTACACAAAATTTGCATTAGAATCAAACGAAAATGAACCACCACCATTCCATATAGCCAAAATCAATTATATTAAAATGGCAGTGACACTATATTTTAAAACTGAAAACTATGAACTGCTAAATTACAGATAAATCTGCAAATAAACATTGAAGAAAACTGTCACTTGAAACCTAGACAATTACCATAAACAACTATCACGAAAAAGAAACTACAATCACTACAGTTGTAATCACAATATTTGTTTTATAAAAAATGTTAAATACTTTTATGAATAAGATAGAAACGCCACTTTAGAATGTTTGGTAAACCTATAAACAAACACTTTTTCTTTTAATATAACTACAAAACTGAAAGGTTCAGTGAATGAAGGTGCTTTGTAACATATCAAAAAATTTGCAATCCAAGCTTACATGAACATCTACATGAATTACGTATTTTAGATCGACATGTATTTTAGCTATATAATGGTGAAATAAAATGCATAACTCATAAAGTTAGAACCCAGTTTTTAAAGTTATACTGCACGTCCATCCACTTAAAACCTTTAACTACGTTTTTCATTTAACAAAACGCATAAAGCAACTAAAAACCTTACAGTCGTGCCGTGTTCGCTCATTTTCTGGTAATTCTTCGCTAACTCAAAGACAACTAATAATCCTCCGCTTATTCAATGACAACTACTTCCACACTTATTCACTGCTAGTATTTATATCATGCACAGTAACAGTAACTGTCAACCAACTGCATGAGTCACAAGGAATTCATGCGCAAAACAAAGAACATGAGTTGTACTTCAATCGTTGTAGGGTTATGTTTTCCATTTGCTAACAGAAGTGACTGACAAACTGACACGTCCATTGGTGGAGATAATTTTGTACTACTTTAGGCGGTATTTACAAACATTTCGTTTATCTACTTATGTCTCACTTCCGTTTGACTAGCTGGAAATCATGATTGTTATAATTTTAACCATTTGGTCACTTGACAGAAAAGAATACACAAAAATGTGTGACGTAGCGCCACTTCTGCAGATTGAACAACCTTGCCTCAGGCTGCAATCACGCGGAACTGAGTCATAAGAAGTATGTTGTAATTGCGTTTGATAATAATGCAGAATGTGTTAAATTTACCACAAACAGGTCGTTATTGTTCTGTATCTCAGAACAGATTCAGGTTTATTTTCTCTAAAGATGAAAAATCACAAGAAGAAATGAAGTCATGTTCTCTAATACGGAAGATAATATTCCGTCTGCACCGACTATTGTACCATTAAAATACGGTAATGTAATTATAAATTCTTGGATTTCATTGTCCATGACGGGGCTGAATGAAAAACGTTAGTTACTTTATTCTGATTGATTCTTGTACAGTAGGGTACGGGTATTATTAGTTAATTGGGTATTCAAAACTATTTATAATTTAGCTCTGCTTTCACTAGATAAAGTAATGTTAACTTTGTATAACACATCTTGGATTTTATTCGGCTGCAAATAATGTGTGAAAATCAGGGCCGGCGAGAGGGGGGCCAGAGCCCCGGGGCCCGGGGTCCCGAAGCGGGCCCGGCGCATAATGGCCTGTCTATAAATATATGACAAGACTGTGTATTAACAGTGTAAAACCCATTTATTTACGATTAAAGTTAAGAATAACGAATTGTAGGGTCAATTAATAAATCCTAAACCATTAACAATCCAACAGTAATGATTTTGGTAAGTTTTCTTTGGGGGGGGGCCAAAAATGTTTAGCCCCGGGGCCCGTGATCGCTCTCGCCGGCCCTGGTGAAGATTTAGACGATTTTGGCATTTGGGGTGATTCAAGTATTAGGCTACTTAACCACATTTTAATCAGTTTACACACTACCCTCGTAAGCAAAAGTAAGAAGACGCTAGACTCATTTATGCTTACATAACGTTGTGACAAAATCTTGTTATTTACGAAACTCGACGTAGACCAAATAATTTTTGTTTTGATCTTTAAGTTCACTGTACATTTTTGAGAAGAAGTGAATATTACTAGACTGTTAACAGTAAAATACCATAGAACAATAACTTATAAATAAACTACATCAAACACTGGATGAACTTGTGACGCTTTGTTGTCAACCAGTTTCGATTAGATAAGGAAACCGGTAATTCCATATGCATAAGCAAGGACACTTACTTGTTTGTTTCCCGCTGTGAGGCGTCCAGGAACCCGAGCTTTGACTTGCTGAGAAAGAAAAAAATAATTGTAAGTAGGATATAATACCGGTACTACTGACTCGGAACAAAATTTAGTTATAATTAGTTAATCAACGGACACATGGACAACAAAATCCAAGAAGAAAAAAAATACTTCTACTGGTCCAATGATTGTAACTAGACTTTTCAGATAACGTAAAGCCCTAGGTGTAGCAAACTGACTATTAGTCGACTACTATTGATGGGTCCGTCCAAGAATTTAAAAGAGGAGTTCAGATGTTTATCCGGCCGTTCAGAGTAACAGCATTTATTGGAACTAGACGAATGTGCGTCCCGCTACAGCTGATGTCGAATCCGATTTTCGTTAACTCTTGGGTTCATTTACAGTTTTTACTAACAGATCCTGTCCTTCGACTAGCATTTGTTGCACTCCCGAATCCGAATAGTTCTCTCAGGCATGACAATTATTTCCTCAGTATCTTGTGAAGATTTCATGAAATTTTCTGCGATCCAACGTGAAGTTTTTCTTACTTGTTTTCAAATTTAATCGGGTGCTCGATCTTCTTCTCTGCGTTCTCTTAAAAGTTTTAGGGCATACGGTTCACTTTGTCAGGACCGGAGATGACATTTTGGACGTGGAGAAAACCTGAATAGTAAGAACGAAATTTTGTTCAGAGAATTAAAAGTAGATTTTTTTTTGTAGTGAACATTTTGAAACCTATTTATCTCACGTTCACAGTCGCATATGTTACAAATTCTGAAGTTAATTGATAACTATTAACCAAATAACATGACTATGTAAGCTAAACTTAAAACTAATAATTTCGCTTACTATCCATTTTAATGCCTAATGCGGGAAAAAATCGCAACGATAGAGCGTATTTTAGATAACAGATTCCACTTCCCCTTTGAGCCTACGCCGCCTTGCGACTACCAGAACAAGTAACATTCCTGTTTACTAAATTGATGTAAGTGTTGGAAACAGTTTCTTGTAATGTAACGTAGAGCTCATATTAAATAATGAACAGAAATTTCCACAAGGTCGCAAAATGAATATCCATGAAAATCTTTATGGACTATGCATACGCGCGCGCATGCATGTGAGGAAATTGAGATCAATAGCTCTCCTGAAACCCTAGAAAAAGTAAACTCTTGTGTTCAATAAAATATCGATTTGTGTCAGGTAAGATTATTTGATCGAAGAAATTAACTAATGTATATATTGTGAACATATTTAATGCATTTCTTGACTGTTAATTACCGTATTGTTCCGAATACAAGCCGCACTTTTTCCTAAAAACATGGTCGCTAATTTGGCCTGCGGCTTGCATTCGCGCGCTAACAAAATTCAAAGTTATCTAACGAACGCTTTTGGTATCTATGGTTGTTTACTGCCTAAGCAACAAACAGTAGTTTGCCTGGCTGTTGTTAACTCTAGCATTATGATTTATGACTGCAAACGTACGTATTAACAGCAAACTGAACAAAGAATAGGAATAGAAAGTTACGTGCGTGCGCACGCCGCACCCTTCTGTAGGCGGCAAGAAAAAGGATGAGTAGAGGGGGTGTGAGTAACATGTTTCTAAATACCGGGTAAACTGCCAGTGTGGTCACAGAGTACGAATATAGCGTGGTTTTCTATTGTAACAGCGACAACATCGCTTACCTGTACTTCGTTTTCATTCGGCGTTTTTTTAGTGCGTTTGCGGTATGAGTGATATTGTGGAGACTAAAGGCACGCAGTCAAATCAAATTCCAAAAAATAAACGTAATACGTACGATGCAAATTATAAATTAATTGTGATACACATGCAGAAAAAACATGCAATCGCAAAGCCACAAGAAAATTCGATATTGATGAATCCTGTATTCGACGGTGGAGAAAACAGAAGGAACGGGTTTTAAATGCAAATACTTCGTGACGAGCATTCACGGGACTTCAAGTTGGGCGTTTTGTAGCAGTAGAGTCCAGTGTCTGTGAATACGTACGGCTTTTAAGAAGGCAAGGACTCCTTGCCACTAGACATGTTTTAAAATTAAAAGCATGTTTTAGATTTTAAAATTTAAATTAAAATATCTATGTTTTAGAAAATCCAGAAGAATTAAAAGTTTCCGGTTTCAAAGCCAGCTTAGGGTGGATAAGACGAATGATGGGGCGAAATGGATTTGCGCTTAGACGACGTACATCACTCGCGCAAAAACTACCGAGTGACTTACGAAGAAAAACTCCTTCAGTATCATTAATATTTGTCATTAATTTACGCAAGAAGCATAGGCCTAATTATTCACTTGAACACATGGGAAATGCCGACGAAACGCCCGTATTTTTTGACATGACCTTTAACTTTACGGTGGACCAAAAGGGAACCAAATCTGTAACAGTAAAGACTACGGGAAATGAAAAATTACTTGTAACTGTAATGCTTGCTGCACTAGCCAATGGACGAAAACTTCCACCTTACGTAATATTAAAACGGAAAACAAAAGAGAAGAGAAGGTACCATCGGGTGTAATTTTTCGCTGTCACGAAAAAGGTTGGATGGCAAACGATCTTATGGTAGACTGGTTAAAATGTGTATGGAATAAACGGCCAGGACCATTATTAAAATGACGCGGTTTGTTAGTGCTGGATTCATTTCGTGGTCACACTACTGATGAAATAAAGAAGTTTCTCTACGAAGAAATGAACACTGATATCACCGTTATTCCTAGAGGAATGACAAGTCAGTTGCAGGTGATGGATGTTGGAGTAAATAAACCTTTAAAAAAATGCTGCATATTGAACTGCATGGATGGAATGGAAGACGATGTCATTTATGAAGAGGACGAAGCGATCGCCTCAGGGACAAGTGACAGTGAAATTGAAGACAGTGATTAAGTATGGGAATATTTTAAAGTGCACAAAATATAAACTACTGTACACTATTATAAGATAACTTAACAATACAAAAGTATAATTTTTATAAACGGTTAGTAAATAATAATTATTATGTAATAATAATTACATTATTATTAAATACTTTATTAAAGAACGTAATGTACTTTTACGTGCTATTTCTTTCTTCATCTTAATAAAATGTATTAATTTTTATTAAAACGGTGACTACACTTTTTGCAAATTTTTAACCTTTAACCTACTGTAATTTTTGGGGTGAGGCTTGTATTCAGAACAATATGGTATAACCAGTGTCGGATTCAGCAAGCAATTTGGGGGATACCGTATGAAGAGTTGGACCATTTTTTAATGGTCTAAAGCAGTGGTTCCCAAAGTGGGGGCCACGGACACTTTTAAGATAAAATAGAATATACCGCAATTTTCTCAAAATTTGTATGCTCTAAAATCTAAATTTTATAATCTTAAAACAATTAGTAGAAGATTCCAGTACTTTGTTTTTGTTCAAACTAATTGTAATTGTGAAAGTAATTTAAAACTAATGGCTTTAGTAATAGTCGTGTAGCAGATCTGTTTGTCAGCCGAACTGACTAGAGCGCGGGATCAACACAGAACTCATTGCACCATTTTAGTCCATGTATAAGCACTGTATCTCGCTTACAAGCACTGTATCTAAGCAATATGTGTAGCTGGATTTCGACACATGTGTCTGGAAAGATAGAGCCGAGGTTGGCAAAGTTAAATAAACTTAATGTCGAGAGCGACTTAATATTGAAATTATCAGACATTAAACCTAATATTGCAGAGCTAATTGTTCAAAAGCAGCTTCATTGTTCACATTAAACTATGTTTGATATAATTAATATTATAATTTTACAAGTTAAGAGAATTTTGATTTTAATATATTTTAATTAAGACATAAGAGTGTATCATATTTACTGTTTATTTTATAACTCAGACAGGGTCCGTGAAATTTTTATTTTTTGTGGGGGTCCATGGACTGAAATGTTTGGGAACCACTGGTATAAAGTATAAATGATAGGAATGAATGAAGATAAAAATACAGTGTATTATTATCAATACAGTAAGTTTATTGACTTACAAGTATAAAATCATACCTGTGTTTGTCAGTTCATTGTTCTTTCAATAATATTCACTTACAGTTTATAATACATGCTACCGGTACTCATTTAAGTTATATATCAAACAAAAATTAACATGGACGTTAGGTACAGTTACAATTTAAAGTAATTTTAGAGTCAAACCACAAACTTACATAATGTGATATAAATTTTTTATCATAGTATATAACAATTCCAAAAGTTCCTGGATTTTGTTGTCCATGACGTATCCGATGTTATCAACTAACTATATGAATTACTACTGACACCGCTGAACACAAATTATTATTGATAAAAGTGATTACATTTTTACCCTACTGCTTAAACTAGATGAGCTAATCTACATCTGTATACAGTTTTTATGATATATCATGATGATACGTGCTAATAATTAAATCAGTCTTGTGCTATATACTAAATGTAAGGTTTATGGCATACAATAATATACGGGTGTAATATACCCTATTCATACATGTTTGGGGGATTACAACATATTAAATGTAAGGATCAGTTTTCAGCAAGACTCTCACTGATAGACTTAATGGGGGCAGTTACCGATTACTTGAACAAGCAGGATTTAGAACCAACTCCAGAACATTAGATCATCTGTAAACAGTAAACAAGTGGAAACAGGAAGTATGGCAAGGAACTAAATCCTATTAGATGAGTGCTAATGATTATAATGCATGCATGCGTGTGCTCATGTAGGTACCCACGAGCCGGTATATTAAGATTCTTGTGCTTTCAGACTTGAATGTATTGGTTGTAGTCTTTGTCATAATCTTATTTTCTAATGCCTTCTTCAGAAGCATGGTGTTTATTTCATGGCTCCTCTTTTTACTTTTGCACAATGAACTTTGTTGACTCTTCTCACGGGTTTGTGCTTGAAACTAAAATTAGGGCTGTTCTTATCGGTGTCTAATATATAGAACAGTGGCAGCTTTACAATAATTACTGCATAGCTGCAGACAGGGCCCGCTCTAGCGGTTACGTCGCCCCGGACAAAAAGACAAATTGCCGCCCCTTAAGAATATATAAATATATATATATATATTTTTTTTAATAAAGGTACATATTTTTTATTTTCAATAAAAATAAAATCATTTTATTTAAATTTTAATAAAAGCATATACAGTCGACTCCCTCTCGTTCGGACTCCGATGGTTCGGACGCCGGATGGTCCGGACTACTTCTTGGAAATGAGTCATCAGCGCGCGCCGGGTTTCTCACGGCCGAAAACGACAGGATTGAGCGTGTCTGTTTATTTCCGGCCTACATGTAAACAAAGATCCTCAGTTCGGCTTACGATTGCGTTTGCTCCGGATCGTCATACAGTGTACTGTAGCTGTTTTTACTAATTACTACTGATATTGTTGTGTGTTTTAATAATTTTCAATGTGAGTTACATATGTTATTATAAGTGAGTTTATTTGTTAGGTGAAATTGTAGTTTCAGTAACTCTGATTATTTGACAGTAAAATTCTCAAAAATGAGTGAAAAACGGAAGCATAATACGGTTAAAATGCAAGACAGACTTAATATTTTACAACGTTTAGATAAGGGTGAATCAGTGCAAAGTATTTGTACGGAGTTTAATGTAGGGAAAAGCACAGTTTATGATTGGCGGAAAAACAGAAAATCGATCGAGGATTTTTGTATGCAAATTGAAGTCGAATCCGTCCTTTCTACTCGATCTACCTTGAAAAAACCACACCATGAACTTGTTGATGACGCATTATGGTTGTGGTTCATGCAGGAACGTAGAAGAGGGACTCCTATAAATGGGCCAATTTTGAAAGAAAAAGCCGTCATTCTTCATTCAAAACTTGGGGAAAAAGGAAACTTCTCGGCAAGCGATGGGTGGCTAACGAGATGGAAAAAACGGCATGGAGTGCATTTCCTTGGAGTTTGCGGGGAGAAGCTTTCAGCAGACCAACCGGCAGCTAATGATTTTTCTGAAAAATTGAAGCGTCTCATTGAGCGTGAAAAACTAACCCCAGAACAAGTGTACAATATCGATGAGACCGGGCTTAACTATAAACTTTTGCCTAATAAAACCTTTGCCACTCCTCAAGAAAAGTCTGCTTCGGGCTTTAAAGTAAATAAAGAAAGGATCACTGTTGCACTATGCTCAAACGCAACTGGGACACACAAGATGCCGCTATTTGTGATTGGAAAGTCGGCCAAACCCAGAGTATTCAAAAACTTAAACATGTCTTCCCTTCCAGTGTATTACAGGTCACAAAAGTCTGCCTGGATGGATTCTTATTTGTTTAAGGAGTGGTTCGTGGCTCAATTTGTTCCGTCTGTAAAAGAACATTTGACATCCTTGAAATTGCCAGTAAAAGCAGTTCTTGTGCTTGATAATGCCCCTACGCATCCAGAGGAAGGTCTCGAATGTGATAGTTACAGTGACATCAAGCTTTTATATATGCCTCCAAATGTAACAAGTATCGCACAGCCCATGGACCAGGGTGTAATCGAATGCTTTAAGAGAAAATACCGGAGGAAGCTTCTTTCAGAAATTTTGGATAAGATGGATGGTAATGACAATGCAGGTCTCATCCAGACGCTCAAGACAATTAACATTAAGGACGTCATTTATATCGCTGCTAAATCGTATGATGAAATCCCATCATCTACGTTTACCAAATCCTGGAGAAAATTGTGGCCAGATGTTGAAACTCTCGTTGAGAAGAGACAAGAAGACAACCCAAATACAATAGGGTTAAATATTCATGCAACTGAACCTGATGACAACCACTCAATTTTAAAGGATTTACAACGGCTGGCTGATTCTGCTAGTATTAATGAGAATGACGTTGTGGAATGGATTTCGCGAGCTGATGATGAACTGGCTAATGAAATCCTGAATGATGACGAAATCGTCGATGCAGTCCTTCGTCAAGAGGAAGAAAAAGAAGAAGATGACGATGAAGGTGATAGTGAAGCGGGAAATGGCGTGGGAATTTTGACTCATGCAGAGGGTAGGGCAGCACTGGAACTGGCAACTACCTACGTCGAACAACAGCCTGGCGCATCAGCTGTGGATGTTATGTTTCTAAGGAAGTGGCGTGATTATTCCTTCAAGAAAACAGTTGAAGTAAAGAAGCAGAAGAAAATAACAGATTTCTTTTAATATTGCAAAGCCAAGTTTTTCATTAGTTTTAGGTTTAAGTTTATTCGTTTGGGACAATTTTATGAACCTAAAATTGTGTTCCGTACACTTGAAAATTGTCTTAAAATGTGATTTATAAATATAGATACGCTATTACAGGTTGTAATTTACATAAGTAAAAAACCGCCGGATGGTCCGGAAATTTTTTAATCCGGACAGGGATCCGGTCCCGAGGTGTCCGGATTAGAGGGAGTCGACTGTATTTAGAAAGAAACATGTAACATAACATAATATTGACAATCAAGTAGTACAAAACTGTAGATTCTACTTTTTATGTTAAATAAAAGTCAAATCGTTTTAAATTATAATCAACACATAGATATATACATATTTAGAAAGAATCGTGTAACATAACATAAAATTGATAATCAAGCAGTACAAAACAGTAGAAATTAATTAAGAAATATCTGTACCTAGCCACAAATTGTTAACCATATAATTTTTTACATTTTAAATGCTATTAAAAATTTGTATTCTTGCACAATCAATCAAAATGCCATTATTTTGAAAATAAAACAAGGTAACATCAACTACGCTAAAATCACAAAAAAATTGTTTTTCTCACTTTCAGTTCTGCAAACTTTTTTATTACATCTTTTAAATTTACTTGATCAGCAATTTCATGCTCAATTGCCAAAATGGCCAAACCATTAAGACGATTTTGTGTAATAGTCGAACGTAAAAAGTTCTTAATTAATTTTAACTTAGAGAAACTCCTTTCTCCACTTGCTTCAGTTATTGGTATCGTTAGCAATATTCTTAAAGCAATAGTAAGGTTTGGGGCAAAATTTAACTTTGTAATTAAGCTCAGTACATTGCTTAGGCTTTCTTTTTTGCCCAAAAGCGCAGATACTGCTGAAATTTTCTCTGCTAATTCTACCCCATTTATACTTACTTACTTACTAGCCAACGCCCACCCTTGGCTGTTGAGCCATTAGGCGACACGCTGACCAGTAGCGTCGGGCTTCAGTGATCTCGGTGTCCTCGTTGGATGGGGTGTGGTCCAAGGCCGGGCAGTCACTCAGATGGTCGGCGTCCATCGTCGCGTGGCCGCACAGCTGGCACTCAGGGGTTGGCAGCACGTGGAGGCGGTGCAGATGTGAAGCGAGATAGTCGTGTCCGGTTTTTAGTCGGAAGTTGGCGACACACACTGCACGAGGGAGGCTGGGGTTGATTGGACCGTCGGTGACGAGGCTTTCCCATTTTTTACCGGCGGCCGCCTCAGACAGTCTTCGCTTATTCCATATGTTGACGGCGGAGTCTATTTGAGCTTTGGAAGATTGTAGGGACTGCGGGCGGGTAGGCTGGGGTAGGGTTGTGCCTTGTTTGGCCAGTTTATCGGCCTCCTCGTTGCCCCAGATGGTGACATGACTGGGTATCCATTGGAGTTTTAGGATCCACCCTCGGCTCCCCAGGGTCTCCAGTTTCCTTCTACAGTCTATAGTCCTTTGGCAGTCGGTTTGAGAGTTCCGTGATAGACTGCATATTGCGGCCTGCGAGTCGACTAGGAGCACGGCTTTTGAAGGGGGAGTGATTTTTTCCAGTTCATCAACGGCAGCGTGAACTGCTTCGATTTCCCCATCGTAGTTACTAAGGGGGCTGCCCACGGCTAAGTGTCCTTGGAAAAGGCGGCTATAGTTCCCAGCTCCTGTTTTTCCATTGCCCGGAATTGATGAGCCGTCAGTGTAGATATGGATCCACTCTTGCTCGGGATAATCTTCGTGGATGGTTTGTAAAGTCTACCCCATTTATGTCAACAGAATCACCATCAGTTAAAATACATTCTAAATTCTTACAGTGTTTTAGTAGCATTTCTTTGGACATGGTATTTAAATCGTATACATTATATAAGAATTGAAAATAGTTACTATGATTACCAAGTTGTTCAAATCTAGCATCTAGTGCATTTAGTGCTTGATCAATTGTAAAATAAAAAAAAATCTATTTTATATTTTTCTTTTGGATTTTATGAACTTCCACTTGTTATCAATACCGACGTAATAGCAAAAATAATCCTATTGTGTAATGAAACCACTCGAGGTTAGAGGTAATAAGCAAGTCTATGCATGTTCAAACACAAGTTGAAGCAGCGCTCTGCTCGTGTGCTATTCTGTTCAGAGAAGTATATGCATTGCATGTTCCAACAAGTTCAAGCAGCGTCCTTTACAAATTCTGCATTAATTTATTAATAAAATAAATTATTAGTTTATAAAATGTTTCCTTTTCGGAATTATAAAAATTTACTAGATTTTTGTAAGTTTATAGTCAACTTTTATTGTTTAATGTGTTTAACATAGATTGCCGTAATAAACGTTTTAAAAAATGAATCACCATCCAATCTTTCGTATCTCTGAAATCTTTAAATATTGTGATATGTATCACAATCTCACGAAATTAAATTAATGCTGGGATTTTCCGTTCTCCCCTGAAACGGAAAAACGGTTATTTAATTAAACATACCGCTCTTTTATGATTGTTTTCTTTAGAATCAAGAATTGTAAATATTTTTAGCTTTTAGACATAAACAATATAAATACGCTACGCACTGTAAATTTTTAGCGAACGAAAAAATCGATATGTGAAATTTTCTATTAATTGGGTATTTAACACATCAATATTTTTCTCACACTTACAGCCAAAATGCCGCCCCCAAATTTTGGCGCCCCGGACAAATGTCCGGGTTGCCCGCCCCTAGAGCGGGCGCTGCTGCAGAACCACTAGTCATGCTGCAAAATATAACAATAGTGTTTGTAACCAAACTTTTATTACCCGAACAAGATTTTCACTATGTGTAGAACCAACATGTTAACAGTAGCATCCCATTCCAATCTGTGAATAAGCCTTGGTTATAAGACAGCAAGTGTGAGCAGGTTGTAACACATTTTTCTCTTAAGTCACGCCTTCCCTTCTGCTCTTGAAGTACTGTGAGTGAATGAAAGAACAAGTAGCACCTCATTGTCAACCTTACTTCTTGAGTGACCGTACATTATAAATTTGTTAATATAAAATTTAAATATAACTTAATTATATATATATATATATAATTTATAATTATAAATTATAATTTATATATATTTTAACATTACATAATCAGTGCCTAATACTGAGTAAACTAAAGGTACGATATTCTTTAATAAAAAATATAAAGAAATACAGTACCTATTATTATTAATATCACTATAATATTGACGACTCGGAACACTAAGTTTTTTATAAGTAAAAACGTAAAGTTTTACCTTACAGCCTAAACCGGCTTTCACCTATAGAAGGCTTCATCAGAGGCTGTCGTAAGTAGCGCTGTTCGTCTTGTTGTTGGCGACGAGGTAGTTTTTCGAAAGATCGAAGCTGTGTGTGTGTGGTGAGATGTGTTCGAATAATGTGTGCGATTTGAATTGTGTCTGTTCGTTTAGGATGTTGTTTTTATTTGTTTTTGTGTGTTTGTATATTTCTAATTGTTCCAGAGTGTCTAGTTTTCGGCCTTTTGTGTGTACGTGTAGTATGTTCATGTTATTGTCGATGTTTTTATATGTGTGGTTTGCTTCAATGAGGTAGTTTGCGAAGGTAGATTCTGTAGTGGTGTGGAGTGCTTTTGTGTGTTCAATGTATCTCTGTTTGAAGCTACGTCCTGTCTGGCCTATGTAGAATTTATTGCAATTTGAACAATTTAGCTTATATACACCGGGTAGATCGAATTTGTTTTGTGCTTTGGGCACGCGTTTTGATAGTGTGTGTTCTGTTTTGTTAGTAGTTTTGTAAGCGATTCTGTATCCTGCTTATTTGAATTTGTGGGCAATTTTTTCTGTTTGTTTGTTGATGTATGTTAGTGTTATGAATTTGTTGTTTTCTGTCTTTGTCTGTTGTTTGTTTTGTGTTTTGTGTAGGAGTTTACTGACTATTGTTCTGTCATAACCGTTAGATTCTGCTAGATATTTTATCGTGTTTAGTTCGTCTTTGTAGTCTATTTCATCTAAGGGGATGTTGTTAAGTCTATGTATCATGGTTCTAAAAGCAGCTAGTTTGTGTTGTACTGGGTGATTGGAGGTGTTGTGTATTAGTGTGTCAGTTGTAGTTGGTTTTCTGTATATACTGAATTTGTGCCTGTGTTCTAGTTTTGTGATGGAGAGGTCTAAGAAGTTTATGGTATTGTTGTGTTCGTATTCGGCAGTGAAGGTTATGTTTTTATGTATTTTGTTTATGTGCGTTAGTAACTGTTCACATTGTCTTTTGTTTCCCCTGTATAGTATTAGAATGTCATCAACGTATCTGTGCCAATATAGTATTTTATGTGAGTGTCTGTCATTGTTTGTTAGTATTTTTGTTTTTTCTAAGTGTTGGAGGAAGACTTCTGCTAGAATGCTGGATATGGGGGAGCCCATGGGTAGGCCATCGTTCTGTGTGTAGTATTTATTGTTATAAGTAAAGTAGTTTTTTATTAAAAAAAAAAAACTAATAATAAAAGTCAGTAGGTATCCTATTCCCCAAGTCAGAAATGAATGACATTTAAGTATCATACTATAAAACATTTGTATAATCTTTACACTAAACAATAAACACTTTAGTAGTGAAAAAACAGTGTAATAAGTGGTGCTATAGAAGTGCAGTGTACACAAAGTGCAACATAGTATGATATGTAATATTAAAAAGACATCAATCACAAGTTGTGATAAAGATGCAGAACTATTGTAATAAACAACAAGTTTAGTAGTAAGTTATTATAGTTTTATTTTGTTAGGCCACAAAGGCAATATCAATGTAAGTAAAATGTTATTATGTTTATTGTTTGAAGGATCCAGGGTTAGGTAAGAAATTAATCACTGCTAATTAGAATAAATTATAAAGAGATAGTGGAAGATAAAATAGGGCCTAGAGCAGTAATACATTTGCAGAAATAAAAGTCAGAAATAAACTAATTAAAAACAAATAATAAACTGAAAATATAAAAGAAAACTAAATGTAATAAAAAACACTTTCAAGTAATGACTGAAAGGTATATATTAAATAAGTTTATGTAATGGGTATGAGAAAATAATGTTGAGGGAAAATAGTGCTTAAAAACCAGAATCTTGTTAATAAAAAAACTATAGATTATAACCACTAAATTATAACATACAAGTATCTAAGTTTATGTAATAATATGAAGAAAAACATTATGTAAATTAAATTTAATTAGAGTTAACATTTATACAGGAGTATTTTTCCTAAAAAATGGAAGAACTAATAATATCTTAATACTAGCCTATTTACTAAAACTGTACCTAGGTTAGCCAATAAAAACTCATCAATTTCTTGGTTACTAACGGTAACAGCGTTAACAAGATGAGAATTGTTAAATTTGAATTCAAGAGGGATGACAGAAATAATGTCCAGCAATTTTAAAAAATATTAACTACAGTTTGAACCATCCACTATTCAAAATTGACGAAATGATCCAGCATAAGAAACTACGTCTGGGACTTCCATTGAAACATACTAATTGATGCGGGAATATCTAGAACATTGAAAATTTGTCTGACCATAAGATCGCTTGAACAAATTGAAACAGTCAATATGTTGGTGAGAACGCCTACCTTAATAAACTAAAAAACTACACATCACCACCAAGTAACGAACACTAGAAACCAGTACAACATAATTCAATTTATAAGAAAACTTAGTGTGAACATTTTAAACTTTATTTATTTAATCCAAAACAATAAAAACGTGGTCTCATTAGAACTTCACAGCAGCCATATTTCTTTTTTGCAATCGGTATGAATCCGAGTAGTCTGCGCTCTGGCGTCTAAAAAACGAACTTATTGACTCAGACTTTAAGAATAAAAATATTATTTATTGT
The DNA here is from genome assembly GCA_034769895.1 of Magicicada septendecula. Classification (NCBI taxonomy): domain Eukaryota; kingdom Metazoa; phylum Arthropoda; class Insecta; order Hemiptera; family Cicadidae; genus Magicicada; species Magicicada septendecula. The sequence continues at coordinate 173,279,033 of CM068367.1, read as the reverse complement.
AAAGTATGATACACTTATCTAAGCATTTCTGACTTTCTTACAGCTCAAAGAATCCCCAAATAACCCTGAGATAAATAATTTATTAATTTTACTAATAACTATAATTGAATATATCTGTTGTGTTGTAGAAAAACTTTTATCGAAAACTGTTGTAATTTCGATAATAGTCGATCTTAAAATCGATGAACTGGATTTAATAGTTTCCAGAAAATAAACCAATTTCAACCTTTCTTTTAGGGAATTGACTTTGTATTATTCTTTGTAGATAGCAGATTTGTTACAGAAAACAGGTGAATAGCAGAGAAGACTGCGAAAGTTAGCGCAGTCATCATAGCCTATGAAGTACAACGGCCAACATAACCTGTCACTAGTTATCACATTGAAAACAGCTGATGCAAAGCGCATTTAAATAAAGCGATAAAACAGTACACCAAGAGAGGAACTCTCTCTCTCTCTCTCCCTATCAACTGAACTGTAATACCTGCAAGGAGATAAAAAACGGCAAAGGATCCCGTGGTTTATTTTAACGAAAGAATTACACAATAAACAAAATAACACAGTCAGAGTATCAAAAAGACGTAGCACATAGAGAAACCGACGTAAGAAAGCTCGCGGTACGTTACAAATGACGATCCCAAAGTGGGGCGATAACTAAAGGAAGCTCGCGGTATGTAACACATGGCGCTCAACTTAGAAGGCTTAAATTAGGAAAGAATTTCAAAAAATACTGTAACGAATTAGTCGTCTCGGTCGTACCTGTTAAAATGTGTTTACACTTCTTTATTATGTGTATAAGTGTTACTGTGGTGTGTTCGCCTCACACCGGTCGTTACAATAATGGTTGTCACTACTGAAGTCCATAGCGTGGTCTAAATTATCAGTACAACCTACCTGTTTATTCACAGGGGTTGCGAATCCCGGGTGGCGCCAAATTGTTTATATTAAAACAATTAAATTTGTTAAATTACAAATTAAATAAGTGTTGTCAGCGTTGACGGCTGGAGCGTTCGAATGATTCCCGCCGCTGTACAGGTTGTCGTATTGTCCACTCGTGACGAGCGCTAGTTGGTTACTTAATAAAAATTGCTAACACACATATTATACAACGCCCTACGAAATAAAACGATGGTAATACTCTGTACTGTAATTTTAATGCAAATTCATTCATTAATTAATATGACAAAAGGATTATAAATGATTTAATAACAAATTGCTCCGGCTTAGAACATGAAACACAAACATCTCAACGTTGGCGAAATTGGTTTTGAAACAAATTATTTTGATGCCGTCATGGCCTCTGTTTACATACAATATATAAATCTGTTCAAAATCTGGGGTTCTTTGGATTATAAAATAAAACATAAAAGCTGGTTACATTAAAAAAGTACACTACCATACCTTATACGTACTTAAAGAGTATAAAGTGTTTTTACAAATTGTTCGGTAGTGTCGTATTATTTGTTACAAAGTTCACACACTAATGCGAGGTTATATTTTAATTAACAATTGGGGTCTTTCACTAAATCCTGCGGCCAAATCAACTTCCGTCTCCATGTTTGTATTTTTTTTCCGTGTTCGGTGTGTACTACAACTGTTTTCTTCACAAGTAACTAATGCCAGGTTATGGAGGTTATGTAGACAATGTAACTTAAATAAAATTTACTTTGTTAGTGTACAATAAAAGGGTGTATTTACTGGAAGTACAGAAATAATTTTCCATTTATCGCACATAATTACGGTACACAGACGATTTTTGGAGGTTGTGTCTACGTTTAACAATGCAACTTAACCTTTTAGATTTTTAAAATTAATTAGATTTAACAAAAATTTCCTTTGTTAGTGTACATTAAATTATTGTATGCATACAAGGCTGCTGTACATAACATTAAAGGCTGTATTTATTCGAAGTACCGGAATTAAAACCTAGTTCCAATTTAGAACGTAGACCTATAACCTATTTGCATATTTTATTGGGGTTTATTGGCACATATTTTATTAAAAGGGTGTATTTATTGGAAGTACAGAAATTATTTTCCATTTATCGCACATAATTACGGTACACAGACGATTTTTGGAGGTTGTGTCTACGTTTAATTATCTAACTTAACCTTTTAGATTTTTAAAATTAATTAGATTTAACACAAATTTCCTTTGTTAGTGTACATTCAAAGGCTGTATTTATTGTATGGATAAAAGGCTGTACATACATTAAAGGCTGTATTTATTCGAATTAAAACCTATCGGTACTTCCAATTTAGAACGTATAACCTAGTAGGCTACGTTATTCGTACGTACAGTATTTTATTGGAGTTTATTGGTACATATTTTATTAAAAGGGTGTATTTATTGGAAGTACAGAAATTAGTTTCCATTTATCGCACATAATTACGGTACAGAGACGATTTTGGGAGGTTGTGTCTACGTTTAATTATCTAACTTAACCTTTTAGATTTTTAAAATTAATTAGACTTGTAGGGGTGTGTGCATGGCAGAACTACTTGTGCACCCACTTTATAATCATATTTTTGGTAACACTGAGAACTTTAAGCCTTCTTTTATGCTTAAACAAATTATATATAAACTTAATTATAGAAAAGCAAAAAGCAAATATGTAATTCAAAAGACTAATTTGCTCTAATAAACACATGCTGAAGTTAAAAACAAAAGAGTTTTTACTTGCCTAACTAATCATTAGTTACTAATGTGACAGTTGGAGCTGCTTTTTCTGCAAAAGCTGGGGTATGTTGGATTCAAGAGTGGTTAAATTAAGTCATAAATCTGAGTGTGCGTCAAGTCTATTTGTGTGCTTGCTTTTCACTTGAGATGAAAATCCCATTTCACTCAAGAATGAGGTGGTGAATGGGATGAGCAACTCCGAAAGTTCAGGATATTCATCTCTTAAAGATATCCAGAACTTTGTTAAGTCAGAATCTAAAAGTTTATGGATTTTGTTGTCCATGACATGTCTCATGTTATCACTAACTATACAAAATAATTTACTAAAAATTTAGTTTTAATCCCAGCATCACAGATGATATCACACAATTGCTCATTTAGTTTTACTGACAACATGTTAGAACTTTCAAAATACAAGAATGGGTCTTGAATCCAATTGAATTCACTGTATCCCTCTGGGAAGCAACTTTCAATCTGGTTATAGAGAGTTAAACATCAGAGCTGGTAAAAAACAATGGTAGAGCATGAATAACAAAAATGTACAGTTTAGACTATGTACAAAACAGGTTGAATTTAAATTGTTAAAATGATATATCTTAGTTATTTACATGTAGTAGCTTTTTAAGACACAGTAAATAAATTTCCGAACCTGACTTTGCAACCCACCAAATGCCCTCTCGGGACCCTGCAGTGGCTCATGCCCAATAGGTTAAGAAATGCTGAACTAAAGGCATGTTTGTGGAGTGAAACATAAAAGATAACCCAGACTTCTAAAATGCTCTTAGTGAAATGGGATTTTCAGGAGTAACAACACACTATTTGGTTAACAAGCACATTTTACTAATATTCTAATACCAAGTCAATTAGATAGCTTAAATGTGTAGTACTCTATGTGATGCTGATCACATACTGTTAATCAGCAGCACTGCAGAATATTCTAGAGCCACACTCTTGGCATTCATCTGGAACTTTATCACATTAGCCTGATAATTAGGATGTTGCCTATCAAATCATCACCGGAATCTACACTGTTGACTGTAAACAAATACAATAAATTCCTTTTGTGATCACTTTGGGCCAATATGAATTTAATAGCACTAGCCGAATAATAACAATAACTGATAACAAGATTATGCAAGATTTGCCATTACTTTCCTATACCTGTGATTACAGGCATATTGATATACCTGTTACTATGTATAGAGGTGTTACTATACATATTGTATGTTAAAACTGTGAGGTGTATTTTATAATCTGGAACATTTTATACCAAATGATTTAATCACAAAAGATTATGTAAAACACAAAATTACAACAAACACACCAAAAGTATCTATAGAAATTAAAAAAAAAAACAAAATTATATAAATGACAAATTATTCAATAAATGATTAAATATGTACCATAATTTATTAGATACTGCAATTATGTTTTATAGAAACAAACATCCACTAGCAGCTACAAAACCAATTTTCCCTATAATGTACTTAGCAAGATCCTGATCTTTTAGATACATTGTTGGATTGTTAATGCTAGCATTTTTTTATTCTTTTCCCTAAACATTTTGAAACTATAATTTCAAAGTGATAGTACCTGAGATGCCTTTCCATTGTGTTTCCTTTTGCTCCAAAAAAAATATTTTGTTGTGTTGATGTCTTTATTCTTTAAAATTTTGTGTGAGGGAGATTGCAAAATTTTTAACTGAACTGTAGCATTTCATTGTCTCAGTTTTTTGTCATTTTTTGTGCTACTGTAAAGTGTTCACTTTTTATTTACACCTAAGTCATGCCGTTTTTATTTTACATTTTTACACTTTCTGTCAAGCTACTGTAAAGCTACATTAAAATATACAATTTTATTTTTAAAAAATTATCAAATCAAGCACTTGTCTGTAATAACTGAAATATATGAGAGTTTTATTTAAGGTTATTGCTGGCTCTCACATCCTACCTTCCAGTATTTGCGTATCATCCGTCAGAAATGTGAATAACTCAACAGGATACTAAGTCATTCTTTCTACTGTTCAGATGCATTTAGCATGTACACCAGAGGCAGATTTATGCATAGGCAAAGTAGGCTACTGCCTACGGGCAGCAAATTTTGTAAAGGTCGTTATGTTGTTTTTATACCTAAGAGATGTTTCAAATGCCGCTCCATTTCATCTCAATATGATAAGAAGCTTTTAAAAATATATATTGTTTAGTAACAAGGCTTATTACATAAAGAGAATAGTTCATCATTTACTTCTGATCTGTATATGAAGTAGGCCCTACATCGTTTTTTCACAATTACATTTACATACATTATATATATATGATACTTCCATTATATTAATTATTTAACTATTAATTTGTTTACATTCAAATTTCGAACATCCTTTACCGACTCTGTAATTTGACATGAGTGAATGTCAATAGATGCCACTAGCTGCTAACAGACAGACTATGAGCATAGTATAATTTCATACCCAACTCTAGTGCCAGTTGAGCTTCAACCTGCCGAGGAGGGAAATAAGAGGTCTACACATAGTACGTGTCCGTTAAACACCTGTTGTATTTTACATAAATCGTTAAATATATATTCATCAAATAAATTGATAAGCAAAAAGTGATAAGTGAAAGGATGATTATGTCAAAAGATGTGTATATAATGTATTTTCATTTATTATGTTAGGGTAATATTAGTGGAATGATAATATTCTACCACTACTGTATTACAGTATACAAATGTAGTGATATATCTTGGCACAATACTATGTAATAAATTTGGATAAAAGGCTCATTTCAAATAGAAAGGATAGCTGGTGTGATCAGTCATAACAAATTTGTATTAGTTTTTTGAGAATTTGTTCCTATCAAACTGCAATAAGCATATTTTCAAACCTTTATGGATGTGTGTCAAGGAATTTACAGATTGCACCAAAAGAAACAGTTAAAATATATCTTTTCAATTAAACAAAAATTGGTCTTGTAATATCAGTCAGTAATACAGCAGGAACTAATCAGTTAATTGCTATTACAAAATGCCTTATTCCTTTTTCATGACGATCAGATTTTGCTATACGCCTGCATAAGTAAAAATTATTAAATTGCTTAACTCTCAACACAAAGTATTTAAACTATTTAACATGAAAAGTTCATCATGTCACATATTCTAGTAACAAGGTAAGTTTTTGGAATACTGTTTTAGCTGAATTTATACACTAGGAGGACACTCAGGATTTAGTTTGTGTGTGTAACTCTGGTTAATCAAAGAGAATTATTTGTGTAAATTCAAATTTAGTAATACAAATCTACTACCATAAAGGCCTGGAATGCTATGCGTTAAAGAATTTTAATTAACTGGGGAAATCTGGTTTACATAACATTATTTCTGAAAATAATAATCCTGAAATGTAATCAGTACTTATATCAAGTTAAGTGCAATAATTAAATAGATTCTTCAACTTGCACGTTGCAAAATTCAGGTGCTAATCCTTTACTTTATTTTTAATTCAACATCAATTTATGTTCAGCAACGTTAAAAAAAAAACATGTTATGGCCTCTGAGAAAGAACACAGTGAGTGGAAGCTGGCTTAAATGAAGGTAAACATTTTATCTAATAATTAGTGTCCCGAGTTAGAAAACATGTGCAATACATATTATAAAAAGAAGGATATTGTTTTTAATTCCATGTTCCATAAGGAAATGGATGGCGAAAAAAATCGTGTTCGAGATAAGGGCTGATTCTGATTGTACTACCCTCAATACATAAAGAAGTAATTTTTTGAAAGATGTCTGTGTATAGAATTTTGTCTATGGTGAATGATAATTGCCGCAAATTCAAATAATTTTTTGCATATTGTAGAGGACTCAAGGTCTGTTGATTTTGGTGAAGATCGGTTAAGGAGAAGGGGTAGTTTACCTGCAACGTTTTATGTTTTAACAAGAGTAAAGTACTTAATTTTGATAAATAAAGTATCCTGAAAAGGTCATAATAATCCACTCTAGAAAGGTAGATGAAATATCGATAAATGAAAAGGGGTAGGGGGAAGTTGAAGGGGAGGGGATAATTTTCTATAATTTAAAATGATAGGTGAAGGGGAGGGGATAATTTTTTATATGTGTACTACATTATCGGCAACGATGAAGTAGTTTGTTGATAAAATTCCTTTCCAGGCTGTTTGGGCGTGGTCCAATGTATTCTGCAAAACCAGACGTTTCGGAAGTGCCATCGACTGCCATTATCAGTGAAAATCAAGTGCGCTAATGTGAGGTGGTAGATGTTAGTGACCACAATTCTGTGGTTGAGGCTGAAGATAGAAGTAGTTTCTGTAGAAATATTTCATTTCTAAAACGATTTTAAATATAAATCTTAAAACATGGAAGTCATGTATGGTTCTCCACACATTAGATTGTACTGGGTTCTAAATTGGAAGTAGAATTCTTGAAAAGAACGAATCCATAATATTTTTACCATGTGGGGCGCATTCCTTGAAACATGTGGGTGTTAATGCTGCAAAACTCAATGCAGATGTGATGACATTTTTCGGGCATGTTGCAAGTCTTTACTCATTTTTCTCTAGCAGCCCTAGAGAAAAATGTTGGGAAGTTTTGAAAAAGCACATTCCTTTATCACTGCAGAGCTTCCCTGAAACAAGATGAAGTGAGAGGATCCAAGCTGTCAAACCGATAGTTAAGCACTACCCAGGAGTACTTAAATTGTTGGATATACTTTAGAAGAGATGTCTTCTAGTCTAACTCCCTCTGCTTACAACATCATATTAGGGTTTAAGAAATATTTCAATTCCACAAAGAGCTTAATGTTGGCATCATTTTGGTTCAAAGTGCTTTCATATATTGACTAAAAAAATGTTGTTATTCAAAGCAAAGGAATCACACTCGTTGAAATAACTCTAGTGGAAGATTTGCTGACAGAATTGAAATTGTTGCGTGATAACCCAGACAGCATAATTGAAGAACCAAACTTAATTGCAAAAGAACTAATAAAAGTTCCTCCTGAATCTCCCAAAAGGTGGAAAAAAAGTACAGATCAATCCAATAGTGATTTTTCAGTAAACAAAGATCAAGAAAATAAATTTAAAACCTCAGTCATGTACCCAGTATTAGAGTTTGTAATGGGCAACATAAAAACACGATTCACTGCAATTAGTTCAATTCTTGACTTGTTTCCACCAGTATTGAACTTTACGGACATGGAAAATGATGAATTAGAATTGAAAGTAAAAGTTCTCATTAGCAAGTTTAAAAAGGAATTGGCAATGGATCTATTTGAAGAAATATTACACTTGAAGAACATTTATAAAACAAAGTTTGAATCAGAAAAGAATCCACTAAGCCTACTCCAAAAACCTTCAAACTGTATTTGTGAACTTCTGTCTTGCCTATAGGCTTTTCTGTACTATTCCAGTTACAGTTTCGTCTCCTGAAAAATCTTTGAGCAGTATAGCGAATTCACTGAAAACTTGGCAGAGAAGCACTACCTACCAAGAAAGGCTTAATAATTTGGCAATTTTAGCTATTACAAATGAATTGGCTAACAGTATTCCACTCTAACCCATTATTAATACTTAATCATTTGGGTGTTAACAGAAACTGCACATTGCTTTTTATTGCATTATGTTGAAAAAAGGATTTTAATGTACTTGTTTGGTTATAGGCCTACGTTAGATTGTACTGTGTTCTAAATTGGAAGTAGGTTTTAATTCCGGTACTTCGAATAAATACAGCCTTTTATCCATACAATAAATACAGCCTTTGAATGTACACTAAGTAAGGAAATGTTTGTTAAGTCTAATTAATTTTAAAAATCTAAAAGGTTAAGTTAGATAATTAAACGTTGACACACCCTCCCAAAATCGTCTCTGTACCGTAATTATGTGCGATAAATGGAAACTAATTTCTGTACTTCCAATAAATACACCCTTTTAATAAAATATGTGCCAGTAAACCCCAATAAAATATGCACCAATAACGAAGCCTACTATCTAAGTTAGATAATTAAACGTAGACACAACCTCCCAAAAACGTCTCTGTACCGTAATTATGTGTGATAAATGGAAACTAATTTCTGTACTTCCAATAAATACACCCTTTTAATAAAATATGTACCAATAAACTCCAATAAAATATGTACGAATAACGTAGCCTACTAGGTTATACGTTCTAAATTGGAAGTACGGATAGGTTTTAATTCGAATAAATACAGCCTTTAATGTATATACAGCCTTTTATCTATACAATAAATACAGCCTTTGAATGTACACTAACAAGGAAATTTTTGTTAAATCTAATTAATTTTAAAAATCTAAAAGGTTAAGTTACATTGTTAAACGTAGACACAACCTCCAAAAATCGTCTGTGTACCGTAATTATGTGCAATAAATGGAAACTAATTTCTTTACTTCCAATAAATACACCCTTTTAATAAAATATGTGCCAATACTCTGAATTCAAATTAAATAAAGAAAAAAGGAATTGTGTGTGTGTGTGTGTGTTTTCTGTGGTTGAGGCTGAAGATAGAAGTAGTTTCTGTAGAAATATTTCATTTCTAAAACGATTTTAAATATAAATCTTAAAACATGGAAGTCATGTATAGTTCTCCACACGGATATTTTCATTATTTGCATCAAATAGTATTATTGTTTAATACACGTTCTATCCAGATCAAATTATGTGTATACAGTTCTGGAAAAATTAGAAATACAATTTTTTTTGTTTATTTTAAACTGTATTATGTTTGGAAGTATCCTAAAGTAAATTTAACATTAATCATGTCAATCAATGAGGCCAGTCTAGTTTTTTAAGGCTAGGAGAATTCTTGAAATGTTTGGAGCATCAGTAGGTCATCATGATGGATCTAATAATCAAACTTCAGTTTCTGTGAAAAGCTGGCAGATTTGAGTAGCCACTTGATAAAGGATGGTATTGTAAAAGCAACAATTCTTTCAGAATTATTTTATAACCCTGTCAGTCTGCAAATAACTATCACTCCTTTAGATCATCAGCAGATTTAAACTTTTCTTATTTGTGCTAGGAATGTATCATGTAAAATTGCTGGAAGCATGGTATACAAAGTTTCTATTATCCTTTTCAAGGTTGATGACCAAAACAAAAAGTACTACTTATAATTCATCATTGTAGCAGTTACACAGCAGTATACTAAACATCTCTTGGTTAATACCTGTACTCTGGTCAGGTAGGACACAATGAATCATTCAAAACAAGTACAATTCAGTGTCAATGTCTAGTGTTTATGTGTCACTGCTACCCATAGTGAATCATTTGTATTGTACATAACAAATAGTATTCCGACTGTACACGTTTTTCATCTGACAAGAATTTTATACTTAGGCAAACTCATTTAATGGTGTAACCTTCTGTAATATGTGCCAAACAAGTATTCATAAAATTAATATTTGTGTCAAATTGTGTTTTATTTATTTCAAACAAAATCTGTTTTGTGGACATAACTTTATGTCCAATACAATTATTATGTTATTTCTTTTTAGTATCCCTTACAGATTTGCGTGATCAAAACTTTTAATACTAAAACTTTTTTTCAGCTGATAACCATGCTTTGTTGAGATTATTAAAGAAAAGTTTTGCTCATTCAGTGATGTGGCATCTTCAGTGATAAAGTTGAGTCTCATCGTGGTAAAACTACTGAAGACTTCATAGAATTGGAAAATTAATGAGAATAATATTCTTACAACCAGTGACAAGAATTATGAACTTAAAACAGTGGAATGAATTACTGAATACCAGATACACTCAACTGCTAAAACAAACACACTTATATTACAACAGTTCTCTTTATATAATTATCCAGGACACACTGTATAGCCTACAAACAGTAATAAAAAAATCACAGTAGTTTACAACAATTGATCATTTGTCACTTTTATTAAAAACTGCTTTCTAATATCATCCTATATGAATGCACAACCTACTACACCAACTTTCTAAAACTCAGCTGGTGGCAACATCCTAATTATCAGGCTAATGTGATAAAGTTCCAGATGAATGCCAAGAGTGTGGCTCTAGAATATTCTGCAGTGCTGCTGATTAACAGTATGTGATCAGCATCACATAGAGTACTACACATTTAAGCTATCTAATTGACTTGGTATTAGAATATTAGTAAAATGTGCTTGTTAACCAAATAGTGTGTTGTTACTCCTGAAAATCCCATTTCACTAAGAGCATTTTAGAAGTCTGGGTTATCTTTTATGTTTCACTCCACAAACATGCCTTTAGTTCAGCATTTCTTAACCTATTGGGCATGAGCCACTGCAGGGTCCCGAGAGGGCATTTGGTGGGTTGCAAAGTCAGGTTCGGAAATTTATTTACTGTGTCTTAAAAAGCTACTACATGTAAATAACTAAGATATATCATTTTAACAATTTAAATTCAACCTGTTTTGTACATAGTCTAAACTGTACATTTTTGTTATTCATGCTCTACCATTGTTTTTTACCAGCTCTGATGTTTAACTCTCTATAACCAGATTGAAAGTTGCTTCCCAGAGGGATACAGTGAATTCAATTGGATTCAAGACCCATTCTTGTATTTTGAAAGTTCTAACATGTTGTCAGTAAAACTAAATGAGCAATTGTGTGATATCATCTGTGATGCTGGGATTAAAACTAAATTTTTAGTAAATTATTTTGTATAGTTAGTGATAACATGAGACATGTCATGGACAACAAAATCCATAAACTTTTAGATTCTGACTTAACAAAGTTCTGGATATCTTTAAGAGATGAATATCCTGAACTTTCGGAGTTGCTCATCCCATTCACCACCTCATTCTTGAGTGAAATGGGATTTTCATCTCAAGTGAAAAGCAAGCACACAAATAGACTTGACGCACACTCAGATTTATGACTTAATTTAACCACTCTTGAATCCAACATACCCCAGCTTTTGCAGAAAAAGCAGCTCCAACTGTCACATTAGTAACTAATGATTAGTTAGGCAAGTAAAAACTCTTTTGTTTTTAACTTCAGCATGTGTTTATTAGAGCAAATTAGTCTTTTGAATTACATATTTGCTTTTTGCTTTTCTATAATTAAGTGTATATATAATTTGTTTAAGCATAAAAGAAGGCTTAAAGTTCTCAGTGTTACCAAAAATATGATTATAAAGTGGGTGCACACGTAGTTCTGCCATGCACACACCCCTACAAGTCTAATTAATTTTAAAAATCTAAAAGGTTAAGTTAGATAATTAAACGTAGACACAACCTCCCAAAATCGTCTCTGTACCGTAATTATGTGCGATAAATGGAAACTAATTTCTGTACTTCCAATAAATACACCCTTTTAATAAAATATGTACCAATAAACTCCAATAAAATACTGTATGTACGAATAACGTAGCCTACTAGGTTATACGTTCTAAATTGGAAGTACCGATAGGTTTTAATTCGAATAAATACAGCCTTTAATGTATATACAGCCTTTTATCCATACAATAAATACAGCCTTTGAATGTACACTAACAAAGGAAATTTGTGTTAAATCTAATTAATTTTAAAAATCTAAAAGGTTAAGTTAGATAATTAAACGTAGACACAACCTCCAAAAATCGTCTGTGTACCGTAATTATGTGCGATAAATGGAAAATAATTTCTGTACTTCCAATAAATACACCCTTTTAATAAAATATGTGCCAATAAACCCCAATAAAATATGCAAATAGGTTATAGGTCTACGTTCTAAATTGGAACTAGGTTTTAATTCCGGTACTTCGAATAAATACAGCCTTTAATGTTATGTACAGCAGCCTTGTATGCATACAATAATTTAATGTACACTAACAAAGGAAATTTTTGTTAAATCTAATTAATTTTAAAAATCTAAAAGGTTAAGTTGCATTGTTAAACGTAGACACAACCTCCAAAAATCGTCTGTGTACCGTAATTATGTGCGATAAATGGAAAATTATTTCTGTACTTCCAGTAAATACACCCTTTTATTGTACACTAACAAAGTAAATTTTATTTAAGTTACATTGTCTACATAACCTCCATAAACTGGCATTAGTTACTTGTGAAGAAAACAGTTCTAGTACACATCGAACACGAAAAACATACAAACGTGGAGACGAAAGTTGTCTTTGGCCGCAGGAAACAGTGAAAGACCCGTAGACCCAACAATTGTTCTACGTAAGTTGATTATGCTTTAAACCTTTAAAAGAAAATTAATTTTGTTTAATAGTGAGAAATTTTGATTGATTTGAGAAATATTTAAAGTAATTTGGTTTCTGGGATAAAGGAATTTAGTTGACACTTATCAGTTCAGACAGTGGTGATATGTTGTCGTCTGGGGTGATGGAAATTCTGCAATTTTGGGCTGGTTTAGGCTTCGGGCATCTTCTTCTATCTCGTCTTGGGACTCTCTGCTATTTAATTTCTTTTTATTTGGTTCCAGGACATCGTTTAATCTTAGAAGCTCTGCATCTACTCGTCATTGGTTCTTGTAGTCGATTTCTGAACGTCTTTTGAACTTTTTAATGTAAAATTTTAGTCATCACAATCTTGCGTACCTCTTACCCACGCGTCATTTTTCAAGTCTAATAAATTTAATGGAAAATTAGTATTCAACGGCCCGTTTCTATGGTAACAGAAACCCTTTGATTGGTTAAGGCCTCTTTCAAAAGCATTGTTATGAGATTTGAATTTTTTATTCAAATTTATTATATATTTTCTGAATGATTTTATTCCTTTATCGTTCTTTTGGGGTAATAAATAATATCACTATTGTCGCTATTTCCTTTCAAAGTTTAAAATGATACCTCATAAGGTCATATTCTATTATACATTAACTTTAGTCTAATTATTTGACATCTGATAAATTACATATCTCTTTTAAATTAAACTTTTATAATAACATTTCTCTTTGAAAATGATTTACATATAATTACTGGCTATTTACTTGCCTTAGATTTGTAAATTTCCTTGTGAATTTGTTACAATCGACATTTGTGTGTGTCTGACAGTTATGCATTTTCATAGCCAAAAGTAGCCATGATGGTATTTTACTTATTTCTTTTAAATTACATTTTAATTCAGCCTGATGGGCTTCACTTTGTTATTATAATTGTTTGTGTTGCGTTTTGATTCTGTTTGTGTCTGATTACAAGTCAATATTTTAAAATATAACAATTAGGCTTATGGACTGCAAGTTCCTTTCAGCCATATCCTATTCATAACATTAAAACAAACAATTCTTTATAAGTTATTAGTTACTGTTGGTTTAACATTTATTTCATTCTTTTGCTATTACTTTGAGTGAGAAACATCATCACTTCTTTCAAACTCATTAAATTTATTTCCCTTCTAACATGGGGTGTTTTATTAATTGTATACTTAATTTTAATGCAAATTCTTATTTCATTACTACTACCTTCCTCCATTCCATGTTAATACAAACTGTTTTTACATGGGCTTTCTCCCTGAATAATACTACATCCTTTACTTATCTCTATTTTAAATACTATTTTTAATTATTCTTAATTATATGATTGTTCATAAGCTCACTTACATCATTCATTGGTTTATCAATGATTTATTAAGTGTTTTCTTATCTATTAATACATTTTTATTACTGATAATATCTTTTTCCACGTATCACTTTCACCTTTAACTAACTGGTGTTTATCACTGATACACTCACTATTTTGGGGTATTTACACTTTCACTATTGCACTTTTTTTTGTTTCACTGTATATATTAAGTGTTACTTAGTGGGTAATCCCTATACTTATTTCTCTATTATTTCTCACTATTTCCTTATAACATAATACTTATTATTAATGACATTTGGTTATTTACATTTCATTAAATCTAACTTTAATAATTGGGTTAGTGTACTTTTCTTCACTAAGTTACTTTTTAATTGTCTTTTGTTTAAAACAGGTATATAAATTATTTCATTTATAACAATAATATTTGTTTTCCTTAGTGGATAGTTATTTGGGGTTTTGTTTACAGTATTCTATCTTTGAGTATACCATTTCTCCCTTTCATATGTGGTGTTTGTTATTTCTTAGCTTCACTTTGTCTTCTCTTCATTCTTCCTCTTCATCTTCTTTAACTTCAATTGTCTTCATTTTGATTCGGTTCTCCTCTTCTCATCTGGTTTAATTTCTATTTAGTTGTAGTAATTTGTTCACTTCCTTTTATTCTTCTTTGGTTCTGGTTTCTTACCTTCTTTTGTTAGTTCCTATTTGTTTGGTCAATCACCTTTTCTTTGTGTATGTTCCGTGGTTCCCTTCCTTTTGTTTTCTGTTGTTGGGTCAATCACTTGGGTTGGGTAATATCGTCGTTCGTCGTGTCATAATATTTATATTTTATTTATTTTTAAACATTTTATTTGATATGAAGTATATTTACATTTATAATTATCTTTTTTATCCCTGGTACTGGGGTGGCTTATTTGTGTTGTAACATAATGCCTCTCCTCTAAACTTGATCATTTTGATAAAACACTAGCATAGTTTTTTATGTAATTATCAGTTATATATAATCTTTTTCCTTTTCTTTCTTGTTTGTTTCTCCATTCTTTATTTCTCTTCTTACTTAATTCATTCCATTTTATTTGGATCTGTTTTTATTTATATTTCCCTTGGTGCATTCTCCCTTATACACAATTTTTTCCCTAACTTTTAGTAGCTGGTTTCTCTCATTACTACTCATTTTTTCTGAGACCAGAGGAACATCATCTCTGCTCAGTTTATTTTGATTGCTGGACCTTTCAACAGTCAATCTTAAATACCTTTTGTGTCAACTTGTGACTTAAATTAATAATAATAATATACTTTGGGATTGTCCACCTTGTGGTTTGTTTTTAGATCACTTTGGCCTTTTACTCATTCTTCCTTCCGCTATACCTTAGCTATATACTATCATCTACTCATACGGTTGATTGTTTTTATATTTATTCATATGTTAATTTCATCATATCTCACCTTTCATTATTTTGTTTTCAATGCTCATGGTGATCATTTTAATTATCTTAGACATTTCTATTCTTTTCTTAGTTATTTAGCAATATTCTGCTTTAGCCATAGCTTGTATATTTGTTTTATACATAACTTCTCTTTCTTGTACCAGTTCAGATTTTTTTTTTTCCTTAGAATACATTTGATTCATTATAATTTCAGGTATTTATCTCAGTAATTTTAGCTTGATTTTATTTTTGTTTATTTTATTCTGTATTAAATATCATTTTTGATAATTCTTTGTAAGTTAATTCTCTTACTTTAAAGGAATGTTTGTAGCTTATTCCTTTTTAGTTATTTTTTGTTTAATTATTATCGTAAGTTTGTGATTCTTACTTTTAGATATTTAGGAATTTGTGTAACTTATTCCTTATTATCTCACTTTTTTATTTTATACTTCATATATCAACCTTTTATTAGACTGTAAATTGATTTAAATTGAAAGGAATTTGTGTAACTGATTCCTTTGTTTTTTACATTATTATTCATTTATATTAATTTTTTCTATTCCGCATATATTATCTAGTAAGTTGCTCTTACAATCTTTTGGAATTTTGAAATATTATTTATTTCATTTCTAGTTATTTTATTCTTCTTCATAAAACTTTTTTATTGAAGTTTGGTTATAAACTCCCTTTATTTTTCTTGTATTTACATTGCTTATCTGGTAAGTATTATTACCATTATCTTTTGTGATAACGTATGGCCATATATTGGGTTATACATATTACTATTCATATTACTATACACTGGTCCTTGTTATTTATACTTTTGTAAGTTGACTTCTTTTCTTTCCTTGTTATTGCCTTCTCTTGTATATTTCACTCTTTGTTGATCTTCCCCTCTACTCCTTCAAATGTCTGATTTTCTACATTTATTCTGGATAATTTTTTAAGTTTGTTTATTATAGTTTAATTTTTCTTATTTAATTCGTCTTGGTTGTTGTCATTTCTTGTCTTGGTGATTTTTATTGGTCTAATTTAACTTTAATACTTCCTTCTATTCCATTGGGTTGCTTGGTCAGTAATTCGAAGATCAGTCCCTTTTCTTGGTGTATGGTATCTTCGCTTAGTTTACCCATGGTCCATCAGTTCCTCTGCACTTGTGGTTCGGATAACCCTGGCGTGTAGAACTATTTTCTTCCTTGTGATGTAGGTTTCTTCGGTCTCGTACCACAATTCCTCTACTACCATATGTCCCGTAGTATTAATGTCTACATCAATCATTTGATCGTTCTGTTGATTAATCAGAGAAGTTAATTGTGCCTCTCTCATTAATGTTATTTTTGCTTTTTTATTCGGTATTTCAATTTCTGGTGTGCTCCAGTGTTTTATTGACCTTCTTGATTTGTTATACTCTGTTTTGTTGTCAGTCATTTCTATCTCTGGCATCTTCCATCTAAGCATAGATTTGCTGGAATTTTCATCCACTGGTTGGTTTTGAATTCCTTTTATAATTTCCCTCAGAGTCCTCCTAAAATCTTTATACTTTATTAATTTGCTTTGGTAGGCAAGGGGCAAATTAAACACATCGATGAGTCCGTTCTTCATCATCTCCACTTCTTCTCTTGTTTTGATTAGTTTCCTTTTATATACCTTTCTCATTTCCTCTGTTTTCTTAATCTTCTTAATGATTCGATTCTTCTTTACTCTTCTACTGTTGGTTTTTATGTGCTTAATTTTCTTGGTGTCATTGTTATCTGTATGTTCAGAAAACAATATACTTGTTTCTTCTACAGTTTCCATCTCCTTCTGTGTTATTTTCTGATTCCCCGGTTCCCTGTTCTCATTCAACGTTTCTTTGATACTTTCAGAAGTGCTGTCTATTGTTTCATTCCATGGTTTGAAATCACTATCTAAAGTTTCCTGAAGTTGATTTACTGGGTAACTTGTTTCTTCCCATCTCTTGTTCATCCCCGTTTTTGTCCGTTTGACTTCTTCACGAAACTCTACTAGCATGAATCTTAATTCTTCTCTGTTCTTCTCACCATCTTCCTTCATTTGTCGTAGGAGTGTTTCATTACTATTTTCAATCTTTTTATTTACTATTTCTAGATCCTTCTTGACCTGTTTCTTCAGCTCTTCGCTCTTCTTTTCCAATGTCTCCTGACTTCTCTTCAGGTCTTCATGGTTGCTCTCCATTTTGTTATTCAGGAATTCCATTCCCTTTTGTAACGATTCTAATTTTTTATTCAAATCTTCCTTGTCCTGTCTTCTCTCTTCCTTGTCTGACTCTAATTTTTTATTCAATTCTTCATTCATTCCCATTTGTAATGATTCCAATTTTTTATTCAAATCTTCCTTGTCCTGTCTTCTTTGTTCCATCATTATCCTGAACATCTCCTGCGTGCTCAGGTCTTCTTTCTCAGTGGGTTTGGTAGGTTGGTCCCCTATTATCATTACTTCCACTTCCTGTTCTGGTTGAGGTAGATTTGGGTTTTCCAGTTGGTCCTCCTGTGGATGCTCTTCCAACAATTCTCCAATCATTTCCTCAACTTCTTCCATTTCTTCTTGGTTTTCTTCTTGGTTTGATGCTTCCTTACCTTTGAGCCTCGTAACCATACTATGTCTATTCATAACCTCCGCTAGTTATCCTTTCTAGCCTCACGTTGTTGGTCGCCAATCTGTAACGAGCTTGACGGGTACGTCCTTCTTATTTAAAGCCCCACGATGGGTTTGTCAATCTGTAACTATCTAGAAGACTCGTGCGTCTCTGTAAAAATGTGTTTACACTTGTTTATTATGTGTATAAGTGTTACTGTGTTGTGTTCGCCTCACACCGGTCGTTACAATAATGGTTGTCACTACTGAAGTCCGTAGCGTGGTCTAAATTATCAGTACAACCTACCTGTTTATTCATAGGGGTTGCGAATCCCGGGTGGCGCCAAATTGTTTATATTAAAACAATTAAATTTGTTAAATTACAAATTAAATAAGTGTTGTCAGCGTTGATGGCTGGGGCGTTCGAATGATTCCCGCCGCTGTACAGGTTGTCGTATTGTCCACTCGTGACGAGCGCTAGTTGGTTACTTAATAAAAAATTGCTAACACACATATATTATACAACGCCCTACGAAATAAAACGATGGTAATACTCTGTACTGTAATTTTAATGCAAATTCATTCATTAATTAATATGACAAAAGGATTATAAATGACTTAATAACAAATTGCTCCGGCTTAGAACATGAAACACAAACATCTCATAAGTTGGCGAAATTGGTTTTGAAACAAATTATTTTGATGCCGTCATGGCCTCTGTTTACATACAATATATTAATCTGTTCAAAATCTGGGGTTCTTTGGATTATAAAATAAAACATAAAAGCTGGTTACATTAAAAAAGTACACTACCATACCTTATACGTACTTAAAGAGTATAAAGTGTTTTTACAAATTGTTCGGTAGTGTCGTATTATTTGTTACAAAGTTCGCACACTAATGCGAGGTTATATTTTAATTAACAATTGTTCTACGTAAGTTGATTATGCTTTAAACCTTTGAAAGAAAATTAATTTTGTTTAATAGTGAGAAATTTTGATTGACTTGAGAAATATTTAAAGTAATTTGGTTTCTGGGATAAAGGAATTTAGTTGATACTTATCAGTTCAGACAGTGGTGATATGTTGTCGTCTGGGGTGATGGAAATTCTGCAATTTTGGGCTGGTTTAGGCTTCGGGCATCTTCTTCTATCTCGTCTTGGGACTCTCTGCTATTTAATTTCTTTTTATTTGGTTCCAGGACATCGTTTAATCTTAGAAGCTCTGCATCTACTCGTCATTGGTTCTTGTAGTCGATTTCTGAACGTCTTTTGAACTTTTTAATGTAAAATTTTAGTCATCACAATCTTGCGTACCTCTTACCCACGCGTCATTTTTCAAGTCTAATAAATTTAATGGAAAATTAGTATTCAACTAATTTAATTAATAATAGTTTCTATGGTAACAGAAACCCTTTGATTGGTTAAGGCCTCTTTCAAAAGCATTGTTATGAGATTTGAATTTTTTATTCAAATTTATTATAGATTTTCTGAATGATTTTATTCCTTTATCGTTCTTTTGGGGTAATAAATAATATCACTATTGTCGTTATTTCCTTTCAAAGTTTAAAATGATACCTCATAAGGTCATATTCTATTATACATTAACTTTAGTCTAATTATTTGACATCTGATAAATTACATATCTCTTTTAAATTAAACTTTTATAATAACATTTCTCTTTGAAAATGATTTACATATAATTACTGGCTATTTACTTGCCTTAGATTTGTAAATTTCCTTGTGAATTTGTTACAATCGACATTTGTGTGTGTCTGACAGTTATGCATTTTCATAGCCAAAAGTAGCCATGATGGTGTTTTACTTATTTCTTTTAAATTACATTTTAATTCAGCCTGATGGGCTTCACTTTGTTATTATAATTGTTTGTGTTGCGTTTTGATTCTGTTTGTGTTCTGATTACAAGTCAATATTTTAAAATATAACAATTAGGCTTATGGACTGCAAGTTCCTTTCAGCCATATCCTATTCATAACATTAAAACAAACAATTCTTTATAAGTTATTAGTTACTGTTGGTTTAACATTTATTTCATTCTTTTGCTATTACTTTGAGTGAGAAACATCATCACTTCTTTCAAACTCATTAAATTTATTTCCCTTCTAACATGGGGTGTTTTATTAATTGTATACTTAATTTTAATGCAAATTCTTATTTCATTACTACTACCTTCCTCCATTCCATGTTAATACAAACTGTTTTTACATGGGCTTTCTCCCTGAATAATACTACATCCTTTACTTATCTCTATTTTAAATACTATTTTTAATTATTCTTAATTATATGATTGTTCATAAGCTCACTTACATCATTGATTGGTTTATCAATGATTTATTAAGTGTTTTCTTATCTATTAATACATTTTTATTACTGATAATATCTTTTTCCACGTATCACTTTCACCTTTAACTAACTGGTGTTTATCACTGATACACTCACTATTTTGGGGTATTTACACTTTCACTATTGCACTTTTTTTTGTTTCACTGTATATATTAAGTGTTACTTAGTGGGTAATCCCTATACTTATTTCTCTATTATTTCTCACTATTTCCTTATAACATAATACTTATTATTAATGACATTTGGTTATTTACATTTCATTAAATCTAACTTTAATAATTGGGTTAGTGTACTTTTCTTCACTAAGTTACTTTTTAATTGTCTTTTGTTTAAAACAGGTATATAAATTATTTCATTTATAACAATAATATTTGTTTTCCTTAGTGGATAGTTATTTGGGGTTTTGTTTACAGTATTCTATCTTTGAGTATACCATTTCTCCCTTTCATATGTGGTGTTTGTTATTTCTTAGCTTCACTTTGTCTTCTCTTCATTCTTCCTCTTCATCTTCTTTAACTTCAATTGTCTTCATTTTGATTCGTTTCTCCTCTTCTCATCTGGTTTAATTTCTATTTAGTTGTAGTAATTTGTTCACTTCCTTTTATTCTTCTTTGGTTCTGGTTTCTTACCTTCTTTTGTTAGTTCCTATTTGTTTGGTCAATCACCTTTTCTTTGTGTATGTTCCGTGGTTCCCTTCCTTTTGTTTTCTGTTGTTGGGTCAATCACTTGGGTTGGGTAATATCGTCGTTCGTCGTGTCATAATATTTATATTTTATTTATTTTTAAACATTTTATTTGATATGAAGTATATTTACATTTATAATTATCTTTTTTATCCCTGGTACTGGGGTGGCTTATTTGTGTTGTAACATAATGCCTCTCCTCTAAACTTGATCATTTTGATAAAACACTAGCATAGTTTTTTATGTAATTATCAGTTATATATAATCTTTTTCCTTTTCTTTCTTGTTTGTTTCTCCATTCTTTATTTCTCTTCTTACTTAATTCATTCCATTTTATTTGGATCTGTTTTTATTTATATTTCCCTTGGTGCATTCTCCCTTATACACAATTTTTTCCCTAACTTTTAGTAGCTGGTTTCTCTCATTACTACTCATTTTTTCTGAGACCAGAGGAACATCATCTCTGCTCAGTTTATTTTGATTGCTGGACCTTTCAACAGTCAATCTTAAATACCTTTTGTGTCAACTTGTGACTTAAATTAATAATAATAATATACTTTGGGATTGTCCACCTTGTGGTTTGTTTTTAGATCACTTTGGCCTTTTACTCATTCTTCCTTCCGCTATACCTTAGCTATATACTATCATCTACTCATACGGTTGATTGTTTTTATATTTATTCATATGTTAATTTCATCATATCTCACCTTTCATTATTTTGTTTTCAATGCTCATGGTGATCATTTTAATTATCTTAGACATTTCTATTCTTTTCTTAGTTATTTAGCAATATTCTGCTTTAGCCATAGCTTGTATATTTGTTTTATACATAACTTCTCTTTCTTGTACCAGTTCAGATTTTTTTTTCCTTAGAATACATTTGATTCATTATAATTTCAGGTATTTATCTCAGTAATTTTAGCTTGATTTTATTTTTGTTTATTTTATTCTGTATTAAATATCATTTTTGATAATTCTTTGTAAGTTAATTCTCTTACTTTAAAGGAATGTTTGTACCTTATTCCTTTTTAGTTATTTTTTGTTTAATTATTATCGTAAGTTTGTGATTCTTACTTTTAGATATTTAGGAATTTGTGTAACTTATTCCTTATTATCTCACTTTTTTATTTTATACTTCATATATCAACCTTTTATTAGACTGTAAATTGATTTAAATTGAAAGGAATTTGTGTAACTGATTCCTTTGTTTTTTACATTATTATTCATTTATATTAATTTTTTCTATTCCGCATATATTATCTAGTAAGTTGCTCTTACAATCTTTTGGAATTTTGAAATATTATTTATTTCATTTCTAGTTATTTTATTCTTCTTCATAAAACTTTTTTATTGAAGTTTGGTTATAAACTCCCTTTATTTTTCTTGTATTTACATTGCTTATCTGGTAAGTATTATTACCATTATCTTTTGTGATAACGTATGGCCATATATTGGGTTATACATATTACTATTCATATTACTATACACTGGTCCTTGTTATTTATACTTTTGTAAGTTGACTTCTTTTCTTTCCTTGTTATTGCCTTCTCTTGTATATTTCACTCTTTGTTGATCTTCCCCTCTACTCCTTCAAATGTCTGATTTTCTACATTTATTCTGGATAATTTTTTAAGTTTGTTTATTATAGTTTAATTTTTCTTATTTAATTCGTCTTGGTTGTTGTCATTTCTTGTCTTGGTGATTTTTATTGGTCTAATTTAACTTTAATACTTCCTTCTATTCCATTGGGTTGCTTGGTCAGTAATTCGAAGATCAGTCCCTTTTCTTGGTGTATGGTATCTTCGCTTAGTTTACCCATGGTCCATCAGTTCCTCTGCACTTGTGGTTCGGATAACCCTGGCGTGTAGAACTATTTTCTTCCTTGTGATGTAGGTTTCTTCGGTCTCGTACCACAATTCCTCTACTACCATATGTCCCGTAGTATTAATGTCTACATCAATCATTTGATCGTTCTGTTGATTAATCAGAGAAGTTAATTGTGCCTCTCTCATTAATGTTATTTTTGCTTTTTTATTCGGTATTTCAATTTCTGGTGTGCTCCAGTGTTTTATTGACCTTCTTGATTTGTTATACTCTGTTTTGTTGTCAGTCATTTCTATCTCTGGCATCTTCCATCTAAGCATAGATTTGCTGGAATTTTCATCCACTGGTTGGTTGTGAATTCCTTTTATAATTTCCCTCAGAGTCCTCCTACAATCTTTATACTTTATTAATTTGCTTTGGTAGGCAAGGGGCAAATTAAACACATCGATGAGTCCGTTCTTCATCATCTCCACTTCTTCTCTTGTTTTGATTAGTTTCCTTTTATATACCTTTCTCATTTCCTCGGTTTTCTTAATCTTCTTAATGATTCGATTCTTCTTTACTCTTCTACTGTTGGTTTTTATGTGCTTAATTTTCTTGGTGTCATTGTTATCTGTATGTTCAGAAAACAATATACTTGTTTCTTCTACAGTTTCCATCTCCTTCTGTGTTATTTTCTGATTCCCCGGTTCCCTGTTCTCATTCAACGTTTCTTTGATACTTTCAGAAGTGCTGTCTATTGTTTCATTCCATGGTTTGAAATCACTATCTAAAGTTTCCTGAAGTTGATTTACTGGGTAACTTGTTTCTTCCCATCTCTTGTTCATCCCCGTTTTTGTCCGTTTGACTTCTTCACGAAACTCTACTAGCATGAATCTTAATTCTTCTCTGTTCTTCTCACCATCTTCCTTCATTTGTCGTAGGAGTGTTTCATTACTATTTTCAATCTTTTTATTTACTATTTCTAGATCCTTCTTGACCTGTTTCTTCAGCTCTTCGCTCTTTTTTTCCAATGTCTCCTGACTTCTCTTCAGGTCTTCATGGTTGCTCTCCATTTTGTTATTCAGGAATTCCATTCCCTTTTGTAACGATTCTAATTTTTTATTCAAATCTTCCTTGTCCTGTCTTCTCTCTTCCTTGTCTGACTCTAATTTTTTATTCACTTCTTCATTCATTCCCATTTGTAATGATTCCAATTTTTTATTCAAATCTTCCTTGTCCTGTCTTCTTTGTTCCATCATTATCCTGAACATCTCCTGCGTGCTCAGGTCTTCTTTCTCAGTGGGTTTGGTAGGTTGGTCCCCTATCATTACTTCCACTTCCTGTTCTGGTTGAGGTAGATTTGGGTTTTCCAGTTGGTCCTCCTGTGGATGCTCTTCCAACAATTCTCCAATCATTTCCTCAACTTCTATTTCCTCAACTTCTTCCATTTCTTCTTGGTTTGATGCTTCCTTACCTTTGAGCCTCGTAACCATACTATGTCTATTCATAACCTCCGCTAGTTATCCTTTCTAGCCTCACGTTGTTGGTCGCCAATCTGTAACGAGCTTGACGGGTACGTCCTTCTTATTTAAAGCCCCACGATGGGTTCGTCAATCTGTAATTATCTAGAAGACTCGTGCGTCTCTGTAAAAATGTGTTTACACTTGTTTATTATGTGTATAAGTGTTACTGTGTTGTGTTCGCCTCACACCGGTCGTTACAATAATGGTTGTCACTACTGAAGTCCATAGCGTGGTCTAAATTATCAGTACAACCTACCTGTTTATTCATAGGGGTTGCGAATCCCGGGTGGCGCCAAATTGTTTATATTAAAACAATTAAATTTGTTAAATTACAAATTAAATAAGTGTTGTCAGCGTTGACGGCTGGAGCGTTCGAATGATTCCCGCCGCTGTACAGGTTGTCGTATTGTCCACTCCTGACGAGCGCTAGTTGGTTACTTAATAAAAATTGCTAACACACATATTATACAACGCCCTACGAAATAAAACGATGGTAATACTCTGTACTGTAATTTTAATGCAAATTCATTCATTAATTAATATGACAAAAGGATTATAAATGATTTAATAACAAATTGCTCCGGCTTAGAACATGAAACACAAACATCTCAACGTTGGCGAAATTAGTTTTGAAACAAATTATTTTGATGCCGTCATGGCCTCTGTTTACATACAATATATTAATCTGTTCAAAATCTGGGGTTCTTTGGATTATAAAATAAAACATAAAAGCTGGTTACATTAAAAAAGTACACTACCATACCTTATACGTACTTAAAGAGTATAAAGTGTTTTTACAAATTGTTTGGTAGTGTCGTATTATTTGTTACAAAGTTCACACACTAATGGGAGGTTATATTTTACTAAATATCACTATAATATTGACGACTCGGAACACAATGTTTTTTATAAGTAAAAACGTAAAGTTTTACCTTACAGCCTAAACCGGCTTTCACCTATAGAAGGCTTCATCAGAGGCTGTCCTCTGATGAAGCCTTCTATAGGTGAAAGCCGGTTTAGGCTGTAAGGTAAAACTTTACGTTTTTACTTATAAAAAACATTGTGTTCCGAGTCGTCAATATTATAGTGATATTTAGTTAAGTAACGGACACGTCATGGACAACGAAATCCAAGAAGTTATATTTTAATTAACAATTGGGGTCTTTCACTAAATCCTGCGGCCAAAGACAACTTCCGTCTCCATGTTTGTTTTTTTTTCCGTGTTCGGTGTGTACTACAACTGTTTTCTTCACAAGTAACTAATGCCAGGTTATGGAGGTTATGTAGACAATGTAACTTAAATAAAATTTACTTTGTTAGTGTACAATAAAAGGGTGTATTTACTGGAAGTACAGAAATATTTTCCATTTATCGCACATAATTACGGTACACAGACGATTTTTGGAGGTTGTGTCTACGTTTAACAATGCAACTTAACCTTTTAGATTTTTAAAATTAATTAGATTTAACAAAAATTTCCTTTGCTAGTGTACATTAAATTATTGTATGCATACAAGGCTGCTGTACATAACATTAAAGGCTGTATTTATTCGAAGTACCGGAATTAAAACCTAGTTCCAATTTAGAACGTAGACCTATAACCTATTTGCATATTTTATTGGGGTTTATTGGCACATATTTTATTAAAAGGGTGTATTTATTGGAAGTACAGAAATTATTTTCCATTTATCGCACATAATTACGGTACACAGACGATTTTTGGAGGTTGTGTCTACGTTTAACAATGCAACTTAACCTTTTAGATTTTTAAAATTAATTAGATTTAACACAAATTTCCTTTGTTAGTGTACATTCAAAGGCTGTATTTATTGTATGGATAAAAGGCTGTATATACATTAAAGGCTGTATTTATTCGAATTAAAACCTATCGGTACTTCCAATTTAGAACGTATAACCTAGTAGGCTACGTTATTCGTACATACAGTATTTTATTGGTACATATTTTATTAAAAGGGTGTATTTATTGGAAGTACAGAAATTAGTTTCCATTTATCGCACATAATTACGGTACAGAGACGATTTTGGGAGGTTGTGTCTACGTTTAATTATCTAACTTAACCTTTTAGATTTTTAAAATTAATTAGACTTGTAGGGGTGTGTGCATGGCAGAACTACTTGTGCACCCACTTTATAATCATATTTTTGGTAACACTGAGAACTTTAAGCCTTCTTTTATGCTTAAACAAATTATATATAAACTTAATTATAGAAAAGCAAAAAGCAAATATGTAATTCAAAAGACTAATTTGCTCTAATAAACACATGCTGCAGTTAAAAACAAAAGAGTTTTTACTTGCCTAACTAATCATTAGTTACTAATGTGACAGTTGGAGCTGCTTTTTCTGCAAAAGCTGGGGTATGTTGGATTCAAGAGTGGTTAAATTAAGTCATAAATCTGAGTGTGCGTCAAGTCTATTTGTGTGCTTGCTTTTCACTTGAGATGAAAATCCCATTTCACTCAAGAATGAGGTGGTGAATGGGATGAGCAATTCCGAAAGTTCAGGATATTCATCTCTTAAAGATATCCAGAACTTTGTTAAGTCAGAATCTAAAAGTTTATGGATTTTGTTGTCCATGACATGTCTCATGTTATCACTAACTATACAAAATAATTTACTAAAAATTTAGTTTTAATCCCAGCATCACAGATGATATCACACAATTGCTCATTTAGTTTTACTGACAACATGTTAGAACTTTCAAAATACAAGAATGGGTCTTGAATCCAATTGAATTCACTGTATCCCTCTGGGAAGCAACTTTCAATCTGGTTATAGAGAGTTAAACATCAGAGCTGGTAAAAAACAATGGTAGAGCATGAATAACAAAAATGTACAGTTTAGACTATGTACAAAACAGGTTGAATTTAAATTGTTAAAATGATATATCTTAGTTATTTACATGTAGTAGCTTTTTAAGACACAGTAAATAAATTTCCGAACCTGACTTTGCAACCCACCAAATGCCCTCTCGGGACCCTGCAGTGGCTCATGCCCAATAGGTTAAGAAATGCTGAACTAAAGGCATGTTTGTGGAGTGAAACATAAAAGATAACCCAGACTTCTAAAATGCTCTTAGTGAAATGGGATTTTCAGGAGTAACAACACACTATTTGGTTAACAAGCACATTTTACTAATATTCTAATACCAAGTCAATTAGATAGCTTAAATGTGTAGTACTCTATGTGATGCTGATCACATACTGTTAATCAGCAGCACTGCAGAATATTCTAGAGCCACACTCTTGGCATTCATCTGGAACTTTATCACATTAGCCTGATAATTAGGATGTTGCCTATCAAATCATCACCGGAATCTACACTGTTGACTGTAAACAAATACAATAAATTCCTTTTGTGATCACTTTGGGCCAATATGAATTTAATAGCACTAGCCGAATAATAACAATAACTGATAACAAGATTATGCAAGATTTGCCATTACTTTCCTATACCTGTGATTACAGGCATATTGATATACCTGTTACTATGTATAGAGGTGTTACTATACATATTGTATGTTAAAACTGTGAGGTGTATTTTATAATCTGGAACATTTTATACCAAATGATTTAATCACAAAAGATTATGTAAAACACAAAATTACAACAAACACACCAAAAGTATCTATAGAAATTAAAAAAAAAACAAAATTATATAAATGACAAATTATTCAATAAATGATTAAATATGTACCATAATTTATTAGATACTGCAATTATGTTTTATAGAAACAAACATCCACTAGCAGCTACAAAACCAATTTTCCCTATAATGTACTTAGCAAGATCCTGATCTTTTAGATACATTGTTGGATTGTTAATGCTAGCATTTTTTTATTCTTTTCCCTAAACATTTTGAAACTATAATTTCAAAGTGATAGTACCTGAGATGCCTTTCCATTGTGTTTCCTTTTGCTCCAAAAAAAATATTTTGTTGTGTTGATGTCTTTATTCTTTAAAATTTTGTGTGAGGGAGATTGCAAAATTTTTAACTGAACTGTAGCATTTCATTGTCTCAGTTTTTTGTCATTTTTTGTGCTACTGTAAAGTGTTCACTTTTTATTTACACCTAAGTCATGCCGTTTTTATTTTACATTTTTACACTTTCTGTCAAGCTACTGTAAAGCTACATTAAAATATACAATTTTATTTTTAAAAAATTATCAAATCAAGCACTTGTCTGTAATAACTGAAATATATGAGAGTTTTATTTAAGGTTATTGCTGGCTCTCACATCCTACCTTCCAGTATTTGCGTATCATCCGTCAGAAATGTGAATAACTCAACAGGATACTAAGTCATTCTTTCTACTGTTCAGATGCATTTAGCATGTACACCAGAGGCAGATTTATGCATAGGCAAAGTAGGCTACTGCCTACGGGCAGCAAATGTTGTAAAGGTCGTTATGTTGTTTTTATACCTAAGAGATGTTTCAAATGCCGCTCCATTTCATCTCAATATGATAAGAAGCTTTTAAAAATATATATTGTTTAGTAACAAGGCTTATTACATAAAGAGAATAGTTCATCATTTACTTCTGATCTGTATATGAAGTAGGCCCTACATCGTTTTTTCACAATTACATTTACATACATTATATATATATGATACTTCCATTATATTAATTATTTAACTATTAATTTGTTTACATTCAAATTTCGAACATCCTTTACCGACTCTGTAATTTGACATGAGTGAATGTCAATAGATGCCACTAGCTGCTAACAGACAGACTATGAGCATAGTATAATTTCATACCCAACTCTAGTGCCAGTTGAGCTTCAACCTGCCGAGGAGGGAAATAAGAGGTCTACACATAGTACGTGTCCGTTAAACACCTGTTGTATTTTACATAAATCGTTAAATATATATTCATCAAATAAATTGATAAGCAAAAAGTGATAAGTGAAAGGATGATTATGTCAAAAGATGTGTATATAATGTATTTTCATTTATTATGTTAGGGCAATATTAGTGGAATGATAATATTCTACCACTACTGTATTACAGTATACAAATGTAGTGATATATCTTGGCACAATACTATGTAATAAATTTGGATAAAAGGCTCATTTCAAATAGAAAGGATAGCTGGTGTGATCAGTCATAACAAATTTGTATTAGTTTTTTGAGAATTTGTTCCTATCAAACTGCAATAAGCATATTTTCAAACCTTTATGGATGTGTGTCAAGGAATTTACAGATTGCACCAAAAGAAACAGTTAAAATATATCTTTTCAATTAAACAAAAATTGGTCTTGTAATATCAGTCAGTAATACAGCAGGAACTAATCAGTTAATTGCTATTACAAAATGCCTTATTCCTTTTTCATGACGATCAGATTTTGCTATACGCCTGCATAAGTAAAAATTATTAAATTGCTTAACTCTCAACACAAAGTATTTAAACTATTTAACATGAAAAGTTCATCATGTCACATATTCTAGTAACAAGGTAAGTTTTTGGAATACTGTTTTAGCTGAATTTATACACTAGGAGGACACTCAGCATTTAGTTTGTGTGTGTAACTCTGGTTAATCAAAGAGAATTATTTGTGTAAATTCAAATTTAGTAATACAAATCTACTACCATAAAGGCCTGGAATGCTATGCGTTAAAGAATTTTAATTAACTGGGGAAATCTGGTTTACATAACATTATTTCTGAAAATAATAATCCTGAAATGTAATCAGTACTTATATCAAGTTAAGTGCAATAATTAAATAGATTCTTCAACTTGCACGTTGCAAAATTCAGGTGCTAATCCTTTACTTTATTTTTAATTCAACATCAATTTATGTTCAGCAACGTTAAAAAAAAAACATGTTATGGCCTCTGAGAAAGAACACAGTGAGTGGAAGCTGGCTTAAATGAAGGTAAACATTTTATCTAATAATTAGTGTCCCGAGTTAGAAAACATGTGCAATACATATTATAAAAAGAAGGATATTGTTTTTACTTCCATGTTCCATAAGGAAATGGATGGCAAAAAAAATCGTGTTCGAGATAAGGGCTGATTCTGATTGTACTACCCTCAATACATAAAGAAGTAATTTTTTGAAAGATGTCTGTGTATAGAATTTTGTCTATGGTGAATGATAATTGCCGCAAATTCAAATAATTTTTTGCATATTGTAGAGGACTCAAGGTCTGTTGATTTTGGTGAAGATCGGTTAAGGAGAAGGGGTAGTTTACCTGCAACGTTTTATGTTTTAACAAGAGTAAAGTACTTAATTTTGATAAATAAAGTATCCTGAAAAGGTCATAATAATCCACTCTAGAAAGGTAGATGAAATATCGATAAATGAAAAGGGGTAGGGGGAAGTTGAAGGGGAGGGGATAATTTTCTATAATTTAAAATGATAGGTGAAGGGGAGGGGATAATTTTTTATATGTGTACTACATTATCGGCAACGATGAAGTAGTTTGTTGATAAAATTCCTTTCCAGGCTGTTTGGCCATGGTCCAATGTATTCTGCAAAACCAGACGTTTCGGAAGTGCCATCGACTGCCATTATCAGTGAAAATCAAGTGCGCTAATGTGAGGTGGTAGATGTTAGTGACCACAATTCTGTGGTTGAGGCTGAAGATAGAAGTAGTTTCTGTAGAAATATTTCATTTCTAAAACGATTTTAAATATAAATCTTAAAACATGGAAGTCATGTATGGTTCTCCACACATTAGATTGTACTGGGTTCTAAATTGGAAGTAGAATTCTTGAAAAGAACGAATCCATAATATTTTTACCATGTGGGGCGCATTCCTTGAAACATGTGGGTGTTAATGCTGCAAAACTCAATGCAGATGTGATGACATTTTTCGGGCATGTTGCAAGTCTTTACTCATTTTTCTCTAGCAGCCCTAGAGAAAAATGTTGGGAAGTTTTGAAAAAGCACATTCCTTTATCACTGCAGAGCTTCCCTGAAACAAGATGAAGTGAGAGGATCCAAGCTGTCAAACCGATAGTTAAGCACTACCCAGGAGTACTTAAATTGTTGGATATACTTTAGAAGAGATGTCTTCTAGTCTAACTCCCTCTGCTTACAACATCATATTAGGGTTTAAGAAATATTTCAATTCCACAAAGAGCTTAATGTTGGCATCATTTTGGTTCAAAGTGCTTTCATATATTGACTAAAAAAATGTTGTTATTCAAAGCAAAGGAATCACACTCGTTGAAATAACTCTAGTGGAAGATTTGCTGACAGAATTGAAATTGTTGCGTGATAACCCAGACAGCATAATTGAAGAACCAAACTTAATTGCAAAAGAACTAATAAAAGTTCCTCCTGAATCTCCCAAAAGGTGGAAAAAAAGTACAGATCAATCCAATAGTGATTTTTCAGTAAACAAAGATCAAGAAAATAAATTTAAAACCTCAGTCATGTACCCAGTATTAGAGTTTGTAATGGGCAACATAAAAACACGATTCACTGCAATTAGTTCAATTCTTGACTTGTTTCCACCAGTATTGAACTTTACGGACATGGAAAATGATGAATTAGAATTGAAAGTAAAAGTTCTCATTAGCAAGTTTAAAAAGGAATTGGCAATGGATCTATTTGAAGAAATATTACACTTGAAGAACATTTATAAAACAAAGTTTGAATCAGAAAAGAATCCACTAAGCCTACTCCAAAAACCTTCAAACTGTATTTGTGAACTTCTGTCTTGCCTATAGGCTTTTCTGTACTATTCCAGTTACAGTTTCGTCTCCTGAAAAATCTTTGAGCAGTATAGCGAATTCACTGAAAACTTGGCAGAGAAGCACTACCTACCAAGAAAGGCTTAATAATTTGGCAATTTTAGCTATTACAAATGAATTGGCTAACAGTATTCCACTCTAACCCATTATTAATACTTAATCATTTGGGTGTTAACAGAAACTGCACATTGCTTTTTATTGCATTATGTTGAAAAAAGGATTTTAATGTACTTGTTTGGTTATAGGCCTACGTTAGATTGTACTGTGTTCTAAATTGGAAGTAGGTTTTAATTCCGGTACTTCGAATAAATACAGCCTTTTATCCATACAATAAATACAGCCTTTGAATGTACACTAAGTAAGGAAATGTTTGTTAAGTCTAATTAATTTTAAAAATCTAAAAGGTTAAGTTAGATAATTAAACGTTGACACACCCTCCCAAAATCGTCTCTGTACCGTAATTATGTGCGATAAATGGAAACTAATTTCTGTACTTCCAATAAATACACCCTTTTAATAAAATATGTGCCAGTAAACCCCAATAAAATATGCACCAATAACGAAGCCTACTATCTAAGTTAGATAATTAAACGTAGACACAACCTCCCAAAAACGTCTCTGTACCGTAATTATGTGTGATAAATGGAAACTAATTTCTGTACTTCCAATAAATACACCCTTTTAATAAAATATGTACCAATAAACTCCAATAAAATATGTACGAATAACGTAGCCTACTAGGTTATACGTTCTAAATTGGAAGTACGGATAGGTTTTAATTCGAATAAATACAGCCTTTAATGTATATACAGCCTTTTATCTATACAATAAATACAGCCTTTGAATGTACACTAACAAGGAAATTTTTGTTAAATCTAATTAATTTTAAAAATCTAAAAGGTTAAGTTACATTGTTAAACGTAGACACAACCTCCAAAAATCGTCTGTGTACCGTAATTATGTGCAATAAATGGAAACTAATTTCTTTACTTCCAATAAATACACCCTTTTAATAAAATATGTGCCAATACTCTGAATTCAAATTAAATAAAGAAAAAAGGAATTGTGTGTGTGTGTGTGTGTGTTTTCTGTGGTTGAGGCTGAAGATAGAAGTAGTTTCTGTAGAAATATTTCATTTCTAAAACGATTTTAAATATAAATCTTAAAACATGGAAGTCATGTATAGTTCTCCACACGGATATTTTCATTATTTGCATCAAATAGTATTATTGTTTAATACACGTTCTATCCAGATCAAATTATGTGTATACAGTTCTGGAAAAATTAGAAATACAATTTTTTTTTGTTTATTTTAAACTGTATTATGTTTGGAAGTATCCTAAAGTAAATTTAACATTAATCATGTCAATCAATGAGGCCAGTCTAGTTTTTTAAGGCTAGGAGAATTCTTGAAATGTTTGGAGCATCAGTAGGTCATCATGATGGATCTAATAATCAAACTTCAGTTTCTGTGAAAAACTGGCAGATTTGAGTAGCCACTTGATAAAGGATGGTATCGTAAAAGCAACAATTCTTTCAGAATTATTTTATAACCCTGTCAGTCTGCAAATAACTATCACTCCTTTAGATCATCAGCAGATTTAAACTTTTCTTATTTGTGCTAGGAATGTATCATGTAAAATTGCTGGAAGCATGGTATACAAAGTTTCTATTATCCTTTTCAAGGTTGATGACCAAAACAAAAAGTACTACTTATAATTCATCATTGTAGCAGTTACACAGCAGTATACTAAACATCTCTTGGTTAATACCTGTACTCTGGTCAGGTAGGACACAATGAATCATTCAAAACAAGTACAATTCAGTGTCAATGTCTAGTGTTTATGTGTCACTGCTACCCATAGTGAATCATTTGTATTGTACATAACAAATAGTATTCCGACTGTACACGTTTTTCATCTGACAAGAATTTTATACTTAGGCAAACTCATTTAATGGTGTAACCTTCTGTAATATGTGCCAAACAAGTATTCATAAAATTAATATTTGTGTCAAATTGTGTTTTATTTATTTCAAACAAAATCTGTTTTGTGGACATAACTTTATGTCCAATACAATTATTATGTTATTTCTTTTTAGTATCCCTTACAGATTTGCGTGATCAAAACTTTTAATACTAAAACTTTTTTTCAGCTGATAACCATGCTTTGTTGAGATTATTAAAGAAAAGTTTTGCTCATTCAGTGATGTGGCATCTTCAGTGATAAAGTTGAGTCTCATCGTGGTAAAACTACTGAAGACTTCATAGAATTGGAAAATTAATGAGAATAATATTCTTACAACCAGTGACAAGAATTATGAACTTAAAACAGTGGAATGAATTACTGAATACCAGATACACTCAACTGCTAAAACAAACACACTTATATTACAACAGTTCTCTTTATATAATTATCCAGGACACACTGTATAGCCTACAAACAGTAATAAAAAAATCACAGTAGTTTACAACAATTGATCATTTGTCACTTTTATTAAAAACTGCTTTCTAATATCATCCTATATGAATGCACAACCTACTACACCAACTTTCTAAAACTCAGCTGGTGGCAACATCCTAATTATCAGGCTAATGTGATAAAGTTCCAGATGAATGCCAAGAGTGTGGCTCTAGAATATTCTGCAGTGCTGCTGATTAACAGTATGTGATCAGCATCACATAGAGTACTACACATTTAAGCTATCTAATTGACTTGGTATTAGAATATTAGTAAAATGTGCTTGTTAACCAAATAGTGTGTTGTTACTCCTGAAAATCCCATTTCACTAAGAGCATTTTAGAAGTCTGGGTTATCTTTTATGTTTCACTCCACAAACATGCCTTTAGTTCAGCATTTCTTAACCTATTGGGCATGAGCCACTGCAGGGTCCCGAGAGGGCATTTGGTGGGTTGCAAAGTCAGGTTCGGAAATTTATTTACTGTGTCTTAAAAAGCTACTACATGTAAATAACTAAGATATATCATTTTAACAATTTAAATTCAACCTGTTTTGTACATAGTCTAAACTGTACATTTTTGTTATTCATGCTCTACCATTGTTTTTTACCAGCTCTGATGTTTAACTCTCTATAACCAGATTGAAAGTTGCTTCCCAGAGGGATACAGTGAATTCAATTGGATTCAAGACCCATTCTTGTATTTTGAAAGTTCTAACATGTTGTCAGTAAAACTAAATGAGCAATTGTGTGATATCATCTGTGATGCTGGGATTAAAACTAAATTTTTAGTAAATTATTTTGTATAGTTAGTGATAACATGAGACATGTCATGGACAACAAAATCCATAAACTTTTAGATTCTGACTTAACAAAGTTCTGGATATCTTTAAGAGATGAATATCCTGAACTTTCGGAGTTGCTCATCCCATTCACCACCTCATTCTTGAGTGAAATGGGATTTTCATCTCAAGTGAAAAGCAAGCACACAAATAGACTTGACGCACACTCAGATTTATGACTTAATTTAACCACTCTTGAATCCAACATACCCCAGCTTTTGCAGAAAAAGCAGCTCCAACTGTCACATTAGTAACTAATGATTAGTTAGGCAAGTAAAAACTCTTTTGTTTTTAACTTCAGCATGTGTTTATTAGAGCAAATTAGTCTTTTGAATTACATATTTGCTTTTTGCTTTTCTATAATTAAGTGTATATATAATTTGTTTAAGCATAAAAGAAGGCTTAAAGTTCTCAGTGTTACCAAAAATATGATTATAAAGTGGGTGCACAAGTAGTTCTGCCATGCACACACCCCTACAAGTCTAATTAATTTTAAAAATCTAAAAGGTTAAGTTAGATAATTAAACGTAGACACAACCTCCCAAAATCGTCTCTGTACCGTAATTATGTGCGATAAATGGAAACTAATTTCTGTACTTCCAATAAATACACCCTTTTAATAAAATATGTACCAATAAACTCCAATAAAATACTGTATGTACGAATAACGTAGCCTACTAGGTTATACGTTCTAAATTGGAAGTACCGATAGGTTTTAATTCGAATAAATACAGCCTTTAATGTATATACAGCCTTTTATCCATACAATAAATACAGCCTTTGAATGTACACTAACAAAGGAAATTTGTGTTAAATCTAATTAATTTTAAAAATCTAAAAGGTTAAGTTAGATAATTAAACGTAGACACAACCTCCAAAAATCGTCTGTGTACCGTAATTATGTGCGATAAATGGAAAATAATTTCTGTACTTCCAATAAATACACCCTTTTAATAAAATATGTGCCAATAAACCCCAATAAAATATGCAAATAGGTTATAGGTCTACGTTCTAAATTGGAACTAGGTTTTAATTCCGGTACTTCGAATAAATACAGCCTTTAATGTTATGTACAGCAGCCTTGTATGCATACAATAATTTAATGTACACTAACAAAGGAAATTTTTGTTAAATCTAATTAATTTTAAAAATCTAAAAGGTTAAGTTGCATTGTTAAACGTAGACACAACCTCCAAAAATCGTCTGTGTACCGTAATTATGTGCGATAAATGGAAAATTATTTCTGTACTTCCAGTAAATACACCCTTTTATTGTACACTAACAAAGTAAATTTTATTTAAGTTACATTGTCTACATAACCTCCATAAACTGGCATTAGTTACTTGTGAAGAAAACAGTTCTAGTACACATCGAACACGAAAAAAAATACAAACGTGGAGACGAAAGTTCTCTTTGGCCGCAGGAAACAGTGAAAGACCCGTAGACCCAACAATTGTTCTACGTAAGTTGATTATGCTTTAAACCTTTAAAAGAAAATTAATTTTGTTTAATAGTGAGAAATTTTGATTGATTTGAGAAATATTTAAAGTAATTTGGTTTCTGGGATAAAGGAATTTAGTTGATACTTATCAGTTCAGACAGTGGTGATATGTTGTCGTCTGGGGTGATGGAAATTCTGCAATTTTGGGCTGGTTTAGGCTTCGGGCATCTTCTTCTATCTCGTCTTGGGACTCTCTGCTATTTAATTTCTTTTTATTTGGTTCCAGGACATCGTTTAATCTTAGAAGCTCTGCATCTACTCGTCATTGGTTCTTGTAGTCGATTTCTGAACGTCTTTTGAACTTTTTAATGTAAAATTTTAGTCATCACAATCTTGCGTACCTCTTACCCACGCGTCATTTTTCAAGTCTAATAAATTTAATGGAAAATTAGTATTCAACGGCCCGTTTCTATGGTAACAGAAACCCTTTGATTGGTTAAGGCCTCTTTCAAAAGCATTGTTATGAGATTTGAATTTTTTATTCAAATTTATTATAGATTTTCTGAATGATTTTATTCCTTTATCGTTCTTTTGGGGTAATAAATAATATCACTATTGTCGTTATTTCCTTTCAAAGTTTAAAATGATACCTCATAAGGTCATATTCTATTATACATTAACTTTAGTCTAATTATTTGACATCTGGTAAATTACATATCTCTTTTAAATTAAACTTTTATAATAACATTTCTCTTTGAAAATGATTTACATATAATTACTGGCTATTTACTTGCCTTAGATTTGTAAATTTCCTTGTGAATTTGTTACAATCGACATTTGTGTGTGTCTGACAGTTATGCATTTTCATAGCCAAAAGTAGCCATGATGGTATTTTACTTATTTCTTTTAAATTACATTTTAATTCAGCCTGATGGGCTTCACTTTGTTATTATAATTGTTTGTGTTGCGTTTTGATTCTGTTTGTGTTCTGATTACAAGTCAATATTTTAAAATATAACAATTAGGCTTATGGACTGCAAGTTCCTTTCAGCCATATCCTATTCATAACATTAAAACAAACAATTCTTTATAAGTTATTAGTTACTGTTGGTTTAACATTTATTTCATTCTTTTGCTATTACTTTGAGTGAGAAACATCATCACTTCTTTCAAACTCATTAAATTTATTTCCCTTCTAACATGGGGTGTTTTATTAATTGTATACTTAATTTTAATGCAAATTCTTATTTCATTACTACTACCTTCCTCCATTCCATATTAATACAAACTGTTTTTACATGGGCATTCTCCCTGAATAATACTACATCCTTTACTTATCTCTATTTTAAATACTATTTTTAATTATTCTTAATTATATGATTGTTCATAAGCTCACTTACATCATTGATTGGTTTATCAATGATTTATTAAGTGTTTTCTTATCTATTAATACATTTTTATTACTGATAATATCTTTTTCCACGTATCACGTTCACCTTTAACTAACTGGTGTTTATCACTGATACACTCACTATTTTGGGGTATTTACACTTTCACTATTGCACTTTTTTTTGTTTCACTGTATATATTAAGTGTTACTTAGTGGGTAATCCCTATACTTATTTCTCTATTATTTCTCACTATTTCCTTATAACATAATACTTATTATTAATGACATTTGGTTATTTACATTTCATTAAATCTAACTTTAATAATTGGGTTAGTGTACTTTTCTTCACTAAGTTACTTTTTAATTGTCTTTTGTTTAAAACAGGTATATAAATTATTTCATTTATAACAATAATATTTGTTTTCCTTAGTGGATAGTTATTTGGGGTTTTGTTTACAGTATTCTATCTTTGAGTATACCATTTCTCCCTTTCATATGTGGTGTTTGTTATTTCTTAGCTTCACTTTGTCTTCTCTTCATTCTTCCTCTTCATCTTCTTTAACTTCAATTGTCTTCATTTTGATTCGTTTCTCCTCTTCTCATCTGGTTTAATTTCTATTTAGTTGTAGTAATTTGTTCACTTCCTTTTATTCTTCTTTGGTTCTGGTTTCTTACCTTCTTTTGTTAGTTCCTATTTGTTTGGTCAATCACCTTTTCTTTGTGTATGTTCCGTGGTTCCCTTCCTTTTGTTTTCTGTTGTTGGGTCAATCACTTGGGTTGGGTAATATCGTCGTTCGTCGTGTCATAATATTTATATTTTATTTATTTTTAAACATTTTATTTGATATGAAGTATATTTACATTTATAATTATCTTTTTTATCCCTGGTACTGGGGTGGCTTATTTGTGTTGTAACATAATGCCTCTCCTCTAAACTTGATCATTTTGATAAAACACTAGCATAGTTTTTTATGTAATTATCAGTTATATATAATCTTTTTCCTTTTCTTTCTTGTTTGTTTCTCCATTCTTTATTTCTCTTCTTACTTAATTCATTCCATTTTATTTGGATCTGTTTTTATTTATATTTCCCTTGGTGCATTCTCCCTTATACACAATTTTTTCCCTAACTTTTAGTAGCTGGTTTCTCTCATTACTACTCATTTTTTCTGAGACCAGAGGAACATCATCTCTGCTCAGTTTATTTTGATTGCTGGACCTTTCAACAGTCAATCTTAAATACCTTTTGTGTCAACTTGTGACTTAAATTAATAATAATAATATACTTTGGGATTGTCCACCTTGTGGTTTGTTTTTAGATCACTTTGGCCTTTTACTCATTCTTCCTTCCGCTATACCTTAGCTATATACTATCATCTACTCATACGGTTGATTGTTTTTATATTTATTCATATGTTAATTTCATCATATCTCACCTTTCATTATTTTGTTTTCAATGCTCATGGTGATCATTTTAATTATCTTAGACATTTCTATTCTTTTCTTAGTTATTTAGCAATATTCTGCTTTAGCCATAGCTTGTATATTTGTTTTATACATAACTTCTCTTTCTTGTACCAGTTCAGATTTTTTTTTTCCTTAGAATACATTTGATTCATTATAATTTCAGGTATTTATCTCAGTAATTTTAGCTTGATTTTATTTTTGTTTATTTTATTCTGTATTAAATATCATTTTTGATAATTCTTTGTAAGTTAATTCTCTTACTTTAAAGGAATGTTTGTACCTTATTCCTTTTTAGTTATTTTTTGTTTAATTATTATCGTAAGTTTGTGATTCTTACTTTTAGATATTTAGGAATTTGTGTAACTTATTCCTTATTATCTCACTTTTTTATTTTATACTTCATATATCAACCTTTTATTAGACTGTAAATTGATTTAAATTGAAAGGAATTTGTGTAACTGATTCCTTTGTTTTTTACATTATTATTCATTTATATTAATTTTTTCTATTCCGCATATATTATCTAGTAAGTTGCTCTTACAATCTTTTGGAATTTTGAAATATTATTTATTTCATTTCTAGTTATTTTATTCTTCTTCATAAAACTTTTTTATTGAAGTTTGGTTATAAACTCCCTTTATTTTTCTTGTATTTACATTGCTTATCTGGTAAGTATTATTACCATTATCTTTTGTGATAACGTATGGCCATATATTGGGTTATACATATTACTATTCATATTACTATACACTGGTCCTTGTTATTTATACTTTTGTAAGTTGACTTCTCCTTTTCTTTCCTTGTTATTGCCTTCTCTTGTATATTTCACTCTTTGTTGATCTTCCCCTCTACTCCTTCAAATGTCTGATTTTCTACATTTATTCTGGATAATTTTTTAAGTTTGTTTATTATAGTTTAATTTTTCTTATTTAATTCGTCTTGGTTGTTGTCATTTCTTGTCTTGGTGATTTTTATTGGTCTAATTTAACTTTAATACTTCCTTCTATTCCATTGGGTTGCTTGGTCAGTAATTCGAAGATCAGTCCCTTTTCTTGGTGTATGGTATCTTCGCTTAGTTTACCCATGGTCCATCAGTTCCTCTGCACTTGTGGTTCGGATAACCCTGGCGTGTAGAACTATTTTCTTCCTTGTGATGTAGGTTTCTTCGGTCTCGTACCACAATTCCTCTACTACCATATGTCCCGTAGTATTAATGTCTACATCAATCATTTGATCGTTCTGTTGATTAATCAGAGAAGTTAATTGTGCCTCTCTCATTAATGTTATTTTTGCTTTTTTATTCGGTATTTCAATTTCTGGTGTGCTCCAGTGTTTTATTGACCTTCTTGATTTGTTATACTCTGTTTTGTTGTCAGTCATTTCTATCTCTGGCATCTTCCATCTAAGCATAGATTTGCTGGAATTTTCATCCACTGGTTGGTTTTGAATTCCTTTTATAATTTCCCTCAGAGTCCTCCTAAAATCTTTATACTTTATTAATTTGCTTTGGTAGGCAAGGGGCAAATTAAACACATCGATGAGTCCGTTCTTCATCATCTCCACTTCTTCTCTTGTTTTGATTAGTTTCCTTTTATATACCTTTCTCATTTCCTCTGTTTTCTTAATCTTCTTAATGATTCGATTCTTCTTTACTCTTCTACTGTTGGTTTTTATGTGCTTAATTTTCTTGGTGTCATTGTTATCTGTATGTTCAGAAAACAATATACTTGTTTCTTCTACAGTTTCCATCTCCTTCTGTGTTATTTTCTGATTCCCCGGTTCCCTGTTCTCATTCAACGTTTCTTTGATACTTTCAGAAGTGCTGTCTATTGTTTCATTCCATGGTTTGAAATCACTATCTAAAGTTTCCTGAAGTTGATTTACTGGGTAACTTGTTTCTTCCCATCTCTTGTTCATCCCCGTTTTTGTCCGTTTGACTTCTTCACGAAACTCTACTAGCATGAATCTTAATTCTTCTCTGTTCTTCTCACCATCTTCCTTCATTTGTCGTAGGAGTGTTTCATTACTATTTTCAATCTTTTTATTTACTATTTCTAGATCCTTCTTGACCTGTTTCTTCAGCTCTTCGCTCTTCTTTTCCAATGTCTCCTGACTTCTCTTCAGGTCTTCATGGTTACTCTCCATTTTGTTATTCAGGAATTCCATTCCCTTTTGTAACGATTCTAATTTTTTATTCAAATCTTCCTTGTCCTGTCTTCTCTCTTCCTTGTCTGACTCTAATTTTTTATTCAATTCTTCATTCATTCCCATTTGTAATGATTCCAATTTTTTATTCAAATCTTCCTTGTCCTGTCTTCTTTGTTCCATCATTATCCTGAACATCTCCTGCGTGCTCAGGTCTTCTTTCTCAGTGGGTTTGGTAGGTTGGTCCCCTATCATTACTTCCACTTCCTGTTCTGGTTGAGGTAGATTTGGGTTTTCCAGTTGGTCCTCCTGTGGATGCTCTTCCAACAATTCTCCAATCATTTCCACAACTTCTATTTCCTCAACTTCTTCCATTTCTTCTTGGTTTTCTTCTTGGTTTGATGCTTCCTTACCTTTGAGCCTCGTAACCATACTATGTCTATTCATAACCTCCGCTAGTTATCCTTTCTAGCCTCACGTTGTTGGTCGCCAATCTGTAACGAGCTTGACGGGTACGTCCTTCTTATTTAAAGCCCCACGATGGGTTTGTCAATCTGTAACTATCTAGAAGACTCGTGCGTCTCTGTAAAAATGTGTTTACACTTGTTTATTATGTGTATAAGTGTTACTGTGTTGTGTTCGCCTCACACCGGTCGTTACAATAATGGTTGTCACTACTGAAGTCCGTAGCGTGGTCTAAATTATCAGTACAACCTACCTGTTTATTCATAGGGGTTGCGAATCCCGGGTGGCGCCAAATTGTTTATATTAAAACAATTAAATTTGTTAAATTACAAATTAAATAAGTGTTGTCAGCATTGATGGCTGGGGCGTTCGAATGATTCCCGCCGCTGTACAGGTTGTCGTATTGTCCACTCGTGACGAGCGCTAGTTGGTTACTTAATAAAAATTGCTAACACACATATATTATACAACGCCCTACGAAATAAAACGATGGTAATACTCTGTACTGTAATTTTAATGCAAATTCATTCATTAATTAATATGACAAAAGGATTATAAATGACTTAATAACAAATTGCTCCGGCTTAGAACATGAAACACAAACATCTCATAAGTTGGCGAAATTGGTTTTGAAACAAATTATTTTGATGCCTTCATGGCCTCTGTTTACATACAATATATTAATCTGTTCAAAATCTGGGGTTCTTTGGATTATAAAATAAAACATAAAAGCTGGTTACATTAAAAAAGTACACTACCATACCTTATACGTACTTAAAGAGTATAAAGTGTTTTTACAAATTGTTCGGTAGTGTCGTATTATTTGTTACAAAGTTCGCACACTAATGCGAGGTTATATTTTAATTAACAATTGTTCTACGTAAGTTGATTATGCTTTAAACCTTTGAAAGAAAATTAATTTTGTTTAATAGTGAGAAATTTTGATTGACTTGAGAAATATTTAAAGTAATTTGGTTTCTGGGATAAAGGAATTTAGTTGATACTTATCAGTTCAGACAGTGGTGATATGTTGTCGTCTGGGGTGATGGAAATTCTGCAATTTTGGGCTGGTTTAGGCTTCGGGCATCTTCTTCTATCTCGTCTTGGGACTCTCTGCTATTTAATTTCTTTTTATTTGGTTCCAGGACATCGTTTAATCTTAGAAGCTCTGCATCTACTCGTCATTGGTTCTTGTAGTCGATTTCTGAACGTCTTTTGAACTTTTTAATGTAAAATTTTAGTCATCACAATCTTGCGTACCTCTTACCCACGCGTCATTTTTCAAGTCTAATAAATTTAATGGAAAATTAGTATTCAACGGCCCGTTTCTATGGTAACAGAAACCCTTTGATTGGTTAAGGCCTCTTTCAAAAGCATTGTTATGAGATTTGAATTTTTTATTCAAATTTATTATAGATTTTCTGAATGATTTTATTCCTTTATCGTTCTTTTGGGGTAATAAATAATATCACTATTGTCGTTATTTCCTTTCAAAGTTTAAAATGATACCTCATAAGGTCATATTCTATTATACATTAACTTTAGTCTAATTATTTGACATCTGATAAATTACATATCTCTTTTAAATTAAACTTTTATAATAACATTTCTCTTTGAAAATGATTTACATATAATTACTGGCTATTTACTTGCCTTAGATTTGTAAATTTCCTTGTGAATTTGTTACAATCGACATTTGTGTGTGTCTGACAGTTATGCATTTTCATAGCCAAAAGTAGCCATGATGGTATTTTACTTATTTCTTTTAAATTACATTTTAATTCAGCCTGATGGGCTTCACTTTGTTATTATAATT
This sequence comes from Magicicada septendecula, assembly GCA_034769895.1. Lineage (NCBI taxonomy): Eukaryota > Metazoa > Arthropoda > Insecta > Hemiptera > Cicadidae > Magicicada > Magicicada septendecula. The sequence goes on along the minus strand of CM068367.1, from coordinate 173,234,685 downwards.
GTTTGTGTTGCGTTTTGATTCTGTTTGTGTTCTGATTACAAGTCAATATTTTAAAATATAACAATTAGGCTTATGGACTGCAAGTTCCTTTCAGCCATATCCTATTCATAACATTAAAACAAACAATTCTTTATAAGTTATTAGTTACTGTTGGTTTAACATTTATTTCATTCTTTTGCTATTACTTTGAGTGAGAAACATCATCACTTCTTTCAAACTCATTAAATTTATTTCCCTTCTAACATGGGGTGTTTTATTAATTGTATACTTAATTTTAATGCAAATTCTTATTTCATTACTACTACCTTCCTCCATTCCATGTTAATACAAACTGTTTTTACATGGGCTTTCTCCCTGAATAATACTACATCCTTTACTTATCTCTATTTTAAATACTATTTTTAATTATTCTTAATTATATGATTGTTCATAAGCTCACTTACATCATTGATTGGTTTATCAATGATTTATTAAGTGTTTTCTTATCTATTAATACATTTTTATTACTGATAATATCTTTTTCCACGTATCACTTTCACCTTTAACTAACTGGTGTTTATCACTGATACACTCACTATTTTGGGGTATTTACACTTTCACTATTGCACTTTTTTTTGTTTCACTGTATATATTAAGTGTTACTTAGTGGGTAATCCCTATACTTATTTCTCTATTATTTCTCACTATTTCCTTATAACATAATACTTATTATTAATGACATTTGGTTATTTACATTTCATTAAATCTAACTTTAATAATTGGGTTAGTGTACTTTTCTTCACTAAGTTACTTTTTAATTGTCTTTTGTTTAAAACAGGTATATAAATTATTTCATTTATAACAATAATATTTGTTTTCCTTAGTGGATAGTTATTTGGGGTTTTGTTTACAGTATTCTATCTTTGAGTATACCATTTCTCCCTTTCATATGTGGTGTTTGTTATTTCTTAGCTTCACTTTGTCTTCTCTTCATTCTTCCTCTTCATCTTCTTTAACTTCAATTGTCTTCATTTTGATTCGGTTCTCCTCTTCTCATCTGGTTTAATTTCTATTTAGTTGTAGTAATTTGTTCACTTCCTTTTATTCTTCTTTGGTTCTGGTTTCTTACCTTCTTTTGTTAGTTCCTATTTGTTTGGTCAATCACCTTTTCTTTGTGTATGTTCCGTGGTTCCCTTCCTTTTGTTTTCTGTTGTTGTGTCAATCACTTGGGTTGGGTAATATCGTCGTTCGTCGTGTCATAATATTTATATTTTATTTATTTTTAAACATTTTATTTGATATGAAGTATATTTACATTTATAATTATCTTTTTTATCCCTGGTACTGGGGTGGCTTATTTGTGTTGTAACATAATGCCTCTCCTCTAAACTTGATCATTTTGATAAAACACTAGCATAGTTTTTTATGTAATTATCAGTTATATATAATCTTTTTCCTTTTCTTTCTTGTTTGTTTCTCCATTCTTTATTTCTCTTCTTACTTAATTCATTCCATTTTATTTGGATCTGTTTTTATTTATATTTCCCTTGGTGCATTCTCCCTTATACACAATTTTTTCCCTAACTTTTAGTAGCTGGTTTCTCTCATTACTACTCATTTTTTCTGAGACCAGAGGAACATCATCTCTGCTCAGTTTATTTTGATTGCTGGACCTTTCAACAGTCAATCTTAAATACCTTTTGTGTCAACTTGTGACTTAAATTAATAATAATAATATACTTTGGGATTGTCCACCTTGTGGTTTGTTTTTAGATCACTTTGGCCTTTTACTCATTCTTCCTTCCGCTATACCTTAGCTATATACTATCATCTACTCATACGGTTGATTGTTTTTATATTTATTCATATGTTAATTTCATCATATCTCAGCTTTCATTATTTTGTTTTCAATGCTCATGGTGATCATTTTAATTATCTTAGACATTTCTATTCTTTTCTTAGTTATTTAGCAATATTCTGCTTTAGCCATAGCTTGTATATTTGTTTTATACATAACTTCTCTTTCTTGTACCAGTTCAGATTTTTTTTTTCCTTAGAATACATTTGATTCATTATAATTTCAGGTATTTATCTCAGTAATTTTAGCTTGATTTTATTTTTGTTTATTTTATTCTGTATTAAATATCATTTTTGATAATTCTTTGTAAGTTAATTCTCTTACTTTAAAGGAATGTTTGTAGCTTATTCCTTTTTAGTTATTTTTTGTTTAATTATTATCGTAAGTTTGTGATTCTTACTTTTAGATATTTAGGAATTTGTGTAACTTATTCCTTATTATCTCACTTTTTTATTTTATACTTCATATATCAACCTTTTATTAGACTGTAAATTGATTTAAATTGAAAGGAATTTGTGTAACTGATTCCTTTGTTTTTTACATTATTATTCATTTATATTAATTTTTTCTATTCCGCATATATTATCTAGTAAGTTGCTCTTACAATCTTTTGGAATTTTGAAATATTATTTATTTCATTTCTAGTTATTTTATTCTTCTTCATAAAACTTTTTTATTGAAGTTTGGTTATAAACTCCCTTTATTTTTCTTGTATTTACATTGCTTATCTGGTAAGTATTATTACCATTATCTTTTGTGATAACGTATGGCCATATATTGGGTTATACATATTACTATTCATATTACTATACACTGGTCCTTGTTATTTATACTTTTGTAAGTTGACTTCTCCTTTTCTTTCCTTGTTATTGCCTTCTCTTGTATATTTCACTCTTTGTTGATCTTCCCCTCTACTCCTTCAAATGTCTGATTTTCTACATTTATTCTGGATAATTTTTTAAGTTTGTTTATTATAGTTTAATTTTTCTTATTTAATTCGTCTTGGTTGTTGTCATTTCTTGTCTTGGTGATTTTTATTGGTCTAATTTAACTTTAATACTTCCTTCTATTCCATTGGGTTGCTTGGTCAGTAATTCGAAGATCAGTCCCTTTTCTTGGTGTATGGTATCTTCGCTTAGTTTACCCATGGTCCATCAGTTCCTCTGCACTTGTGGTTCGGATAACCCTGGCGTGTAGAACTATTTTCTTCCTTGTGATGTAGGTTTCTTCGGTCTCGTACCACAATTCCTCTACTACCATATGTCCCGTAGTATTAATGTCTACATCAATCATTTCATCGTTCTGTTGATTAATCAGAGAAGTTAATTGTGCCTCTCTCATTAATGTTATTTTTGCTTTTTTATTCGGTATTTCAATTTCTGGTGTGCTCCAGTGTTTTATTGACCTTCTTGATTTGTTATACTCTGTTTTGTTGTCAGTCATTTCTATCTCTGGCATCTTCCATCTAAGCATAGATTTGCTGGAATTTTCATCCACTGGTTGGTTGTGAATTCCTTTTATAATTTCCCTCAGAGTCCTCCTAAAATCTTTATACTTTATTAATTTGCTTTGGTAGGCAAGGGGCAAATTAAACACATCGATGAGTCCGTTCTTCATCATCTCCACTTCTTCTCTTGTTTTGATTAGTTTCCTTTTATATACCTTTCTCATTTCCTCTGTTTTCTTAATCTTCTTAATGATTCGATTCTTCTTTACTCTTCTACTGTTGGTTTTTATGTGCTTAATTTTCTTGGTGTCATTGTTATCTGTATGTTCAGAAAACAATATACTTGTTTCTTCTACAGTTTCCATCTCCTTCTGTGTTATTTTCTGATTCCCCGGTTCCCTGTTCTCATTCAACGTTTCTTTGATACTTTCAGAAGTGCTGTCTATTGTTTCATTCCATGGTTTGAAATCACTATCTAAAGTTTCCTGAAGTTGATTTACTGGGTAACTTGTTTCTTCCCATCTCTTGTTCATCCCCGTTTTTGTCCGTTTGACTTCTTCACGAAACTCTACTAGCATGAATCTTAATTCTTCTCTGTTCTTCTCACCATCTTCCTTCATTTGTCGTAGGAGTGTTTCATTACTATTTTCAATCTTTTTATTTACTATTTCTAGATCCTTCTTGACCTGTTTCTTCAGCTCTTCGCTCTTCTTTTCCAATGTCTCCTGACTTCTCTTCAGGTCTTCATGGTTGCTCTCCATTTTGTTATTCAGGAATTCCATTCCCTTTTGTAACGATTCTAATTTTTTATTCAAATCTTCCTTGTCCTGTCTTCTCTCTTCCTTGTCTGACTCTAATTTTTTATTCAATTCTTCATTCATTCCCATTTGTAATGAGTCCAATTTTTTATTCAAATCTTCCTTGTCCTGTCTTCTTTGTTCCATCATTATCCTGAACATCTCCTGCGTGCTCAGGTCTTCTTTCTCAGTGGGTTTGGTAGGTTGGTCCCCTATCATTACTTCCACTTCCTGTTCTGGTTGAGGTAGATTTGGGTTTTCCAGTTGGTCCTCCTGTGGATGCTCTTCCAACAATTCTCCAATCATTTCCTCAACTTCTTCCATTTCTTCTTGGTTTTCTTCTTGGTTTGATGCTTCCTTACCTTTGAGCCTCGTAACCATACTATGTCTATTCATAACCTCCGCTAGTTATCCTTTCTAGCCTCACGTTGTTGGTCGCCAATCTGTAACGAGCTTGACGGGTACGTCCTTCTTATTTGAAGCCCCACGATGGGTTCGTCAATCTGTAACTATCTAGAAGACTCGTGCGTCTCTGTAAAAATGTGTTTACACTTGTTTATTATGTGTATAAGTGTTACTGTGGTGTGTTCGCCTCACACCGGTCGTTACAATAATGGTTGTCACTACTGAAGTCCATAGCGTGGTCTAAATTATCAGTACAACCTACCTGTTTATTCATAGGGGTTGCGAATCCCGGGTGGCGCCAAATTGTTTATATTAAAACAATTAAATTTGTTAAATTACAAATTAAATAAGTGTTGTCAGCGTTGACGGCTGGGGCGTTCGAATGATTCCCGCCGCTGTACAGGTTGTCGTATTGTCCACTCGTGACGAGCGCTAGTTGGTTACTTAATAAAAATTGCTAACACACATATATTATACAACGCCCTACGAAATAAAACGATGGTAATACTCTGTACTGTAATTTTAATGCAAATTCATTTATTAATTAATATGACAAAAGGATTATAAATGACTTAATAACAAATTGCTCCGGCTTAGAACATGAAACACAAACATCTCAAAGTTGGCGAAATTGGTTTTGAAACAAATTATTTTGATGCCGTCATGGCCTCTGTTTACATACAATATATTAATCTGTTCAAAATCTGGGGTTCTTTGGATTATAAAATAAAACATAAAAGCTGGTTACATTAAAAAAGTACACTACCATACCTTATACGTACTTAAAGAGTATAAAGTGTTTTTACAAATTGTTCGGTAGTGTCGTATTATTTGTTACAAAGTTCGCACACTAATGCGAGGTTATATTTTAATTAACAATTGTTCTACGTAAGTTGATTATGCTTTAAACCTTTGAAAGAAAATTAATTTTGTTTAATAGTGAGAAATTTTGATTGACTTGAGAAATATTTAAAGTAATTTGGTTTCTGGGATAAAGGAATTTAGTTGATACTTATCAGTTCAGACAGTGGTGATATGTTGTCATCTGGGGTGATGGAAATTCTGCAATTTTGGGCTGGTTTAGGCTTCGGGCATCTTCTTCTATCTCGTCTTGGGACTCTCTGCTATTTAATTTCTTTTTATTTGGTTCCAGGACATCGTTTAATCTTAGAAGCTCTGCATCTACTCGTCATTGGTTCTTGTAGTCGATTTCTGAACGTCTTTTGAACTTTTTAATGTAAAATTTTAGTCATCACAATCTTGCGTACCTCTTACCCACGCGTCATTTTTCAAGTCTAATAAATTTAATGGAAAATTAGTATTCAACGGCCCGTTTCTATGGTAACAGAAACCCTTTGATTGGTTAAGGCCTCTTTCAAAAGCATTGTTATGAGATTTGAATTTTTTATTCAAATTTATTATATATTTTCTGAATGATTTTATTCCTTTATCGTTCTTTTGGGGTAATAAATAATATCACTATTGTCGTTATTTCCTTTCAAAGTTTAAAATGATACCTCATAAGGTCATATTCTATTATACATTAACTTTAGTCTAATTATTTGACATCTGATAAATTACATATCTCTTTTAAATTAAACTTTTATAATAACATTTCTCTTTGAAAATGATTTACATATAATTACTGGCTATTTACTTGCCTTAGATTTGTAAATTTCCTTGTGAATTTGTTACAATCGACATTTGTGTGTGTCTAACAGTTATGCATTTTCATAGCCAAAAGTAGCCATGATGGTATTTTACTTATTTCTTTTAAATTACATTTTAATTCAGCCTGATGGGCTTCACTTTGTTATTATAATTGTTTGTGTTGCGTTTTGATTCTGTTTGTGTTCTGATTACAAGTCAATATTTTAAAATATAACAATTAGGCTTATGGACTGCAAGTTCCTTTCAGCCATATCCTATTCATAACATTAAAACAAACAATTCTTTATAAGTTATTAGTTACTGTTGGTTTAACATTTATTTCATTCTTTTGCTATTACTTTGAGTGAGAAACATCATCACTTCTTTCAAACTCATTAAATTTATTTCCCTTCTAACATGGGGTGTTTTATTAATTGTATACTTAATTTTAATGCCAATTCTTATTTCATTACTACTACCTTCCTCCATTCCATGTTAATACAAACTGTTTTTACATGGGCTTTCTCCCTGAATAATACTACATCCTTTACTTATCTCTATTTTAAATACTATTTTTAATTATTCTTAATTATATGATTGTTCATAAGCTCACTTACATCATTGATTGGTTTATCAATGATTTATTAAGTGTTTTCTTATCTATTAATACATTTTTATTACTGATAATATCTTTTTCCACGTATCACGTTCACCTTTAACTAACTGGTGTTTATCACTGATACACTCACTATTTTGGGGTATTTACACTTTCACTATTGCACTTTTTTTTGTTTCACTGTATATATTAAGTGTTACTTAGTGGGTAATCCCTATACTTATTTCTCTATTATTTCTCACTATTTCCTTATAACATAATACTTATTATTAATGACATTTGGTTATTTACATTTCATTAAATCTAACTTTAATAATTGGGTTAGTGTACTTTTCTTCACTAAGTTACTTTTTAATTGTCTTTTGTTTAAAACAGGTATATAAATTATTTCATTTATAACAATAATATTTGTTTTCCTTAGTGGATAGTTATTTGGGGTTTTGTTTACAGTATTCTATCTTTGAGTATACCATTTCTCCCTTTCATATGTGGTGTTTGTTATTTCTTAGCTTCACTTTGTCTTCTCTTCATTCTTCCTCTTCATCTTCTTTAACTTCAATTGTCTTCATTTTGATTCGTTTCTCCTCTTCTCATCTGGTTTAATTTCTATTTAGTTGTAGTAATTTGTTCACTTCCTTTTATTCTTCTTTGGTTCTGGTTTCTTACCTTCTTTTGTTAGTTCCTATTTGTTTGGTCAATCACCTTTTCTTTGTGTATGTTCCGTGGTTCCCTTCCTTTTGTTTTCTGTTGTTGGGTCAATCACTTGGGTTGGGTAATATCGTCGTTCGTCGTGTCATAATATTTATATTTTATTTATTTTTAAACATTTTATTTGATATGAAGTATATTTACATTTATAATTATCTTTTTTATCCCTGGTACTGGGGTGGCTTATTTGTGTTGTAACATAATGCCTCTCCTCTAAACTTGATCATTTTGATAAAACACTAGCATAGTTTTTTATGTAATTATCAGTTATATATAATCTTTTTCCTTTTCTTTCTTGTTTGTTTCTCCATTCTTTATTTCTCTTCTTACTTAATTCATTCCATTTTATTTGGATCTGTTTTTATTTATATTTCCCGTGGTGCATTCTCCCTTATACACAATTTTTTCCCTAACTTTTAGTAGCTGGTTTCTCCCATTACTACTCATTTTTTCTGAGACCAGAGGAACATCATCTCTGCTCAGTTTATTTTGATTGCTGAACCTTTCAACAGTCAATCTTAAATACCTTTTGTGTCAACTTGTGACTTAAATTAATAATAATAATATACTTTGGGATTGTCCACCTTGTGGTTTGTTTTTAGATCACTTTGGCCTTTTACTCATTCTTCCTTCCGCTATACCTTAGCTATATACTATCATCTACTCATACGGTTGATTGTTTTTATATTTATTCATATGTTAATTTCATCATATCTCACCTTTCATTATTTTGTTTTCAATGCTCATGGTGATCATTTTAATTATCTTAGACATTTCTATTCTTTTCTTAGGTATTTAGCAATATTCTGCTTTAGCCATAGCTTGTATATTTGTTTTATACATAACTTCTCTTTCTTGTACCAGTTCAGATTTTTTTTTTCCTTAGAATACATTTGATTCATTATAATTTCAGGTATTTATCTCAGTAATTTTAGCTTGATTTTATTTTTGTTCATTTTATTCTGTATTAAATATCATTTTTGATAATTCTTTGTAAGTTAATTCTCTTACTTTAAAGGAATGTTTGTAGCTTATTCCTTTTTAGTTATTTTTTGTTTAATTATTATCGTAAGTTTGTGATTCATACTTTTAGATATTTAGGAATTTGTGTAACTTATTCCTTATTATCTCACTTTTTTATTTTATACTTCATATATCAACCTTTTATTAGGCTGTAAATTGATTTAAATTGAAAGGAATTCGTGTAACTGATTCCTTTGTTTTTTACATTATTATTCATTTATATTAATTTTTTCTATTCCGCATATATTATCTAGTAAGTTGCTCTTACAATCTTTTGGAATTTTGAAATATTATTTATTTCATTTCTAGTTATTTTATTCTTCTTCATAAAACTTTTTTATTGAAGTTTGGTTATAAACTCCCTTTATTTTTCTTGTATTTACATTGCTTATCTGGTAAGTATTATTACCATTATCTTTTGTGATAACGTATGGCCATATATTGGGTTATACATATTACTATTCATATTACTATACACTGGTCCTTGTTATTTATACTTTTGTAAGTTGACTTCTCCTTTTCTTTCCTTGTTATTGCCTTCTCTTGTATATTTCACTCTTTGTTGATCTTCCCTCTACTCCTTCAAATGTCTGATTTTCTACATTTATTCTGGATAATTTTTTAAGTTTGTTTATTATAGTTTAATGTTTCTTATTTAATTCGTCTTGGTCGTTGTCATTTCTTGTCTTGGTGATTTTTATTGGTCTAATTTAACTTTAATACTTCCTTCTATTCCATTGGGTTGCTTGGTCAGTAATTCGAAGATCAGTCCCTTTTCTTGGTGTATGGTATCTTCGCCAGTTTACCCATGGTCCATCAGTTCCTCTGCACTTGTGGTTCGGATAACCCTGGCGTGTAGAACTATTTTCTTCCTTGTGATGTAGGTTTCTTCGGTCTCGTACCACAATTCCTCTACTACCATATGTCCCGTAGTATTAATGTCTACATCAATCATTTGATCGTTCTGTTGATTAATCAGAGAAGTTAATTGTGCCTCTCTCATTAATGTTATTTTTGCTTTTTTATTCGGTATTTCAATTTCTGGTGTGCTCCAGTGTTTTATTGACCTTCTTGATTTGTTATACTCTGTTTTGTTGTCAGTCATTTCTATCTCTGGCATCTTCCATCTAAGCATAGATTTGCTGGAATTTTCATCCACTGGTTGGTTGTGAATTCCTTTTATAATTTCCCTCAGAGTCCTCCTACAATCTTTATACTTTATTAATTTGCTTTGGTAGGCAAGGGGCAAATTAAACACATCGATGAGTCCGTTCTTCATCATCTCCACTTCTTCTCTTGTTTTGATTAGTTTCCTTTTATATACCTTTCTCATTTCCTCTGTTTTCTTAATCTTCTTAATGATTCGATTCTTCTTTACTTTTCTACTGTTGGTTTTTATGTGCTTACTTTTCTTGGTGTCATTGTTATCTGTATGTTCAGAAAACAATATACTTGTTTCTTCTACAGTTTCCATCTCCTTCTGTGTTATTTTCTGATTCCCCGGTTCCCTGTTCTCATTCAACGTTTCTTTGATACTTTCAGAAGTGCTGTCTATTGTTTCATTCCATGGTTTGAAATCACTATCTAAAGTTTCCTGAAGTTGATTTACTGGGTAACTTGTTTCTTCCCATCTCTTGTTCATCCCCGTTTTTGTCCGTTTGACTTCTTCACGAAACTCTACTAGCATGAATCTTAATTCTTCTCTGTTCTTCTCACCATCTTCCTTCATTTGTCGTAGGAGTGTTTCATTACTATTTTCAATCTTTTTATTTACTATTTCTAGATCCTTCTTGACCTGTTTCTTCAGCTCTTCGCTCTTCTTTTCCAATGTCTCCTGACTTCTCTTCAGGTCTTCATGGTTGCTCTCCATTTTGTTATTCAGGAATTCCATTCCCTTTTGTAACGATTGTAATTTTTTATTCAAATTTTCCTTGTCCTGTCTTCTCTCTTCCTTGTCTGACTCTAATTTTTTATTCACTTCTTCATTCATTCCCATTTGTAATGATTCCAATTTTTTATTCAAATCTTCCTTGTCCTGTCTTCTTTGTTCCATCATTATCCTGAACATCTCCTGCGTGCTCAGGTCTTCTTTCTCAGTGGGTTTGGTAGGTTGGTCCCCTATCATTACTTCCACTTCCTGTTCTGGTTGAGGTAGATTTGGGTTTTCCAGTTGGTCCTCCTGTGGATGCTCTTCCAACAATTCTCCAATCATTTCCTCAACTTCTATTTCCTCAACTTCTTCCATTTCTTCTTGGTTTGATGCTTCCTTACCTTTGAGCCTCGTAACCATACTATGTCTATTCATAACCTCCGCTAGTTATCCTTTCTAGCCTCACGTTGTTGGTCGCCAATCTGTAACGAGCTTGACGGGTACGTCCTTCTTATTTAAAGCCCCACGATGGGTTTGTCAATCTGTAACTATCTAGAAGACTCGTGCGTCTCTGTAAAAATGTGTTTACACTTGTTTATTATGTGTATAAGTGTTACTGTGTTGTGTTCGCCTCACACCGGTCGTTACAATAATGGTTGTCACTACTGAAGTCCGTAGCGTGGTCTAAATTATCAGTACAACCTACCTGTTTATTCATAGGGGTTGCGAATACCGGGTGGCGCCAAATTGTTTATATTAAAACAATTAAATTTGTTAAATTACAAATTAAATAAGTGTTGTCAGCGTTGATGGCTGGGGCGTTCGAATGATTCCCGCCGCTGTACAGGTTGTCGTATTGTCCACTCGTGACGAGCGCTAGTTGGTTACTTAATAAAAATTGCTAACACACATATATTATACAACGCCCTACGAAATAAAACGATGGTAATACTCTGTACTGTAATTTTAATGCAAATTCATTCATTAATTAATATGACAAAAGGATTATAAATGACTTAATAACAAATTGCTCCGGCTTAGAACATGAAACACAAACATCTCAAAGTTGGCGAAATTGGTTTTGAAACAAATTATTTTGATGCCGTCATGGCCTCTGTTTACATACAATATATTAATCTGTTCAAAATCTGGGGTTCTTTGGATTATAAAATAAAACATAAAAGCTGGTTACATTAAAAAAGTACACTACCATACCTTATACGTACTTAAAGAGTATAAAGTGTTTTTACAAATTGTTCGGTAGTGTCGTATTATTTGTTACAAAGTTCGCACACTAATGCGAGGTTATATTTTAATTAACAATTGTTCTACGTAAGTTGATTATGCTTTAAACCTTTGAAAGAAAATTAATTTTGTTTAATAGTGAGAAATTTTGATTGACTTGAGAAATATTTAAAGTAATTTGGTTTCTGGGATAAAGGAATTTAGTTGATACTTATCAGTTCAGACAGTGGTGATATGTTGTCGTCTGGGGTGATGGAAATTCTGCAATTTTGGGCTGGTTTAGGCTTTGGGCATCTTCTTCTATCTCGTCTTGGGACTCTCTGCTATTTAATTTCTTTTTATTTGGTTCCAGGACATCGTTTAATCTTAGAAGCTCTGCATCTACTCGTCATTGGTTCTTGTAGTCGATTTCTGAACGTCTTTTGAACTTTTTAATGTAAAATTTTAGTCATCACAATCTTGCGTACCTCTTACCCACGCGTCATTTTTCAAGTCTAATAAATTTAATGGAAAATTAGTATTCAACGGCCCGTTTCTATGGTAACAGAAACCCTTTGATTGGTTAAGGCCTCTTTCAAAAGCATTGTTATGAGATTTGAATTTTTTATTCAAATTTATTATATATTTTCTGAATGATTTTATTCCTTTATCGTTCTTTTGGGGTAATAAATAATATCACTATTGTCGTTATTTCCTTTCAAAGTTTAAAATGATACCTCATAAGGTCATATTCTATTATACATTAACTTTAGTCTAATTATTTGACATCTGATAAATTACATATCTCTTTTAAATTAAACTTTTATAATAACATTTCTCTTTGAAAATGATTTACATATAATTACTGGCTATTTACTTGCCTTAGATTTGTAAATTTCCTTGTGAATTTGTTACAATCGACATTTGTGTGTGTCTGACAGTTATGCATCTTCATAGCCAAAAGTAGCCATGATGGTATTTTACTTATTTCTTTTAAATTACATTTTAATTCAGCCTGATGGGCTTCACTTTGTTATTATAATTGTTTGTGTTGCGTTTTGATTCTGTTTGTGTTCTGATTACAAGTCAATATTTTAAAATATAACAATTAGGCTTATGGACTGCAAGTTCCTTTCAGCCATATCCTATTCATAACATTAAAACAAACAATTCTTTATAAGTTATTAGTTACTGTTGGTTTAACATTTATTTCATTCTTTTGCTATTACTTTGAGTGAGAAACATCATCACTTCTTTCAAACTCATTAAATTTATTTCCCTTCTAACATGGGGTGTTTTATTAATTGTATACTTAATTTTAATGCAAATTCTTATTTCATTACTACTACCTTCCTCCATTCCATGTTAATACAAACTGTTTTTACATGGGCTTTCTCCCTGAATAATACTACATCCTTTACTTATCTCTATTTTAAATACTATTTTTAATTATTCTTAATTATATGATTGTTCATAAGCTCACTTACATCATTGATTGGTTTATCAATGATTTATTAAGTGTTTTCTTATCTATTAATACATTTTTATTACTGATAATATCTTTTTCCACGTATCACTTTCACCTTTAACTAACTGGTGTTTATCACTGATACACTCACTATTTTGGGGTATTTACACTTTCACTATTGCACTTTTTTTTGTTTCACTGTATATATTAAGTGTTACTTAGTGGGTAATCCCTATACTTATTTCTCTATTATTTCTCACTATTTCCTTATAACATAATACTTATTATTAATGACATTTAGTTATTTACATTTCATTAAATCTAACTTTAATAATTGGGTTAGTGTACTTTTCTTCACTAAGTTACTTTATAATTGTCTTTTGTTTAAAACAGGTGTATAAATTATTTCATTTATAACAATAATATTTGTTTTCCTTAGTGGATAGTTATTTGGGGTTTGTTTACAGTATTCTATCTTTGAGTATACCATTTCTCCCTTTCATATGTGGTGGTGTTTGTTATTTCTTAGCTTCACTTTGTCTCCTCTTCATTCTTCCTCTTCTTCTTCATCTTCTTTAACTTCAATTGTCTTCATTTTGATTCGGTTCTCCTCTTCTCATCTGGTTTAATTTCTATTTAGTTGTAGTAATTTGTTCACTTCCTTTTATTCTTCTTTGGTTCTGGTTTCTTACCTTCTTTTGTTAGTTCCTATTTGTTTGGTCAATCACCTTTTCTTTGTGTATGTTCCGTGGTTCCCTTCCTTTTGTTTTCTGTTGTTGGATCAATCACTTGGGTTGGGTAATATCGTCGTTCGTCGTGTCATAATATTTATATTTTATTTATTTTTAAACATTTTATTTGATATGAAGTATATTTACATTTATAATTATCTTTTTTATCCCTGGTACTGGGGTGGCTTATTTGTGTTGTAACATAATGCCTCTCCTCTAAACTTGATCATTTTGATAATACACTAGCATAGTTTTTTATGTAATTATCAGTTATATATAATCTTTTTCCTTTTCTTTCTTGTTTGTTTCTCCATTCTTTATTTCTCTTCTTACTTAATTCATTCCATTTTATTTGGATCTGTTTTTATTTATATTTCCCTTGGTGCATTCTCCCTTATACACAATTTTTTCCCTAACTTTTAGTAGCTGGTTTCTCTCATTACTACTCATTTTTTCTGAGACCAGAGGAACATCATCTCTGCTCAGTTTATTTTGATTGCTGGACCTTTCAACAGTCAATCTTAAATACCTTTTGTGTCAACTTGTGACTTAAATTAATAATAATAATATACTTTGGGATTGTCCACCTTGTGGTTTGTTTTTAGATCACTTTGGCCTTTTACTCATTCTTCCTTCCGCTATACCTTAGCTATATACTATCATCTACTCATACGGTTGATTGTTTTTATATTTATTCATATGTTAATTTCATCATATCTCACCTTTCATTATTTTGTTTTCAATGCTCATGGTGATCATTTTAATTATCTTAGACATTTCTATTCTTTTCTTAGTTATTTAGTAATATTCTGCTTTAGCCATAGCTTGTATATTTGTTTTATACATAACTTCTCTTTCTTGTACCAGTTCAGATTTTTTTTTTCTTTAGAATACATTTGATTCATTATAATTTCAGGTATTTATCTCAGTAATTTTAGCTTGATTTTATTTTTGTTTATTTTATTCTGTATTAAATATAATTTTTGATAATTCTTTGTAAGTTAATTCTCTTACTTTAAAGGAATGTTTGTAGCTTATTCCTTTTTAGTTATTTTTTGTTTAATTATTATCGTAAGTTTGTGATTCTTACTTTTAGATATTTAGGAATTTGTGTAACTTATTCCTTATTATCTCACTTTTTTATTTTATACTTCATATATCAACCTTTTATTAGACTGTAAATTGATTTAAATTGAAAGGAATTTGTGTAACTGATTCCTTTGTTTTTTACATTATTATTCATTTATATTAATTTTTTCTATTCCGCATATATTATCTAGTAAGTTGCTCTTACAATCTTTTGGAATTTTGAAATATTATTTATTTCATTTCTAGTTATTTTATTCTTCTTCATAAAACTTTTTTATTGAAGTTTGGTTATAAACTCCCTTTATTTTTCTTGTATTTACATTGCTTATCTGGTAAGTATTATTACCATTATCTTTTGTGATAACGTATGGCCATATATTGGGTTATACATATTACTATTCATATTACTATACACTGGTCCTTGTTATTTATACTTTTGTAAGTTGACTTCTCCTTTTCTTTCCTTGTTATTGCCTTCTCTTGTATATTTCACTCTTTGTTGATCTTCCCTCTACTCCTTCAAATGTCTGATTTTCTACATTTATTCTGGATAATTTTTTAAGTTTGTTTATTATAGTTTAATTTTTCTTATTTAATTCGTCTTGGTTGTTGTCATTTCTTGTCTTGGTGATTTTTATTGGTCTAATTTAACTTTAATACTTCCTTCTATTCCATTAGGTTGCTTGGTCAGTAATTCGAAGATCAGTCCCTTTTCTTGGTGTATGGTATCTTCGCTTAGTTTACCCATGGTCCATCAGTTCCTCTGCACTTGTGGTTCGGATAACCCTGGCGTGTAGAACTATTTTCTTCCTTGTGATGTAGGTTTCTTCGGTCTCGTACCACAATTCCTCTACTACCATATGTCCCGTAGTATTAATGTCTACATCAATCATTTGATCGTTCTGTTGATTAATCAGAGAAGTTAATTGTGCCTCTCTCATTAATGTTATTTTTGCTTTTTTATTCGGTATTTCAATTTCTGGTGTGCTCCAGTGTTTTATTGACCTTCTTGATTTGTTATACTCTGTTTTGTTGTCAGTCATTTCTATCTCTGGCATCTTCCATCTAAGCATAGATTTGCTGGAATTTTCATCCACTGGTTGGTTGTGAATTCCTTTTATAATTTCCCTCAGAGTCCTCCTAAAATCTTTATACTTTATTAATTTGCTTTGGTAGGCAAGGGGCAAATTAAACACATCGATGAGTCCGTTCTTCATCATCTCCACTTCTTCTCTTGTTTTGATTAGTTTCCTTTTATATACCTTTCTCATTTCCTCTGTTTTCTTAATCTTCTTAATGATTCGATTCTTCTTTACTCTTCTACTGTTGGTTTTTATGTGCTTAATTTTCTTGGTGTCATTGTTATCTGTATGTTCAGAAAACAATATACTTGTTTCTTCTACAGTTTCCATCTCCTTCTGTGTTATTTTCTGATTCCCCGGTTCCCTGTTCTCATTCAACGTTTCTTTGATACTTTCAGAAGTGCTGTCTATTGTTTCATTCCATGGTTTGAAATCACTATCTAAAGTTTCCTGAAGTTGATTTACTGGGTAACTTGTTTCTTCCCATCTCTTGTTCATCCCCGTTTTTGTCCGTTTGACTTCTTCACGAAACTCTACTAGCATGAATCTTAATTCTTCTCTGTTCTTCTCACCATCTTCCTTCATTTGTCGTAGGAGTGTTTCATTACTATTTTCAATCTTTTTATTTACTATTTCTAGATCCTTCTTGACCTGTTTCTTCAGCTCTTCGCTCTTCTTTTCCAATGTCTCCTGACTTCTCTTCAGGTCTTCATGGTTGCTCTCCATTTTGTTATTCAGGAATTCCATTCCCTTTTGTAACGATTCTAATTTTTTATTCAAATCTTCCTTGTCCTGTCTTCTCTCTTCCTTGTCTGACTCTAATTTTTTATTCACTTCTTCATTCATTCCCATTTGTAATGATTCCAATTTTTTATTCAAATCTTCCTTGTCCTGTCTTCTTTGTTCCATCATTATCCTGAACATCTCCTGCGTGCTCAGGTCTTCTTTCTCAGTGGGTTTGGTAGGTTGGTCCCCTATCATTACTTCCACTTCCTGTTCTGGTTGAGGTAGATTTGGGTTTTCCAGTTGGTCCTCCTGTGGATGCTCTTCCAACAATTCTCCAATCATTTCCTCAACTTCTATTTCCTCAACTTCTTCCATTTCTTCTTGGTTTGATGCTTCCTTACCTTTGAGCCTCGTAACCATACTATGTCTATTCATAACCTCCGCTAGTTATCCTTTCTAGCCTCACGTTGTTGGTCGCCAATCTGTAACGAGCTTGACGGGTACGTCCTTCTTATTTAAAGCCCCACGATGGGTTCGTCAATCTGTAACTATCTAGAAGACTCGTGCGTCTCTGTAACAATGTGTTTACACTTGTTTATTATGTGTATAAGTGTTACTGTGGTGTGTTCGCCTCACACTAGTCGTTACAATAATGGTTGTCACTACTGAAGTCCGTAGCGTGGTCTAAATTATCAGTACAACCTACCTGTTTATTCATAGGGGTTGCGAATCCCGGGTGGCGCCAAATTGTTTATATTAAAACAATTAAATTTGTTAAATTACAAATTAAATAAGTGTTGTCAGCGTTGACGGCTGGGGCGTTCGAATGATTCCCGCCGCTGTACAGGTTGTCGTATTGTCCACTCGTGACGAGCGCTAGTTGGTTACTTAATAAAAATTGCTAACACACATATATTATACAACGCCCTACGAAATAAAACGATGGTAATACTCTGTACTGTAATTTTAATGCAAATTCATTCATTAATTAATATGACAAAAGGATTATAAATGACTTAATAACAAATTGCTCCGGCTTAGAACATGAAACACAAACATCTCAAAGTTGGCGAAATTGGTTTTGAAACAAATTATTTTGATGCCGTCATGGCCTCTGTTTACATACAATATATTAATCTGTTCAAAATCTGGGGTTCTTTGGATTATAAAATAAAACATAAAAGCTGGTTACATTAAAAAAGTACACTACCATACCTTATACGTACTTAAAGAGTATAAAGTGTTTTTACAAATTGTTCGGTAGTGTCGTATTATTTGTTACAAAGTTCGCACACTAATGCGAGGTTATATTTTAATTAACAATTGTTCTACGTAAGTTGATTATGCTTTAAACCTTTGAAAGAAAATTAATTTTGTTTAATAGTGAGAAATTTTGATTGACTTGAGAAATATTTTAAGTAATTTGGTTTCTGGGATAAAGGAATTTAGTTGATACTTATCAGTTCAGACAGTGGTGATATGTTGTCGTCTGGGGTGATGGAAATTCTGCAATTTTGGGCTGGTTTAGGCTTTGGGCATCTTCTTCTATCTCGTCTTGGGACTCTCTGCTATTTAATTTCTTTTTATTTGGTTCCAGGACATCGTTTAATCTTAGAAGCTCTGCATCTACTCGTCATTGGTTCTTGTAGTCGATTTCTGAACGTCTTTTGAACTTTTTAATGTAAAATTTTAGTCATCACAATCTTGCGTACCTCTTACCCACGCGTCATTTTTCAAGTCTAATAAATTTAATGGAAAATTAGTATTCAACGGCCCGTTTCTATGGTAACAGAAACCCTTTGATTGGTTAAGGCCTCTTTCAAAAGCATTGTTATGAGATTTGAATTTTTTATTCAAATTTATTATATATTTTCTGAATGATTTTATTCCTTTATCGTTCTTTTGGGGTAATAAATAATATCACTATTGTCGTTATTTCCTTTCAAAGTTTAAAATGATACCTCATAAGGTCATATTCTATTATACATTAACTTTAGTCTAATTATTTGACATCTGATAAATTACATATCTCTTTTAAATTAAACTTTTATAATAACATTTCTCTTTGAAAATGATTTACATATAATTACTGGCTATTTACTTGCCTTAGATTTGTAAATTTCCTTGTGAATTTGTTACAATCGACATTTGTGTGTGTCTGACAGTTATGCATTTTCATAGCCAAAAGTAGCCATGATGGTATTTTACTTATTTCTTTTAAATTACATTTTAATTCAGCCTGATGGGCTTCACTTTGTTATTATAATTGTTTGTGTTGCGTTTTGATTCTGTTTGTGTTCTGATTACAAGTCAATATTTTAAAATATAACAATTAGGCTTATGGACTGCAAGTTCCTTTCAGCCATATCCTATTCATAACATTAAAACAAACAATTCTTTATAAGTTATTAGTTACTGTTGGTTTAACATTTATTTCATTCTTTTGCTATTACTTTGAGTGAGAAACATCATCACTTCTTTCAAACTCATTAAATTTATTTCCCTTCTAACATGGGGTGTTTTATTAATTGTATACTTAATTTTAATGCAAATTCTTATTTCATTACTACTACCTTCCTCCATTCCATGTTAATACAAACTGTTTTTACATGGGCTTTCTCCCTGAATAATACTACATCCTTTACTTATCTCTATTTTAAATACTATTTTTAATTATTCTTAATTATATGATTGTTCATAAGCTCACTTACATCATTGATTGGTTTATCAATGATTTATTAAGTGTTTTCTTATCTATTAATACATTTTTATTACTGATAATATCTTTTTCCACGTATCACTTTCACCTTTAACTAACTGGTGTTTATCACTGATACACTCACTATTTTGGGGTATTTACACTTTCACTATTGCACTTTTTTTTGTTTCACTGTTTATATTAAGTTTTACTTAGTGGGTAATCCCTATACTTATTTCTCTATTATTTCTCACTATTTCCTTATAACATAATACTTATTATTAATGACATTTGGTTATTTACATTTCATTAAATCTAACTTTAATAATTGGGTTAGTGTACTTTTCTTCATTAAGTTACTTTTTAATTGTCTTTTGTTTAAAACAGGTATATAAATTATTTCATTTATAACAATAATATTTGTTTTCCTTAGTGGATAGTTATTTGGGGTTTGTTTACAGTATTCTATCTTTGAGTATACCATTTCTCCCTTTCATATGTGGTGTTTGTTATTTCTTAGCTTCACTTTGTCTCCTCTTCATTCTTCCTCTTCTTCTTCTTCATCTTCTTTAACTTCAATTGTCTTCATTTTGATTCGGTTCTCCTCTCCTCATCTGGTTTAATTTCTATTTAGTTGTAGTAATTTGTTCACTTCCTTTTATTCTTCTTTGGTTCTGGTTTCTTACCTTCTTTTGTTAGTTCCTATTTGTTTGGTCAATCACCTTTTCTTTGTGTATGTTTCGTGGTTCCCTTCCTTTTGTTTTCTGTTGTTGGGTCAATCACTTGGGTTGGGTAATATCGTCGTTCGTCGTGTCATAATATGTATATTTTATTTATTTTTAAACATTTTATTTGATATGAAGTATATTTACATTTATAATTATCTTTTTTATCCCTGGTACTGGGGTGGCTTATTTGTGTTGTAACATAATGCCTCTCCTCTAAACTTGATCATTTTGATAAAACACTAGCATAGTTTTTTATGTAATTATCAGTTATATATAATCTTTTTCCTTTTCTTTCTTGTTTGTTTCTCCATTCTTTATTTCTCTTCTTACTTAATTCATTCCATTTTATTTGGATCTGTTTTTATTTATATTTCCCGTGGTGCATTCTCCCTTATACACAATTTTTTCCCTAACTTTTAGTAGCTGGTTTCTCTCATTACTACTCATTTTTTCTGAGACCAGAGGAACATCATCTCTGCTCAGTTTATTTTGATTGCTGGACCTTTCAACAGTCAATCTTAAATACCTTTTGTGTCAACTTGTGACTTAAATTAATAATAATAATATACTTTGGGATTGTCCACCTTGTGGTTTGTTTTTAGATCACTTTGGCCTTTTACTCATTCTTCCTTCCGCTGTACCTTAGCTATATACTATCATCTACTCATACGGTTGATTGTTTTTATATTTATTCATATGTTAATTTCATTATATCTCACCTTTCATTATTTTGTTTTCAATGCTCATGGTGATCATTTTAATTATCTTAGACATTTCTATTCTTTTCTTAGTTATTTAGCAATATTCTGCTTTAGCCATACCGTGTATATTTGTTTTATACATAACTTCTCTTTCTTGTACCAGTTCAGATTTTTTTTTTCCTTAGAATACATTTGATTCATTATAATTTCAGGTATTTATCTCAGTAATTTTAGCTTGATTTTATTTTTGTTTATTTTATTCTGTATTAAATATCATTTTTGATAATTCTTTGTAAGTTAATTCTCTTACTTTAAAGGAATGTTTGTAGCTTATTCCTTTTTAGTTATTTTTTGTTTAATTATTATCGTAAGTTTGTGATTCTTACTTTTAGATATTTAGGAATTTGTGTAACTTATTCCTTATTATCTCACTTTTTTATTTTATACTTCATATATCAACCTTTTATTAGACTGTAAATTGATTTAAATTGAAAGGAATTTGTGTAACTGATTCCTTTGTTTTTTACATTATTATTCATTTATATTAATTTTTTCTATTCCGCATATATTATCTAGTAAGTTGCTCTTACAATCTTTTGGAATTTTGAAATATTATTTATTTCATTTCTAGTTATTTTATTCTTCTTCATAAAACTTTTTTATTGAAGTTTGGTTATAAACTCCCTTTATTTTTCTTGTATTTACATTGCTTATCTGGTAAGTATTATTACCATTATCTTTTGTGATAACGTATGGCCATATATTGGGTTATACATATTACTATTCATATTACTATACACTGGTCCTTGTTATTTATACTTTTGTAAGTTGACTTCTCCTTTTCTTTCCTTGTTATTGCCTTCTCTTGTATATTTCACTCTTTGTTGATCTTCCCTCTACTCCTTCAAATGTCTGATTTTCTACATTTATTCTGGATAATTTTTTAAGTTTGTTTATTATAGTTTAATTTTTCTTATTTAATTCGTCTTGGTTGTTGTCATTTCTTGTCTTGGTGATTTTTATTGGTCTAATTTAACTTTAATACTTCCTTCTATTCCATTGGGTTGCTTGGTCAGTAATTCGAAGATCAGTCCCTTTTCTTGGTGTATGGTATCTTCGCTTAGTTTACCCATGGTCCATCAGTTCCTCTGCACTTGTGGTTCGGATAACCCTGGCGTGTAGAACTATTTTCTTCCTTGTGATGTAGGTTACTTCGGTCTCGTACCACAATTCCTCTACTACCATATGTCCCGTAGTATTAATGTCTACATCAATCATTTGATCGTTCTGTTGATTAATCAGAGAAGTTAATTGTGCCTCTCTCATTAATGTTATTTTTGCTTTTTTATTCGGTATTTCAATTTCTGGTGTGCTCCAGTGTTTTATTGACCTTCTTGATTTGTTATACTCTGTTTTGTTGTCAGTCATTTCTATCTCTGGCATCTTCCATCTAAGCATAGATTTGCTGGAATTTTCATCCACTGGTTGGTTGTGAATTCCTTTTATAATTTCCCTCAGAGTCCTCCTAAAATCTTTATACTTTATTAATTTGCTTTGGTAGGCAAGGGGCAAATTAAACACATTGATGAGTCCGTTCTTCATCATCTCCACTTCTTCTCTTGTTTTGATTAGTTTCCTTTTATATACCTTTCTCATTTCCTCTGTTTTCTTAATCTTCTTAATGATTCGATTCTTCTTTACTCTTCTACTGTTGGTTTTTATGTGCTTAATTTTCTTGGTGTCATTGTTATCTGTATGTTCAGAAAACAATATACTTGTTTCTTCTACAGTTTCCATCTCCTTCTGTGTTATTTTCTGATTCCCCGGTTCCCTGTTCTCATTCAACGTTTCTTTGATACTTTCAGAAGTGCTGTCTATTGTTTCATTCCATGGTTTGAAATCACTATCTAAAGTTTCCTGAAGTTGATTTACTGGGTAACTTGTTTCTTCCCATCTCTTGTTCATCCCCGTTTTTGTCCGTTTGACTTCTTCACGAAACTCTACTAGCATGAATCTTAATTCTTCTCTGTTCTTCTCACCATCTTCCTTCATTTGTCGTAGGAGTGTTTCATTACTATTTTCAATCTTTTTATTTACTATTTCTAGATCCTTCTTGACCTGTTTCTTCAGCTCTTCGCTCTTCTTTTCCAATGTCTCCTGACTTCTCTTCAGGTCTTCATGGTTGCTCTCCATTTTGTTATTCAGGAATTCCATTCCCTTTTGTAACGATTCTAATTTTTTATTCAAATCTTCCTTGTCCTGTCTTCTCTCTTCCTTGTCTGACTCTAATTTTTTATTCACTTCTTCATTCATTCCCATTTGTAATGATTCCAATTTTTTATTCAAATCTTCCTTGTCCTGTCTTCTTTGTTCCATCATTATCCTGAACATCTCCTGCGTGCTCAGGTCTTCTTTCTCAGTGGGTTTGGTAGGTTGGTCCCCTATCATTACTTCCACTTCCTGTTCTGGTTGAGGTAGATTTGGGTTTTCCAGTTGGTCCTCCTGTGGATGCTCTTCCAACAATTCTCCAATCATTTCCTCAACTTCTATTTCCTCAACTTCTTCCATTTCTTCTTGGTTTGATGCTTCCTTACCTTTGAGCCTCGTAACCATACTATGTCTATTCATAACCTCCGCTAGTTATCCTTTCTAGCCTCACGTTGTTGGTCGCCAATCTGTAACGAGCTTGACGGGTACGTCCTTCTTATTTAAAGCCCCACGATGGGTTTGTCAATCTGTAACTATCTAGAAGACTCGTGCGTCTCTGTAACAATGTGTTTACACTTGTTTATTATGTGTATAAGTGTTACTGTGGTGTGTTCGCCTCACACTGGTCGTTACAATAATGGTTGTCACTACTGAAGTCCGTAGCGTGGTCTAAATTATCAGTACAACCTACCTGTTTATTCATAGGGGTTGCGAATCCCGGGTGGCGCCAAATTGTTTATATTAAAACAATTAAATTTGTTAAATTACAAATTAAATAAGTGTTGTCAGCGTTGACGGCTGGGGCGTTCGAATGATTCCCGCCGCTATACAGGTTGTCGTATTGTCCACTCGTGACGAGCGCTAGTTGGTTACTTAATAAAAATTGCTAACACACATATATTATACAACGCCCTACGAAATAAAACGATGGTAATACTCTGTACTGTAATTTTAATGCAAATTCATTCATTAATTAATATGACAAAAGGATTATAAATGACTTAATAACAAATTGCTCCGGCTTAGAACATGAAACACAAACATCTCAAAGTTGGCGAAATTGGTTTTGAAACAAATTATTTTGATGCCGTCATGGCCTCTGTTTACATACAATATATTAATCTGTTCAAAATCTGGGGTTCTTTGGATTATAAAATAAAACATAAAAGCTGGTTACATTAAAAAAGTACACTACCATACCTTATACGTACTTAAAGAGTATAAAGTGTTTTTACAAATTGTTCGGTAGTGTCGTATTATTTGTTACAAAGTTCGCACACTAATGCGAGGTTATATTTTAATTAACAATTGTTCTACGTAAGTTGATTATGCTTTAAACCTTTGAAAGAAAATTAATTTTGTTTAATAGTGAGAAATTTTGATTGACTTGAGAAATATTTAAAGTAATTTGGTTTCTGGGATAAAGGAATTTAGTTGATACTTATCAGTTCAGACAGTGGTGATATGTTGTCGTCTGGGGTGATGGAAATTCTGCAATTTTGGGCTGGTTTAGGCTTTGGGCATCTTCTTCTATCTCGTCTTGGGACTCTCTGCTATTTAATTTCTTTTTATTTGGTTCCAGGACATCGTTTAATCTTAGAAGCTCTGCATCTACTCGTCATTGGTTCTTGTAGTCGATTTCTGAACGTCTTTTGAACTTTTTAATGTAAAATTTTAGTCATCACAATCTTGCGTACCTCTTACCCACGCGTCATTTTTCAAGTCTAATAAATTTAATGGAAAATTAGTATTCAACGGCCCGTTTCTATGGTAACAGAAACCCTTTGATTGGTTAAGGCCTCTTTCAAAAGCATTGTTATGAGATTTGAATTTTTTATTCAAATTTATTATATATTTTCTGAATGATTTTATTCCTTTATCGTTCTTTTGGGGTAATAAATAATATCACTATTGTCGTTATTTCCTTTCAAAGTTTAAAATGATACCTCATAAGGTCATATTCTATTATACATTAACTTTAGTCTAATTATTTGACATCTGATAAATTACATATCTCTTTTAAATTAAACTTTTATAATAACATTTCTCTTTGAAAATGATTTACATATAATTACTGGCTATTTACTTGCCTTAGATTTGTAAATTTCCTTGTGAATTTGTTACAATCGACATTTGTGTGTGTCTGACAGTTATGCATTTTCATAGCCAAAAGTAGCCATGATGGTATTTTACTTATTTCTTTTAAATTACATTTTAATTCAGCCTGATGGGCTTCACTTTGTTATTATAATTGTTTGTGTTGCGTTTTGATTCTGTTTGTGTTCTGATTACAAGTCAATATTTTAAAATATAACAATTAGGCTTATGGACTGCAAGTTCCTTTCAGCCATATCCTATTCATAACATTAAAACAAACAATTCTTTATAAATTATTAGTTACTGTTGGTTTAACATTTATTTCATTCTTTTGCTATTACTTTGAGTGAGAAACATCATCACTTCTTTCAAACTCATTAAATTTATTTCCCTTCTAACATGGGGTGTTTTATTAATTGTATACTTAATTTTAATGCAAATTCTTATTTCATTACTACTACCTTCCTCCATTCCATGTTAATACAAACTGTTTTTACATGGGCTTTCTCCCTGAATAATACTACATCCTTTACTTATCTCTATTTTAAATACTATTTTTAATTATTCTTAATTATATGATTGTTCATAAGCTCACTTACATCATTGATTGGTTTATCAATGATTTATTAAGTGTTTTCTTATCTATTAATACATTTTTATTACTGATAATATCTTTTTCCACGTATCACTTTCACCTTTAACTAACTGGTGTTTATCACTGATACACTCACTATTTTGGGGTATTTACACTTTCACTATTGCACTTTTTTTTGTTTCACTGTTTATATTAAGTTTTACTTAGTGGGTAATCCCTATACTTATTTCTCTATTATTTCTCACTATTTCCTTATAACATAATACTTATTATTAATGACATTTGGTTATTTACATTTCATTAAATCTAACTTTAATAATTGGGTTAGTGTACTTTTCTTCACTAAGTTACTTTTTAATTGTCTTTTGTTTAAAACAGGTATATAAATTATTTCATTTATAACAATAATATTTGTTTTCCTTAGTGGATAGTTATTTGGGGTTTGTTTACAGTATTCTATCTTTGAGTATACCATTTCTCCCTTTCATATGTGGTGTTTGTTATTTCTTAGCTTCACTTTGTCTCCTCTTCATTCTTCCTCTTCTTCTTCTTCATCTTCTTTAACTTCAATTGTCTTCATTTTGATTCGGTTCTCCTCTCCTCATCTGGTTTAATTTCTATTTAGTTGTAGTAATTTGTTCACTTCCTTTTATTCTTCTTTGGTTCTGGTTTCTTACCTTCTTTTGTTAGTTCCTATTTGTTTGGTCAATCACCTTTTCTTTGTGTATGTTTCGTGGTTCCCTTCCTTTTGTTTTCTGTTGTTGGGTCAATCACTTGGGTTGGGTAATATCGTCGTTCGTCGTGTCATAATATGTATATTTTATTTATTTTTAAACATTTTATTTGATATGAAGTATATTTACATTTATAATTATCTTTTTTATCCCTGGTACTGGGGTGGCTTATTTGTGTTGTAACATAATGCCTCTCCTCTAAACTTGATCATTTTGATAAAACACTAGCATAGTTTTTTATGTAATTATCAGTTATATATAATCTTTTTCCTTTTCTTTCTTGTTTGTTTCTCCATTCTTTATTTCTCTTCTTACTTAATTCATTCCATTTTATTTGGATCTGTTTTTATTTATATTTCCCGTGGTGCATTCTCCCTTATACACAATTTTTTCCCTAACTTTTAGTAGCTGGTTTCTCTCATTACTACTCATTTTTTCTGAGACCAGAGGAACATCATCTCTGCTCAGTTTATTTTGATTGCTGGACCTTTCAACAGTCAATCTTAAATACCTTTTGTGTCAACTTGTGACTTAAATTAATAATAATAATATACTTTGGGATTGTCCACCTTGTGGTTTGTTTTTAGATCACTTTGGCCTTTTACTCATTCTTCCTTCCGCTGTACCTTAGCTATATACTATCATCTACTCATACGGTTGATTGTTTTTATATTTATTCATATGTTAATTTCATTATATCTCACCTTTCATTATTTTGTTTTCAATGCTCATGGTGATCATTTTAATTATCTTAGACATTTCTATTCTTTTCTTAGTTATTTAGCAATATTCTGCTTTAGCCATACCGTGTATATTTGTTTTATACATAACTTCTCTTTCTTGTACCAGTTCAGATTTTTTTTTTCCTTAGAATACATTTGATTCATTATAATTTCAGGTATTTATCTCAGTAATTTTAGCTTGATTTTATTTTTGTTTATTTTATTCTGTATTAAATATCATTTTTGATAATTCTTTGTAAGTTAATTCTCTTACTTTAAAGGAATGTTTGTAGCTTATTCCTTTTTAGTTATTTTTTGTTTAATTATTATCGTAAGTTTGTGATTCTTACTTTTAGATATTTAGGAATTTGTGTAACTTATTCCTTATTATCTCACTTTTTTATTTTATACTTCATATATCAACCTTTTATTAGACTGTAAATTGATTTAAATTGAAAGGAATTTGTGTAACTGATTCCTTTGTTTTTTACATTATTATTCATTTATATTAATTTTTTCTATTCCGCATATATTATCTAGTAAGTTGCTCTTACAATCTTTTGGAATTTTGAAATATTATTTATTTCATTTCTAGTTATTTTATTCTTCTTCATAAAACTTTTTTATTGAAGTTTGGTTATAAACTCCCTTTATTTTTCTTGTATTTACATTGCTTATCTGGTAAGTATTATTACCATTATCTTTTGTGATAACGTATGGCCATATATTGGGTTATACATATTACTATTCATATTACTATACACTGGTCCTTGTTATTTATACTTTTGTAAGTTGACTTCTCCTTTTCTTTCCTTGTTATTGCCTTCTCTTGTATATTTCACTCTTTGTTGATCTTCCCTCTACTCCTTCAAATGTCTGATTTTCTACATTTATTCTGGATAATTTTTTAAGTTTGTTTATTATAGTTTAATTTTTCTTATTTAATTCGTCTTGGTTGTTGTCATTTCTTGTCTTGGTGATTTTTATTGGTCTAATTTAACTTTAATACTTCCTTCTATTCCATTGGGTTGCTTGGTCAATAATTCGAAGATCAGTCCCTTTTCTTGGTGTATGGTATCTTCGCTTAGTTTACCCATGGTCCATCAGTTCCTCTGCACTTGTGGTTCGGATAACCCTGGCGTGTAGAACTATTTTCTTCCTTGTGATGTAGGTTTCTTCGGTCTCGTACCACAATTCCTCTACTACCATATGTCCCGTAGTATTAATGTCTACATCAATCATTTCATCGTTCTGTTGATTAATCAGAGAAGTTAATTGTGCCTCTCTCATTAATGTTATTTTTGCTTTTTTATTCGGTATTTCAATTTCTGGTGTGCTCCAGTGTTTTATTGACCTTCTTGATTTGTTATACTCTGTTTTGTTGTCAGTCATTTCTATCTCTGGCATCTTCCATCTAAGCATAGATTTGCTGGAATTTTCATCCACTGGTTGGTTGTGAATTCCTTTTATAATTTCCCTCAGAGTCCTCCTAAAATCTTTATACTTTATTAATTTGCTTTGGTAGGCAAGGGGCAAATTAAACACATCGATGAGTCCGTTCTTCATCATCTCCACTTCTTCTCTTGTTTTGATTAGTTTCCTTTTATATACCTTTCTCATTTCCTCTGTTTTCTTAATCTTCTTAATGATTCGATTCTTCTTTACTCTTCTACTGTTGGTTTTTATGTGCTTAATTTTCTTGGTGTCATTGTTATCTGTATGTTCAGAAAACAATATACTTGTTTCTTCTACAGTTTCCATCTCCTTCTGTGTTATTTTCTGATTCCCCGGTTCCCTGTTCTCATTCAACGTTTCTTTGATACTTTCAGAAGTGCTGTCTATTGTTTCATTCCATGGTTTGAAATCACTATCTAAAGTTTCCTGAAGTTGATTTACTGGGTAACTTGTTTCTTCCCATCTCTTGTTCATCCCCGTTTTTGTCCGTTTGACTTCTTCACGAAACTCTACTAGCATGAATCTTAATTCTTCTCTGTTCTTCTCACCATCTTCCTTCATTTGTCGTAGGAGTGTTTCATTACTATTTTCAATCTTTTTATTTACTATTTCTAGATCCTTCTTGACCTGTTTCTTCAGCTCTTCGCTCTTCTTTTCCAATGTCTCCTGACTTCTCTTCAGGTCTTCATGGTTGCTCTCCATTTTGTTATTCAGGAATTCCATTCCCTTTTGTAACGATTCTAATTTTTTATTCAAATCTTCCTTGTCCTGTCTTCTCTCTTCCTTGTCTGACTCTAATTTTTTATTCACTTCTTCATTCATTCCCATTTGTAATGATTCCAATTTTTTATTCAAATCTTCCTTGTCCTGTCTTCTATGTTCCATCATTATCCTGAACATCTCCTGCGTGCTCAGGTCTTCTTTCTCAGTGGGTTTGGTAGGTTGGTCCCCTATCATTACTTCCACTTCCTGTTCTGGTTGAGGTAGATTTGGGTTTTCCAGTTGGTCCTCCTGTGGATGCTCTTCCAACAATTCTCCAATCATTTCCTCAACTTCTTCCATTTCTTCTTGGTTTGATGCTTCCTTACCTTTGAGCCTCGTAACCATACTATGTCTATTCATAACCTCCGCTAGTTATCCTTTCTAGCCTCACGTTGTTGGTCGCCAATCTGTAACGAGCTTGACGGGTACGTCCTTCTTATTTAAAGCCCCACGATGGGTTCGTCAATCTGTAACTATCTAGAAGACTCGTGCGTCTCTGTAACAATGTGTTTACACTTGTTTATTATGTGTATAAGTGTTACTGTGGTGTGTTCGCCTCACACTGGTCGTTACAATAATGGTTGTCACTACTGAAGTCCGTAGCGTGGTCTAAATTATCAGTACAACCTACCTGTTTATTCATAGGGGTTGCGAATCCCGGGTGGCGCCAAATTGTTTATATTAAAACAATTAAATTTGTTAAATTACAAATTAAATAAGTGTTGTCAGCGTTGACGGCTGGGGCGTTCGAATGATTCCCGCCGCTGTACAGGTTGTCGTATTGTCCACTCGTGACGAGCGCTAGTTGGTTACTTAATAAAAATTGCTAACACACATATATTATACAACGCCCTACGAAATAAAACGATGGTAATACTCTGTACTGTAATTTTAATGCAAATTCATTCATTAATTAATATGACAAAAGGATTATAAATGACTTAATAACAAATTGCTCCGGCTTAGAACATGAAACACAAACATCTCAAAGTTGGCGAAATTGGTTTTGAAACAAATTATTTTGATGCCGTCATGGCCTCTGTTTACATACAATATATTAATCTGTTCAAAATCTGGGGTTCTTTGGATTATAAAATAAAACATAAAAGCTGGTTACATTAAAAAAGTACACTACCATACCTTATACGTACTTAAAGAGTATAAAGTGTTTTTACAAATTGTTCGGTAGTGTCGTATTATTTGTTACAAAGTTCGCACACTAATGCGAGGTTATATTTTAATTAACAATTGTTCTACGTAAGTTGATTATGCTTTAAACCTTTGAAAGAAAATTAATTTTGTTTAATAGTGAGAAATTTTGATTGACTTGAGAAATATTTAAAGTAATTTGGTTTCTGGGATAAAGGAATTTAGTTGATACTTATCAGTTCAGACAGTGGTGATATGTTGTCATCTGGGGTGATGGAAATTCTGCAATTTTGGGCTGGTTTAGGCTTTGGGCATCTTCTTCTATCTCGTCTTGGGACTCTCTGCTATTTAATTTCTTTTTATTTGGTTCCAGGACATCGTTTAATCTTAGAAGCTCTGCATCTACTCGTCATTGGTTCTTGTAGTCGATTTCTGAACGTCTTTTGAACTTTTTAATGTAAAATTTTAGTCATCACAATCTTGCGTACCTCTTACCCACGCGTCATTTTTCAAGTCTAATAAATTTAATGGAAAATTAGTATTCAACGGCCCGTTTCTATGGTAACAGAAACCCTTTGATTGGTTAAGGCCTCTTTCAAAAGCATTGTTATGAGATTTGAATTTTTTATTCAAATTTATTATATATTTTCTGAATGATTTTATTCCTTTATCGTTCTTTTGGGGGAATAAATAATATCACTATTGTCGTTATTTCCTTTCAAAGTTTAAAATGATACCTCATAAGGTCATATTCTATTATACATTAACTTTAGTCTAATTATTTGACATCTGATAAATTACATATCTCTTTTAAATTAAACTTTTATAATAACATTTCTCTTTGAAAATGATTTACATATAATTACTGGCTATTTACTTGCCTTAGATTTGTAAATTTCCTTGTGAATTTGTTACAATCGACATTTGTGTGTGTCTGACAGTTATGCATTTTCATAGCCAAAAGTAGCCATGATGGTATTTTACTTATTTCTTTTAAATTACATTTTAATTCAGCCTGATGGGCTTCACTTTGTTATTATAATTGTTTGTGTTGCGTTTTGATTCTGTTTGTGTTCTGATTACAAGTCAATATTTTAAAATATAACAATTAGGCTTATGGACTGCAAGTTCCTTTCAGCCATATCCTATTCATAACATTAAAACAAACAATTCTTTATAAATTATTAGTTACTGTTGGTTTAACATTTATTTCATTCTTTTGCTATTACTTTGAGTGAGAAACATCATCACTTCTTTCAAACTCATTAAATTTATTTCCCTTCTAACATGGGGTGTTTTATTAATTGTATACTTAATTTTAATGCAAATTCTTATTTCATTACTACTACCTTCCTCCATTCCATGTTAATACAAACTGTTTTTACATGGGCTTTCTCCCTGAATAATACTACATCCTTTACTTATCTCTATTTTAAATACTATTTTTAATTATTCTTAATTATATGATTGTTCATAAGCTCACTTACATCATTGATTGGTTTATCAATGATTTATTAAGTGTTTTCTTATCTATTAATACATTTTTATTACTGATAATATCTTTTTCCACGTATCACTTTCACCTTTAACTAACTGGTGTTTATCACTGATACACTCACTATTTTGGGGTATTTACACTTTCACTATTGCACTTTTTTTTGTTTCACTGTTTATATTAAGTTTTACTTAGTGGGTAATCCCTATACTTATTTCTCTATTATTTCTCACTATTTCCTTATAACATAATACTTATTATTAATGACATTTGGTTATTTACATTTCATTAAATCTAACTTTAATAATTGGGTTAGTGTACTTTTCTTCACTAAGTTACTTTTTAATTGTCTTTTGTTTAAAACAGGTATATAAATTATTTCATTTATAACAATAATATTTGTTTTCCTTAGTGGATAGTTATTTGGGGTTTGTTTACAGTATTCTATCTTTGAGTATACCATTTCTCCCTTTCATATGTGGTGTTTGTTATTTCTTAGCTTCACTTTGTCTCCTCTTCATTCTTCCTCTTCTTCTTCTTCATCTTCTTTAACTTCAATTGTCTTCATTTTGATTCGGTTCTCCTCTCCTCATCTGGTTTAATTTCTATTTAGTTGTAGTAATTTGTTCACTTCCTTTTATTCTTCTTTGGTTCTGGTTTCTTACCTTCTTTTGTTAGTTCCTATTTGTTTGGTCAATCACCTTTTCTTTGTGTATGTTTCGTGGTTCCCTTCCTTTTGTTTTCTGTTGTTGGGTCAATCACTTGGGTTGGGTAATATCGTCGTTCGTCGTGTCATAATATGTATATTTTATTTATTTTTAAACATTTTATTTGATATGAAGTATATTTACATTTATAATTATCTTTTTTATCCCTGGTACTGGGGTGGCTTATTTGTGTTGTAACATAATGCCTCTCCTCTAAACTTGATCATTTTGATAAAACACTAGCATAGTTTTTTATGTAATTATCAGTTATATATAATCTTTTTCCTTTTCTTTCTTGTTTGTTTCTCCATTCTTTATTTCTCTTCTTACTTAATTCATTCCATTTTATTTGGATCTGTTTTTATTTATATTTCCCGTGGTGCATTCTCCCTTATACACAATTTTTTCCCTAACTTTTAGTAGCTGGTTTCTCTCATTACTACTCATTTTTTCTGAGACCAGAGGAACATCATCTCTGCTCAGTTTATTTTGATTGCTGGACCTTTCAACAGTCAATCTTAAATACCTTTTGTGTCAACTTGTGACTTAAATTAATAATAATAATATACTTTGGGATTGTCCACCTTGTGGTTTGTTTTTAGATCACTTTGGCCTTTTACTCATTCTTCCTTCCGCTGTACCTTAGCTATATACTATCATCTACTCATACGGTTGATTGTTTTTATATTTATTCATATGTTAATTTCATTATATCTCACCTTTCATTATTTTGTTTTCAATGCTCATGGTGATCATTTTAATTATCTTAGACATTTCTATTCTTTTCTTAGTTATTTAGCAATATTCTGCTTTAGCCATAGCTTGTATATTTGTTTTATACATAACTTCTCTTTCTTGTACCAGTTCAGATTTTTTTTTCCTTAGAATACATTTGATTCATTATAATTTCAGGTATTTATCTCAGTAATTTTAGCTTGATTTTATTTTTGTTTATTTTATTCTGTATTAAATATCATTTTTGATAATTCTTTGTAAGTTAATTCTCTTACTTTAAAGGAATGTTTGTAGCTTATTCCTTTTTAGTTATTTTTTGTTTAATTATTATCGTAAGTTTGTGATTCTTACTTTTAGATATTTAGGAATTTGTGTAACTTATTCCTTATTATCTCACTTTTTTATTTTATACTTCATATATCAACCTTTTATTAGACTGTAAATTGATTTAAATTGAAAGGAATTTGTGTAACTGATTCCTTTGTTTTTTACATTATTATTCATTTATATTAATTTTTTCTATTCCGCATATATTATCTAGTAAGTTGCTCTTACAATCTTTTGGAATTTTGAAATATTATTTATTTCATTTCTAGTTATTTTATTCTTCTTCATAAAACTTTTTTATTGAAGTTTGGTTATAAACTATCTTTATTTTTCTTGTATTTACATTGCTTATCTGGTAAGTATTATTACCATTATCTTTTGTGATAACGTATGGCCATATATTGGGTTATACATATTACTATTCATATTACTATACACTGGTCCTTGTTATTTATACTTTTGTAAGTTGACTTCTCCTTTTCTTTCCTTGTTATTGCCTTCTCTTGTATATTTCACTCTTTGTTGATCTTCCCTCTACTCCTTCAAATGTCTGATTTTCTACATTTATTCTGGATAATTTTTTAAGTTTGTTTATTATAGTTTAATTTTTCTTATTTAATTCGTCTTGGTTGTTGTCATTTCTTGTCTTGGTGATTTTTATTGGTCTAATTTAACTTTAATACTTCCTTCTATTCCATTGGGTTGCTTGGTCAGTAATTCGAAGATCAGTCCCTTTTCTTGGTGTATGGTATCTTCGCTTAGTTTACCCATGGTCCATCAGTTCCTCTGCACTTGTGGTTCGGATAACCCTGGCGTGTAGAACTATTTTCTTCCTTGTGATGTAGGTTACTTCGGTCTCGTACCACAATTCCTCTACTACCATATGTCCCGTAGTATTAATGTCTACATCAATCATTTGATCGTTCTGTTGATTAATCAGAGAAGTTAATTGTGCCTCTCTCATTAATGTTATTTTTGCTTTTTTATTCGGTATTTCAATTTCTGGTGTGCTCCAGTGTTTTATTGACCTTCTTGATTTGTTATACTCTGTTTTGTTGTCAGTCATTTCTATCTCTGGCATCTTCCATCTAAGCATAGATTTGCTGGAATTTTCATCCACTGGTTGGTTGTGAATTCCTTTTATAATTTCCCTCAGAGTCCTCCTACAATCTTTATACTTTATTAATTTGCTTTGGTAGGCAAGGGGCAAATTAAACACATCGATGAGTCCGTTCTTCATCATCTCCACTTCTTCTCTTGTTTTGATTAGTTTCCTTTTATATACCTTTCTCATTTCCTCTGTTTTCTTAATCTTCTTAATGATTCGATTCTTCTTTACTCTTCTACTGTTGGTTTTTATGTGCTTAATTTTCTTGGTGTCATTGTTATCTGTATGTTCAGAAAACAATATACTTGTTTCTTCTACAGTTTCCATCTCCTTCTGTGTTATTTTCTGATTCCCCGGTTCCCTGTTCTCATTCAACGTTTCTTTGATACTTTCAGAAGTGCTGTCTATTGTTTCATTCCATGGTTTGAAATCACTATCTAAAGTTTCCTGAAGTTGATTTACTGGGTAACTTGTTTCTTCCCATCTCTTGTTCATCCCCGTTTTTGTCCGTTTGACTTCTTCACGAAACTCTACTAGCATGAATCTTAATTCTTCTCTGTTCTTCTCACCATCTTCCTTCATTTGTCGTAGGAGTGTTTCATTACTATTTTCAATCTTTTTATTTACTATTTCTAGATCCTTCTTGACCTGTTTCTTCAGCTCTTCGCTCTTCTTTTCCAATGTCTCCTGACTTCTCTTCAGGTCTTCATGGTTGCTCTCCATTTTGTTATTCAGGAATTCCATTCCCTTTTGTAACGATTCTAATTTTTTATTCAAATCTTCCTTGTCCTGTCTTCTCTCTTCCTTGTCTGACTCTAATTTTTTATTCACTTCTTCATTCATTCCCATTTGTAATGATTCCAATTTTTTATTCAAATCTTCCTTGTCCTGTCTTCTTTGTTCCATCATTATCCTGAACATCTCCTGCGTGCTCAGGTCTTCTTTCTCAGTGGGTTTGGTAGGTTGGTCCCCTATCATTACTTCCACTTCCTGTTCTGGTTGAGGTAGATTTGGGTTTTCCAGTTGGTCCTCCTGTGGATGCTCTTCCAACAATTCTCCAATCATTTCCTCAACTTCTATTTCCTCAACTTCTTCCATTTCTTCTTGGTTTGATGCTTCCTTACCTTTGAGCCTCGTAACCATACTATGTCTATTCATAACCTCCGCTAGTTATCCTTTCTAGCCTCACGTTGTTGGTCGCCAATCTGTAACGAGCTTGACGGGTACGTCCTTCTTATTTAAAGCCCCACGATGGGTTCGTCAATCTGTAACTATCTAGAAGACTCGTGCGTCTCTGTAACAATGTGTTTACACTTGTTTATTATGTGTATAAGTGTTACTGTGGTGTGTTCGCCTCACACTGGTCGTTACAATAATGGTTGTCACTACTGAAGTCCGTAGCGTGGTCTAAATTATCAGTACAACCTACCTGTTTATTCATAGGGGTTGCGAATCCCGGGTGGCGCCAAATTGTTTATATTAAAACAATTAAATTTGTTAAATTACAAATTAAATAAGTGTTGTCAGCGTTGACGGCTGGGGCGTTCGAATGATTCCCGCCGCTGTACAGGTTGTCGTATTGTCCACTCGTGACGAGCGCTAGTTGGTTACTTAATAAAAATTGCTAACACACATATATTATACAACGCCCTACGAAATAAAACGATGGTAATACTCTGTACTGTAATTTTAATGCAAATTCATTCATTAATTAATATGACAAAAGGATTATAAATGACTTAATAACAAATTGCTCCGGCTTAGAACATGAAACACAAACATCTCAAAGTTGGCGAAATTGGTTTTGAAACAAATTATTTTGATGCCGTCATGGCCTCTGTTTACATACAATATATTAATCTGTTCAAAATCTGGGGTTCTTTGGATTATAAAATAAAACATAAAAGCTGGTTACATTAAAAAAGTACACTACCATACCTTATACGTACTTAAAGAGTATAAAGTGTTTTTACAAATTGTTCGGTAGTGTCGTATTATTTGTTACAAAGTTCGCACACTAATGCGAGGTTATATTTTAATTAACAATTGTTCTACGTAAGTTGATTATGCTTTAAACCTTTGAAAGAAAATTAATTTTGTTTAATAGTGAGAAATTTTGATTGACTTGAGAAATATTTAAAGTAATTTGGTTTCTGGGATAAAGGAATTTAGTTGATACTTATCAGTTCAGACAGTGGTGATATGTTGTCGTCTGGGGTGATGGAAATTCTGCAATTTTGGGCTGGTTTAGGCTTTGGGCATCTTCTTCTATCTCGTCTTGGGACTCTCTGCTATTTAATTTCTTTTTATTTGGTTCCAGGACATCGTTTAATCTTAGAAGCTCTGCATCTACTCGTCATTGGTTCTTGTAGTCGATTTCTGAACGTCTTTTGAACTTTTTAATGTAAAATTTTAGTCATCACAATCTTGCGTACCTCTTACCCACGCGTCATTTTTCAAGTCTAATAAATTTAATGGAAAATTAGTATTCAACGGCCCGTTTCTATGGTAACAGAAACCCTTTGATTGGTTAAGGCCTCTTTCAAAAGCATTGTTATGAGATTTGAATTTTTTATTCAAATTTATTATATATTTTCTGAATGATTTTATTCCTTTATCGTTCTTTTGGGGTAATAAATAATATCACTATTGTCGTTATTTCCTTTCAAAGTTTAAAATGATACCTCATAAGGTCATATTCTATTATACATTAACTTTAGTCTAATTATTTGACATCTGATAAATTACATATCTCTTTTAAATTAAACTTTTATAATAACATTTCTCTTTGAAAATGATTTACATATAATTACTGGCTATTTACTTGCCTTAGATTTGTAAATTTCCTTGTGAATTTGTTACAATCGACATTTGTGTGTGTCTGACAGTTATGCATTTTCATAGCCAAAAGTAGCCATGATGGTATTTTACTTATTTCTTTTAAATTACATTTTAATTCAGCCTGATGGGCTTCACTTTGTTATTATAATTGTTTGTGTTGCGTTTTGATTCTGTTTGTGTTCTGATTACAAGTCAATATTTTAAAATATAACAATTAGGCTTATGGACTGCAAGTTCCTTTCAGCCATATCCTATTCATAACATTAAAACAAACAATTCTTTATAAGTTATTAGTTACTGTTGGTTTAACATTTATTTCATTCTTTTGCTATTACTTTGAGTGAGAAACATCATCACTTCTTTCAAACTCATTAAATTTATTTCCCTTCTAACATGGGGTGTTTTATTAATTGTATACTTAATTTTAATGCAAATTCTTATTTCATTACTACTACCTTCCTCCATTCCATGTTAATACAAACTGTTTTTACATGGGCTTTCTCCCTGAATAATACTACATCCTTTACTTATCTCTATTTTAAATACTATTTTTAATTATTCTTAATTATATGATTGTTCATAAGCTCACTTACATCATTGATTGGTTTATCAATGATTTATTAAGTGTTTTCTTATCTATTAATACATTTTTATTACTGATAATATCTTTTTCCACGTATCACTTTCACCTTTAACTAACTGGTGTTTATCACTGATACACTCACTATTTTGGGGTATTTACACTTTCACTATTGCACTTTTTTTTGTTTCACTGTTTATATTAAGTTTTACTTAGTGGGTAATCCCTATACTTATTTCTCTATTATTTCTCACTATTTCCTTATAACATAATACTTATTATTAATGACATTTGGTTATTTACATTTCATTAAATCTAACTTTAATAATTGGGTTAGTGTACTTTTCTTCACTAAGTTACTTTTTAATTGTCTTTTGTTTAAAACAGGTATATAAATTATTTCATTTATAACAATAATATTTGTTTTCCTTAGTGGATAGTTATTTGGGGTTTGTTTACAGTATTCTATCTTTGAGTATACCATTTCTCCCTTTCATATGTGGTGTTTGTTATTTCTTAGCTTCACTTTGTCTCCTCTTCATTCTTCCTCTTCTTCTTCTTCATCTTCTTTAACTTCAATTGTCTTCATTTTGATTCGGTTCTCCTCTCCTCATCTGGTTTAATTTCTATTTAGTTGTAGTAATTTGTTCACTTCCTTTTATTCTTCTTTGGTTCTGGTTTCTTACCTTCTTTTGTTAGTTCCTATTTGTTTGGTCAATCACCTTTTCTTTGTGTATGTTTCGTGGTTCCCTTCCTTTTGTTTTCTGTTGTTGGGTCAATCACTTGGGTTGGGTAATATCGTCGTTCGTCGTGTCATAATATGTATATTTTATTTATTTTTAAACATTTTATTTGATATGAAGTATATTTACATTTATAATTATCTTTTTTATCCCTGGTACTGGGGTGGCTTATTTGTGTTGTAACATAATGCCTCTCCTCTAAACTTGATCATTTTGATAAAACACTAGCATAGTTTTTTATGTAATTATCAGTTATATATAATCTTTTTCCTTTTCTTTCTTGTTTGTTTCTCCATTCTTTATTTCTCTTCTTACTTAATTCATTCCATTTTATTTGGATCTGTTTTTATTTATATTTCCCGTGGTGCATTCTCCCTTATACACAATTTTTTCCCTAACTTTTAGTAGCTGGTTTCTCTCATTACTACTCATTTTTTCTGAGACCAGAGGAACATCATCTCTGCTCAGTTTATTTTGATTGCTGGACCTTTCAACAGTCAATCTTAAATACCTTTTGTGTCAACTTGTGACTTAAATTAATAATAATAATATACTTTGGGATTGTCCACCTTGTGGTTTGTTTTTAGATCACTTTGGCCTTTTACTCATTCTTCCTTCCGCTGTACCTTAGCTATATACTATCATCTACTCATACGGTTGATTGTTTTTATATTTATTCATATGTTAATTTCATTATATCTCACCTTTCATTATTTTGTTTTCAATGCTCATGGTGATCATTTTAATTATCTTAGACATTTCTATTCTTTTCTTAGTTATTTAGCAATATTCTGCTTTAGCCATAGCTTGTATATTTGTTTTATACATAACTTCTCTTTCTTGTACCAGTTCAGATTTTTTTTCCTTAGAATACATTTGATTCATTATAATTTCAGGTATTTATCTCAGTAATTTTAGCTTGATTTTATTTTTGTTTATTTTATTCTGTATTAAATATCATTTTTGATAATTCTTTGTAAGTTAATTCTCTTACTTTAAAGGAATGTTTGTAGCTTATTCCTTTTTAGTTATTTTTTGTTTAATTATTATCGTAAGTTTGTGATTCTTACTTTTAGATATTTAGGAATTTGTGTAACTTATTCCTTATTATCTCACTTTTTTATTTTATACTTCATATATCAACCTTTTATTAGACTGTAAATTGATTTAAATTGAAAGGAATTTGTGTAACTGATTCCTTTGTTTTTTACATTATTATTCATTTATATTAATTTTTTCTATTAAGCATATATTATCTAGTAAGTTGCTCTTACAATCTTTTGGAATTTTGAAATATTATTTATTTCATTTCTAGTTATTTTATTCTTCTTCATAAAACTTTTTTATTGAAGTTTGGTTATAAACTATCTTTATTTTTCTTGTATTTACATTGCTTATCTGGTAAGTATTATTACCATTATCTTTTGTGATAACGTATGGCCATATATTGGGTTATACATATTACTATTCATATTACTATACACTGGTCCTTGTTATTTATACTTTTGTAAGTTGACTTCTCCTTTTCTTTCCTTGTTATTGCCTTCTCTTGTATATTTCACTCTTTGTTGATCTTCCCTCTACTCCTTCAAATGTCTGATTTTCTACATTTATTCTGGATAATTTTTTAAGTTTGTTTATTATAGTTTAATTTTTCTTATTTAATTCGTCTTGGTTGTTGTCATTTCTTGTCTTGGTGATTTTTATTGGTCTAATTTAACTTTAATACTTCCTTCTATTCCATTGGGTTGCTTGGTCAGTAATTCGAAGATCAGTCCCTTTTCTTGGTGTATGGTATCTTCGCTTAGTTTACCCATGGTCCATCAGTTCCTCTGCACTTGTGGTTCGGATAACCCTGGCGTGTAGAACTATTTTCTTCCTTGTGATGTAGGTTACTTCGGTCTCGTACCACAATTCCTCTACTACCATATGTCCCGTAGTATTAATGTCTACATCAATCATTTGATCGTTCTGTTGATTAATCAGAGAAGTTAATTGTGCCTCTCTCATTAATGTTATTTTTGCTTTTTTATTCGGTATTTCAATTTCTGGTGTGCTCCAGTGTTTTATTGACCTTCTTGATTTGTTATACTCTGTTTTGTTGTCAGTCATTTCTATCTCTGGCATCTTCCATCTAAGCATAGATTTGCTGGAATTTTCATCCACTGGTTGGTTGTGAATTCCTTTTATAATTTCCCTCAGAGTCCTCCTACAATCTTTATACTTTATTAATTTGCTTTGGTAGGCAAGGGGCAAATTAAACACATCGATGAGTCCGTTCTTCATCATCTCCACTTCTTCTCTTGTTTTGATTAGTTTCCTTTTATATACCTTTCTCATTTCCTCTGTTTTCTTAATCTTCTTAATGATTCGATTCTTCTTTACTCTTCTACTGTTGGTTTTTATGTGCTTAATTTTCTTGGTGTCATTGTTATCTGTATGTTCAGAAAACAATATACTTGTTTCTTCTACAGTTTCCATCTCCTTCTGTGTTATTTTCTGATTCCCCGGTTCCCTGTTCTCATTCAACGTTTCTTTGATACTTTCAGAAGTGCTGTCTATTGTTTCATTCCATGGTTTGAAATCACTATCTAAAGTTTCCTGAAGTTGATTTACTGGGTAACTTGTTTCTTCCCATCTCTTGTTCATCCCCGTTTTTGTCCGTTTGACTTCTTCACGAAACTCTACTAGCATGAATCTTAATTCTTCTCTGTTCTTCTCACCATCTTCCTTCATTTGTCGTAGGAGTGTTTCATTACTATTTTCAATCTTTTTATTTACTGTTTCTAGATCCTTCTTGACCTGTTTCTTCAGCTCTTCGCTCTTCTTTTCCAATGTCTCCTGACTTCTCTTCAGGTCTTCATGGTTGCTCTCCATTTTGTTATTCAGGAATTCCATTCCCTTTTGTAACGATTCTAATTTTTTATTCAAATCTTCCTTGTCCTGTCTTCTCTCTTCCTTGTCTGACTCTAATTTTTTATTCACTTCTTCATTCATTCCCATTTGTAATGATTCCAATTTTTTATTCAAATCTTCCTTGTCCTGTCTTCTTTGTTCCATCATTATCCTGAACATCTCCTGCGTGCTCAGGTCTTCTTTCTCAGTGGGTTTGGTAGGTTGGTCCCCTATCATTACTTCCACTTCCTGTTCTGGTTGAGGTAGATTTGGGTTTTCCAGTTGGTCCTCCTGTGGATGCTCTTCCAACAATTCTCCAATCATTTCCTCAACTTCTATTTCCTCAACTTCTTCCATTTCTTCTTGGTTTGATGCTTCCTTACCTTTGAGCCTCGTAACCATACTATGTCTATTCATAACCTCCGCTAGTTATCCTTTCTAGCCTCACGTTGTTGGTCGCCAATCTGTAACGAGCTTGACGGGTACGTCCTTCTTATTTAAAGCCCCACGATGGGTTCGTCAATCTGTAACTATCTAGAAGACTCGTGCGTCTCTGTAACAATGTGTTTACACTTGTTTATTACGTGTATAAGTGTTACTGTGGTGTGTTCGCCTCACACTGGTCGTTACAATAATGGTTGTCACTACTGAAGTCCGTAGCGTGGTCTAAATTATCAGTACAACCTACCTGTTTATTCATAGGGGTTGCGAATCCCGGGTGGCGCCAAATTGTTTATATTAAAACAATTAAATTTGTTAAATTACAAATTAAATAAGTGTTGTCAGCGTTGACGGCTGGGGCGTTCGAATGATTCCCGCCGCTGTACAGGTTGTCGTATTGTCCACTCGTGACGAGCGCTAGTTGGTTACTTAATAAAAATTGCTAACACACATATATTATACAACGCCCTACGAAATAAAACGATGGTAATACTCTGTACTGTAATTTTAATGCAAATTCATTCATTAATTAATATGACAAAAGGATTATAAATGACTTAATAACAAATTGCTCCGGCTTAGAACATGAAACACAAACATCTCAAAGTTGGCGAAATTGGTTTTGAAACAAATTATTTTGATGCCGTCATGGCCTCTGTTTACATACAATATATTAATCTGTTCAAAATCTGGGGTTCTTTGGATTATAAAATAAAACATAAAAGCTGGTTACATTAAAAAAGTACACTACCATACCTTATACGTACTTAAAGAGTATAAAGTGTTTTTACAAATTGTTCGGTAGTGTCGTATTATTTGTTACAAAGTTCGCACACTAATGCGAGGTTATATTTTAATTAACAATTGTTCTACGTAAGTTGATTATGCTTTAAACCTTTGAAAGAAAATTAATTTTGTTTAATAGTGAGAAATTTTGATTGACTTGAGAAATATTTAAAGTAATTTGGTTTCTGGGATAAAGGAATTTAGTTGATACTTATCAGTTCAGACAGTGGTGATATGTTGTCGTCTGGGGTGATGGAAATTCTGCAATTTTGGGCTGGTTTAGGCTTTGGGCATCTTCTTCTATCTCGTCTTGGGACTCTCTGCTATTTAATTTCTTTTTATTTGGTTCCAGGACATCGTTTAATCTTAGAAGCTCTGCATCTACTCGTCATTGGTTCTTGTAGTCGATTTCTGAACGTCTTTTGAACTTTTTAATGTAAAATTTTAGTCATCACAATCTTGCGTACCTCTTACCCACGCGTCATTTTTCAAGTCTAATAAATTTAATGGAAAATTAGTATTCAACGGCCCGTTTCTATGGTAACAGAAACCCTTTGATTGGTTAAGGCCTCTTTCAAAAGCATTGTTATGAGATTTGAATTTTTTATTCAAATTTATTATATATTTTCTGAATGATTTTATTCCTTTATCGTTCTTTTGGGGTAATAAATAATATCACTATTGTCGTTATTTCCTTTCAAAGTTTAAAATGATACCTCATAAGGTCATATTCTATTATACATTAACTTTAGTCTAATTATTTGACATCTGATAAATTACATATCTCTTTTAAATTAAACTTTTATAATAACATTTCTCTTTGAAAATGATTTACATATAATTACTGGCTATTTACTTGCCTTAGATTTGTAAATTTCCTTGTGAA
This sequence comes from Magicicada septendecula, assembly GCA_034769895.1. Classification (NCBI taxonomy): domain Eukaryota; kingdom Metazoa; phylum Arthropoda; class Insecta; order Hemiptera; family Cicadidae; genus Magicicada; species Magicicada septendecula. Next base: position 173,190,619 of record CM068367.1, on the reverse strand, counting down.
TTTGTTACAATCGACATTTGTGTGTGTCTGACAGTTATGCATTTTCATAGCCAAAAGTAGCCATGATGGTATTTTACTTATTTCTTTTAAATTACATTTTAATTCAGCCTGATGGGCTTCACTTTGTTATTATAATTGTTTGTGTTGCGTTTTGATTCTGTTTGTGTTCTGATTACAAGTCAATATTTTAAAATATAACAATTAGGCTTATGGACTGCAAGTTCCTTTCAGCCATATCCTATTCATAACATTAAAACAAACAATTCTTTATAAGTTATTAGTTACTGTTGGTTTAACATTTATTTCATTCTTTTGCTATTACTTTGAGTGAGAAACATCATCACTTCTTTCAAACTCATTAAATTTATTTCCCTTCTAACATGGGGTGTTTTATTAATTGTATACTTAATTTTAATGCAAATTCTTATTTCATTACTACTACCTTCCTCCATTCCATGTTAATACAAACTGTTTTTACATGGGCTTTCTCCCTGAATAATACTACATCCTTTAGTAATCTCTATTTTAAATACTATTTTTAATTATATGATTGTTCATAAGCTCACTTACATCATTGATTGGTTTATCAATGATTTATTAAGTGTTTTCTTATCTATTAATACATTTTTATTACTGATAATATCTTTTTCCACGTATCACTTTCACCTTTAACTAACTGGTGTTTATCACTGATACACTCACTATTTTGGGGTATTTACACTTTCACTATTGCACTTTTTTTTGTTTCACTGTATATATTAAGTGTTACTTAGTGGGTAATCCCTATACTTATTTCTCTATTATTTCTCACTATTTCCTTATAACATAATACTTATTATTAATGACATTTGGTTATTTACATTTCATTAAATCTAACTTTAATAATTGGGTTAGTGTACTTTTCTTCACTAAGTTACTTTTTAATTGTCTTTTGTTTAAAACAGGTATATAAATTATTTCATTTATAACAATAATATTTGTTTTCCTTAGTGGATAGTTATTTGGGGTTTTGTTTACAGTATTCTATCTTTGAGTATACCATTTCTCCCTTTCATATGTGGTGTTTGTTATTTCTTAGCTTCACTTTGTCTTCTCTTCATTCTTCCTCTTCATCTTCTTTAACTTCAATTGTCTTCATTTTGATTCGGTTCTCCTCTTCTCATCTGGTTTAATTTCTATTTAGTTGTAGTAATTTGTTCACTTCCTTTTATTCTTCTTTGGTTCTGGTTTCTTACCTTCTTTTGTTAGTTCCTATTTGTTTGGTCAATCACCTTTTCTTTGTGTATGTTCCGTGGTTCCCTTCCTTTTGTTTTCTGTTGTTGGGTCAATCACTTGGGTTGGGTAATATCGTCGTTCGTCGTGTCATAATATTTATATTTTATTTATTTTTAAACATTTTATTTGATATGAAGTATATTTACATTTATAATTATCTTTTTTATCCCTGGTACTGGGGTGGCTTATTTGTGTTGTAACATAATGCCTCTCCTCTAAACTTGATCATTTTGATAAAACACTAGCATAGTTTTTTATGTAATTATCAGTTATATATAATCTTTTTCCTTTTCTTTCTTGTTTGTTTCTCCATTTTTTTATTTCTCTTCTTACTTAATTCATTCCATTTTATTTGGATCTGTTTTTATTTATATTTCCCGTGGTGCATTCTCCCTTATACACAATTTTTTCCCTAACTTTTAGTAGCTGGTTTCTCCCATTACTACTCATTTTTTCTGAGACCAGAGGAACATCATCTCTGCTCAGTTTATTTTGATTGCTGAACCTTTCAACAGTCAATCTTAAATACCTTTTGTGTCAACTTGTGACTTAAATTAATAATAATAATATACTTTGGGATTGTCCACCTTGTGGTTTGTTTTTAGATCACTTTGGCCTTTTACTCATTCTTCCTTCCGCTATACCTTAGCTATATACTATCATCTACTCATACGGTTGATTGTTTTTATATTTATTCATATGTTAATTTCATCATATCTCACCTTTCATTATTTTGTTTTCAATGCTCATGGTGATCATTTTAATTATCTTAGACATTTCTATTCTTTTCTTAGGTATTTAGCAATATTCTGCTTTAGCCATAGCTTGTATATTTGTTTTATACATAACTTCTCTTTCTTGTACCAGTTCAGATTTTTTTTTTCATTAGAATACATTTGATTCATTATAATTTCAGGTATTTATCTCAGTAATTTTAGCTTGATTTTATTTTTGTTTATTTTATTCTGTATTAAATATCATTTTTGATAATTCTTTGTAAGTTAATTCTCTTACTTTAAAGGAATGTTTGTAGCTTATTCCTTTTTAGTTATTTTTTGTTTAATTATTATCGTAAGTTTGTGATTCTTACTTTTAGATATTTAGGAATTTGTGTAACTTATTCCTTATTATCTCACTTTTTTATTTTATACTTCATATATCAACCTTTTATTAGGCTGTAAATTGATTTAAATTGAAAGGAATTTGTGTAACTGATTCCTTTGTTTTTTACATTATTATTCATTTATATTAATTTTTTCTATTCCGCATATATTATCTAGTAAGTTGCTCTTACAATCTTTTGGAATTTTGAAATATTATTTATTTCATTTCTAGTTATTTTATTCTTCTTCATAAAACTTTTTTATTGAAGTTTGGTTATAAACTCCCTTTATTTTTCTTGTATTTACATTGCTTATCTGGTAAGTATTATTACCATTATCTTTTGTGATAACGTATGGCCATATATTGGGTTATACATATTACTATTCATATTACTATACACTGGTCCTTGTTATTTATACTTTTGTAAGTTGACTTCTCCTTTTCTTTCCTTGTTATTGCCTTCTCTTGTATATTTCACTCTTTGTTGATCTTCCCTCTACTCCTTCAAATGTCTGATTTTCTACATTTATTCTGGATAATTTTTTAAGTTTGTTTATTATAGTTTAATTTTTCTTATTTAATTCGTCTTGGTCGTTGTCATTTCTTGTCTTGGTGATTTTTATTGGTCTAATTTAACTTTAATACTTCCTTCTATTCCATTGGGTTGCTTGGTCAGTAATTCGAAGATCAGTCCCTTTTCTTGGTGTATGGTATCTTCGCCAGTTTACCCATGGTCCATCAGTTCCTCTGCACTTGTGGTTCGGATAACCCTGGCGTGTAGAACTATTTTCTTCCTTGTGATGTAGGTTTCTTCGGTCTCGTACCACAATTCCTCTACTACCATATGTCCCGTAGTATTAATGTCTACATCAATCATTTGATCGTTCTGTTGATTAATCAGAGAAGTTAATTGTGCCTCTCTCATTAATGTTATTTTTGCTTTTTTATTCGGTATTTCAATTTCTGGTGTGCTCCAGTGTTTTATTGACCTTCTTGATTTGTTGTACTCTGTTTTGTTGTCAGTCATTTCTATCTCTGGCATCTTCCATCTAAGCATAGATTTGCTGGAATTTTCATCCACTGGTTGGTTGTGAATTCCTTTTATAATTTCCCTCAGAGTCCTCCTACAATCTTTATACTTTATTAATTTGCTTTGGTAGGCAAGGGGCAAATTAAACACATCGATGAGTCCGTTCTTCATCATCTCCACTTCTTCTCTTGTTTTGATTAGTTTCCTTTTATATACCTTTCTCATTTCCTCTGTTTTCTTAATCTTCTTAATGATTCGATTCTTCTTTACTCTTCTACTGTTGGTTTTTATGTGCTTAATTTTCTTGGTGTCATTGTTATCTGTATGTTCAGAAAACAATATACTTGTTTCTTCTACAGTTTCCATCTCCTTCTGTGTTATTTTCTGATTCCCCGGTTCCCTGTTCTCATTCAACGTTTCTTTGATACTTTCAGAAGTGCTGTCTATTGTTTCATTCCATGGTTTGAAATCACTATCTAAAGTTTCCTGAAGTTGATTTACTGGGTAACTTGTTTCTTCCCATCTCTTGTTCATCCCCATTTTTGTCCGTTTGACTTCTTCACGAAACTCAACTAGCATGAATCTTAATTCTTCTCTGTTCTTCTCACCATCTTCCTTCATTTGTCGTAGGAGTGTTTCATTACTATTTTCAATCTTTTTATTTACTATTTCTAGATCCTTCTTGACCTGTTTCTTCAGCTCTTCGCTCTTCTTTTCCAATGTCTCCTGACTTCTCTTCAGGTCTTCATGGTTGCTCTCCATTTTGTTATTCAGGAATTCCATTCCCTTTTGTAATGATTCCAATTTTTTATTCAAATCTTCCTTGTCTTGTCTTCTTTGTTCCATCATTATCCTGAACATCTCCTGCGTGCTCAGGTCTTCTTTCTGAGTGGGTTTGGTAGGTTGGTCCCCTATCATTACTTCCACTTCCTGTTCTGGTTGAGGTAGATTTGGGTTTTCCAGTTGGTCCTCCTGTGGATGCTCTTCCAACAATTCTCCAATCATTTCCTCAACTTCTTCCATTTCTTCTTGGTTTTCTTCTTGGTTTGATGCTTCCTTACCTTTGAGCCTCGTAACCATACTATGTCTATTCATAACCTCCGCTAGTTATCCTTTCTAGCCTCACGTTGTTGGTCGCCAATCTGTAACGAGCTTGACGGGTACGTCCTTCTTATTTAAAGCCCCACGATGGGTTCGTCAATCTGTAACTATCTAGAAGACTCGTGCGTCTCTGTAAAAATGTGTTTACACTTGTTTATTATGTGTATAAGTGTTACTGTGGTGTGTTCGCCTCACACCGGTCGTTACAATAATGGTTGTCACTACTGAAGTCCATAGCGTGGTCTAAATTATCAGTACAACCTACCTGTTTATTCATAGGGGTTGCGAATCCCGGGTGGCGCCAAATTGTTTATATTAAAACAATTAAATTTGTTAAATTACAAATTAAATAAGTGTTGTCAGCGTTGACGGCTGGGGCGTTCGAATGATTCCCGCCGCTGTACAGGTTGTCGTATTGTCCACTCGTGACGAGCGCTAGTTGGTTACTTAATAAAAATTGCTAACACACATATATTATACAACGCCCTACGAAATAAAACGATGGTAATACTCTGTACTGTAATTTTAATGCAAATTCATTTATTAATTAAATTGACAAAAGGATTATAAATGACTTAATAACAAATTGCTCCGGCTTAGAACATGAAACACAAACATCTCAAAGTTGGCGAAATTGGTTTTGAAACAAATTATTTTGATGCCGTCATGGCCTCTGTTTACATACAATATATTAATCTGTTCAAAATCTGGGGTTCTTTGGATTATAAAATAAAACATAAAAGCTGGTTACATTAAAAAAGTACACTACCATACCTTATACGTACTTAAAGAGTATAAAGTGTTTTTACAAATTGTTCGGTAGTGTCGTATTATTTGTTACAAAGTTCGCACACTAATGCGAGGTTATATTTTAATTAACAATTGTTCTACGTAAGTTGATTATGCTTTAAACCTTTGAAAGAAAATTAATTTTGTTTAATAGTGAGAAATTTTGATTGACTTGAAAAATATTTAAAGTAATTTGGTTTCTGGGATAAAGGAATTTAGTTGATACTTATCAGTTCAGACAGTGGTGATATGTTGTCGTCTGGGGTGATGGAAATTCTGCAATTTTGGGCTGGTTTAGGCTTCGGGCATCTTCTTCTATCTCGTCTTGGGACTCTCTGCTATTTAATTTCTTTTTATTTGGTTCCAGGACATCGTTTAATCTTAGAAGCTCTGCATCTACTCGTCATTGGTTCTTGTAGTCGATTTCTGAACGTCTTTTGAACTTTTTAATGTAAAATTTTAGTCATCACAATCTTGCGTACCTCTTACCCACGCGTCATTTTTCAAGTCTAATAAATTTAATGGAAAATTAGTATTCAACGGCCCGTTTCTATGGTAACAGAAACCCTTTGATTGGTTAAGGCCTCTTTCAAAAGCATTGTTATGAGATTTGAATTTTTTATTCAAATTTATTATATATTTTCTGAATGATTTTATTCCTTTATCGTTCTTTTGGGGTAATAAATAATATCACTATTGTCGTTATTTCCTTTCAAAGTTTAAAATGATACCTCATAAGGTCATATTCTATTATACATTAACTTTAGTCTAATTATTTGACATCTGATAAATTACATATCTCTTTTAAATTAAACTTTTATAATAACATTTCTCTTTGAAAATGATTTACATATAATTACTGGCTATTTACTTGCCTTAGATTTGTAAATTTCCTTGTGAATTTGTTACAATCGACATTTGTGTGTGTCTAACAGTTATGCATTTTCATAGCCAAAAGTAGCCATGATGGTATTTTACTTATTTCTTTTAAATTACATTTTAATTCAGCCTGATGGGCTTCACTTTGTTATTATAATTGTTTGTGTTGCGTTTTGATTCTGTTTGTGTTCTGATTACAAGTCAATATTTTAAAATATAACAATTAGGCTTATGGACTGCAAGTTCCTTTCAGCCATATCCTATTCATAACATTAAAACAAACAATTCTTTATAAGTTATTAGTTACTGTTGGTTTAACATTTATTTCATTCTTTTGCTATTACTTTGAGTGAGAAACATCATCACTTCTTTCAAACTCATTAAATTTATTTCCCTTCTAACATGGGGTGTTTTATTAATTGTATACTTAATTTTAATGCAAATTCTTATTTCATTACTACTACCTTCCTCCATTCCATGTTAATACAAACTGTTTTTACATGGGCTTTCTCCCTGAATAATACTACATCCTTTACTTATCTCTATTTTAAATACTATTTTTAATTATTCTTAATTATATGATTGTTCATAAGCTCACTTACATCATTGATTGGTTTATCAATGATTTATTAAGTGTTTTCTTATCTATTAATACATTTTTATTACTGATAATATCTTTTTCCACGTATCACTTTCACCTTTAACTAACTGGTGTTTATCACTGATACACTCACTATTTTGGGGTATTTACACTTTCACTATTGCACTTTTTTTTGTTTCACTGTATATATTAAGTGTTACTTAGTGGGTAATCCCTATACTTATTTCTCTATTATTTCTCACTATTTCCTTATAACATAATACTTATTATTAATGACATTTAGTTATTTACATTTCATTAAATCTAACTTTAATAATTGGGTTAGTGTACTTTTCTTCACTAAGTTACTTTATAATTGTCTTTTGTTTAAAACAGGTATATAAATTATTTCATTTATAACAATAATATTTGTTTTCCTTAGTGGATAGTTATTTGGGGTTTGTTTACAGTATTCTATCTTTGAGTATACCATTTCTCCCTTTCATATGTGGTGGTGTTTGTTATTTCTTAGCTTCACTTTGTCTCCTCTTCATTCTTCCTCTTCTTCTTCTTCATCTTCTTTAACTTCAATTGTCTTCATTTTGATTCGGTTCTCCTCTTCTCATCTGGTTTAATTTCTATTTAGTTGTAGTAATTTGTTCACTTCCTTTTATTCTTCTTTGGTTCTGGTTTCTTACCTTCTTTTGTTAGTTCCTATTTGTTTGGTCAATCACCTTTTCTTTGTGTATGTTCCGTGGTTCCCTTCCTTTTGTTTTCTGTTGTTGGGTCAATCACTTGGGTTGGGTAATATCGTCGTTCGTCGTGTCATAATATTTATATTTTATTTATTTTTAAACATTTTATTTGATATGAAGTATATTTACATTTATAATTATCTTTTTTATCCCTGGTACTGTGGTGGCTTATTTGTGTTGTAACAATACGCAAGTATTTACTATAACGAAAAACCTAATTTTGGTCGGCAACTGTAAGAAGCTAAGAAATGCATACCAGAGGCAGGCCAAAGAAGAGGACAGAAGACCCGGAGAAGGAAGAAGGTAGACAGGAACAAGAAAGAGAAGTAGTCACGGACATGGAAAAGGAGCAACAGGCGGGCGACAAAGCGGAAGCCAGAGGAGAACCAAATTGGCAAGAAATGATGAGGCTAATGATGGAGAAAATTGAGAGCATTAAAGAAAGCAATAAACAAACAATCGATGAAAATTTTAGGAAACAGGAGGAAAACTCAAGGGAACAAAACAAGCAAACCAATGAGAAAATAGATAGTATTCAGGAAAGTTTAGTAAAGCAAATAAACGAAAAAATTGAGACCATTCATGGAGATATAAGACAAACCATGAATGACCAAAACCACGAATTGAGAGAAACTATTAACGGACAAAGAGAAGATATGAATAACAAATTTGAAGAAAATAATGAAAAATTAAAGCAAATTCATGAGAAGATTGAATTGGTCAGTAACACACTTAGCCAAAGAGTAGATGGATATAAGGAGGAGACAGAAAAGCAAATAACAGAGACCAAGCAAAGATTAGATAAAACCGAAGAAACCATCGGACAATTCAGAATGGAAATAGATGCCAGGATGGATCGAGGGGAACATAGTAATCAAGTCCGAATAATGGCCATACAACAGGAAACTAAGGATCAATTGGACGGTATGCAGAGCGACATAGATGGTAAAATAACCAATTTTAATGATAAAATAGAACAGGTAAAAAACCAGGTAAATAATCAGGGGGAGAAAATAGAAAATTTACATCTCCAAATAAACATACAAGGGGAGATAGATAGAATGAGTGTTAGACCAACACGTAACGCTCAACATACCATACAAGATAGTAGAGAAAGTGTGAACTTTCGGGACTATAGAAGAAACCCTCTAGAATTTTTAGAAAGAGTAGAAGAAATACTGAACCGATTGAAAGAAACCAGGTGGAATATGATCAAGGGCATCTTAGATGAGTGTTTTAAAAACATCACAGACAACTGGTGGACAGTCATTAGGAATGAAGTGTGTAATTATGATAAATTTAAACAGTTACTCAAACTGAAGTATTGGTCTGAATCCATACAAAATATTATTCGAGACGATATCTGTCATGGGAGGGATGACAGCATTAAAGGACAGACACCTATGGCATACTTTTTAGGAAAAGTATGTGTGGCGAAGTATTTAGACCCGAAGATTCCAGAGGAGTGTCTTGTAACCAAAATAGCTTATCATTTTGATGAGAAGATTAACAGTGCTCGATTGAGTGGACAAATTAAAACTATTGGAGGTATGGAAGCTCTATTGGAGATATATTGGAAGCTGTAATATGAGCAAGAATCTTATTACAGAAGAAGTAGATGGAGATCAGGAAATACAGAGGATCGTAGGAATGAACAACCAAGAGACACTCAACAAAGAGTAAATTATGTAAGGGCAAATAATAATTATAACAATAATTATAATAATAGTCGATACCGAGGAAGACAGCGAAATTTCAATAATAGAAGCTATCATAGCAATTCATACCAGAGAGAGGAAGTTCCGCAAAGAACATCAAAGAACCAGAAACAGTGAGGAAGAGAGAAAGCATTCACCTGAGCATCAATCCAGGGAGAATGTTGAACAATCCCATAATAATGATGGAAGTCGGGGAAACGGGTACCAGCAGTGAGAAGAAGTGACAGCCCGTCACTGCTAGAGACCACTGGGCACAGAATTTACCAAGGTCCTCAAAACCAATTAAAGGAACCAATTACAATTATCAGAAGCAATTATCTAAAAAATTTACAGGCGGAATTACTTGAAGAAAGAGCAATTGAAGAGGCACCATTAAATAATGATATAGTATATGTACAAGTAAAATTAAATGGAGTATTAGCAGAAGCTATGATTGACACGGGAGCAAATGTTTCAATTATTAACCAACTAGAGCTTGACAGAATTACAGAGTTAACCACCGAAAGAATACCTACATTACCAATTAACAAGATGACAACTGTTGGCGCCAACGGGAAACAAAATAAGACAATTAGAAAACAAGTATCTCTGAATGTTACCAACAGTGGAATAGGAATACCTATGGAATTTTTAGTAGCCAAAGGGTTACGTTTTAGAATATTAATAGGGTGTGATATGCTACGGTGACACACTGCAATTATAGATCTGGCCAGTAGTGGTAAGGTTACACTGAGTACAGAAGAAGGTGAGTTATCGGCTGAGATAATGGGTTGCCAAAGTGCCCCTCAGTGTCTGAACTCATATTATGTTAGGGAAAATAATAGGTTAACCATAGGTAAGAATAATAAAGTAACGGAGTCAGAGATGTGGCAGAGGAAGATAGAAGAGATAATGGAATTTCAAGGTAGGCAGGCCCAGGAAACAATAAGTGTAGAAGAGAAACATCAACTTATAGAAATCTATAATAGATACAGTACGGTATTTTCTGAATCACCAGGAAAAGCAAAAAACTTCCTGTGTGAGTTAAAGTTTAAGGACAATGTAAATTTTAATAAAAGGTCTTATCCTATCGCTCAAGCTTTAAAGGAAGCAGCACGAAAAGAAATTCAAAGAATGGTCATGGAAGACATAATTGAAAGAAGCAACTCCCCATACACTAGTCCACTGGTAGCTATACCAAAGAAAGATGGTCAAGTTAGATTATGCCTCGACGCTCGAGAGTTAAATAAGATGCTCATTAATGACCGCACATCTCCAGGTGAGATTGATGAGATAATAAAGAAATTTTATGGATGTAAGTATATGAGTACTTGGGACACCGTCTGCGGCTATTGGCAGATAGAATTGCACCCTAACAGTAGACAATATGTCGCTTTTATATTTGAAGGACAAAATTATCATTTCAAACCTTTTGGCTTGGTAAATTCTGTGGCCGTGTTCATACAATGTATGGACCAAATTATTGGTAAAGAAGTTTTAGATTTTACAACAGTATATGTTGACGACATATTGATTACTTCATGTACTTGGAAGGAGCACTGTAATAGAGTAGAAACAGTATTAAATAAGTTACTACAAAACAATATAACTTTAAAATTAGACAAATCAAAATTTATCACACAAGAATTACCATTTTTAGGATTTATTTTGTCTGCTACTGGGATAACACCATCACCAGAAAAAGTAAAAGCTATCCAGGATTTGCCAAAACCTAAGAATTTAAAACAATTACAATCTTTTTTGGGAATATGTAATTATTACCAGAGATTTCAACATAGTTATTCAGAAGTGACTGCAAATTTCCAACATTTACTATCAAAGAAAAACAAATGGAAGTGGGATGAAAATGAAGATAATAATTTTAAATTAATAAAGGATAAATTTTTAAATAGCATAATGGTACATCACCCAAATTTCAATAAACATTTATAATCATCAACTGTGATGCCAGCAACATTAGTCTTGGAAGTGAATTATATCAGGAAGATGAGGAAGGCAATCATTGGGTAATTAGCTTTGCAAGCAGGGTCCTGAGTAGTTGTGAACGAAATTATATAGTGACCGAAAAGGAACTACTGAGTGTTGTTTTTTCTTGTTTAAAATTATGTACATTTATATTGGGCTACCCAGTCACTATTAGGACCGACCATAGGTCAATATCGTTTTTAAGAAACTGTAAGCTTAACCACGGTAGGCTCACCAGATGGGTGCTGATACTCCAAGAATACAATTTTTCCAGGGAATATATCCCTGGAAAAAAGAATATCATAGCAGACAGCCTGTCACGATAAACCTAGAAAAGGGAACATTTGAAGTAGAGCAGGAGAGTATTAGTAAAATATATTATATTTTAAAATCCAAATAGAGTTACAGGAAGTAATCGGCAGATTAAAAGAAGATCAAAGAACAGACTCCAAATTAATCAAAATTAGAGAAAGGATAGCACAAAATGACTCTATTATAACAGCATTTTTCTGTGTCCATGAAGAAATAATTTTTATTCGTCCTACAATTAAGGATCAAGTGTGGCGAATTTATGTACCAGAAGTAACGGAAACAGCAATAATAAAAGACTATCATGAAAGATATGGGCATATGGGACCACTCAAAGTAATCAAAGCATTATCAGAACATTGGTACATAAAAGCAATCAATAAACAAGTGAGACAAGTCATAAGAAATTGCCAAATATGCCAGTTAGTGAAAGTAAATAATGAGAAAAGAACAGGAGCTATGATTACTATAACATCTAACCGCAGACTTGAGAAAACATTCCTCGACATATATGGCCCCTTTCCCAGAAGTGGAGGAAGACATAAGTTTAAATACATAGTAATTGTTTTTGATCATTATACAAAGTACACAAAACTCTACCCCATCAGTAGAGCCACCACCAAAAAGATCTTAGAAGTTATTATTCATAAGTACATGGTAGAAGTGGGAAAACCAGAAACTATTGTAACCGATCATGGGACCCAGTTTCGAGGAAAGAAGTGGAAGATGGAATTGTTGAAATGTGATATAAGAACATATAAGACATCGGTATATCATCCTAATAGTAATCCTGCAGAACGTGTCTTGAGGGAAGTTGGGAGAATTTTACGGACCTATTGCCACCATGAACATAGTGAATGGAGCCAGTATCTTGAACCAGCTGAAACCTTCCTTAACTGGGCATACCACAAAACTATTGGGACCAGTCCTCATCAAGTGATATTCGAAAAACCACCGCCACGAGAAATAGTAACATTAGTTAATTTTCCTCCAGGAGAGAGAGTTGAGTATACTAAAATTGAAATGCATAATAGGCTGCTTCATAAGGCTGAACTTCTGTACAAAAAAGAAACAGGAAAGAAGAAAAGAATTATCCAATATAAAGTAGGAGATACAGTATTAATTAAAAATAGACAACTACCTAGTTCTATAGAGAGCATAGCAAGGAAGTTACTATTACTTTATACTGGGACATACCTAATAACCCAGGTAACGGGTAAGAATACCTATGAAATAAAGTCAATTCCAAACAATAAACTAAAAGGGGTACCTATATAACCAGACAGAGATGAAACTGTATTATGAAGAAAAATAAAAGAAGGCGAATGATTATGAGTCAAACAGTTAATTTTTAATGCTGAAATAAAAAATAAACATGTTCTAGTGGGGCAGCTTTATGTAACATTACATAATCAGTGCCTAATACTGAGTAAACTAAAGGCACGATATTCTTTAATAAAAAATATAAAGAAATACCTATTATTATTATTAAAAAAAAAAACTAAACATTTGTATAATCTTTACACTAAACAATAAACACTTGAGTAGTGAAAAAACAGTGTAATAAGTGGTGCTATAGAAGTGCAGTGTACACAAAGTGCAACATAGTATGATATGTAATATTAAAAAGACATCAATCACAAGTTGTGATAAAGATGCAGAACTATTGTAATAAACAACAAGTTTAGTAGTAAGTTATTATAGTTTTATTTTGTTAGGCCACAAAGGCAATATCAATGTAAGTAAAATGTTATTATGTTTATTGTTTGAAGGATCCAGGGTTAGGTAAGAAATTAATCACTGCTAATTAGAATAAATTATAAGGAGATAGTGGAAGATAAAATAGGGCCTAGAGCAGTAATACATTTACAGAAATAAAAGTCAGAAATAAACTAATTAAAAACAAATAATAAACTGAAAATATAAAAGAAAACTAAATGTAATAAAAAACACTTTCAAGTAATGACTGAAAGGTATATATTAAACAACACACAGGCTCCCTACCACAAAATCGCAAAACACCTAGACAAAATAATCAGAGAAAACATTATTCTCAGTAACAACACATCTATCAAAAACAACATCGACCTAGTCAGGAAAATTGAACACATCCACATCCCACACAACTCAACTCTGGCATCTTTTGATATAACCAATCTATACACTAATGTCCCCATCAAAGAAACCATCCAAACACTAGAACAACTATTCAGACAAAACAACACACCTGAAACACACATACAAGAGATCATCACACTTACCAAAATAATAACTGAGCAAAATTACTTTACATACAATAACAAGATATACACACACACAGAAGGTCTCCCAATGGGATCCCCCATATCAGGAATACTAGCAGAAATATATATACACAACATAGAACAGAACCACATATTAAACAACAACAAATACACCAACAAAATTATATACTGGCACAGGTATGTAGATGATATATTACTTTTATTCAAAGGCAATACAAGACAAGTTGAAAACTTCCACAAATACATAAACACTATACACCACAAATTAAAATTTACACTGGAAATTGAACAAAACAATAGTATAAATTTTCTAGACCTAACAATTAACAAAACTAACAATACACACACGTACAAAATATACAGGAAACCAACCACAACTGACATGGTTATACACAACACATCAAACCACCCAACACAACATAAACATGCGGCCTTCAACCATATGCTCCATAGACTAACTAAAATACCCTTAAATAAACAAGATTACACCGATGAACTCAACACAATAAAATACATAGCAATCAAAAACGGTTACAACCCTAATTTAATAAACACACTACACAAACCCATCAAAAACAAAAACAACAAAACACAAAATACCATCAACACACAGCACAATAAATACATCACACTCACATACTACAACTCCTACACACACAAAATCGCCAACACGTTCAGAAAACACAAATACAAAATAGCATACAGAACAACCAATACCATCAAAAAACAAATCAATAATACAAACACAGACATAGACAAATATAACAAAACAGGTGTTTACAAATTAAATTGTAATAACTGCAATAGTTTCTACATAGGCCAGACGGGAAGATCTTTTTCATCCCTTTACTCTGAACACTTAAAAGCTTTAACCAACAACAATATACACTCCGCGTTTGCCACACACATACACACACAAAACCACAGTTACACCAACATAGACACTAATCTTGAAATTTTACATTACTTACCCAAAGGTCGAAAACTCAACACAGCTGAACAATACGAAATATACAAACACCACACAACACAACCAAACAACATACTTAACGACCAATTACAATATAAATCACATACACTTTTTGACACAATTATACAAAAAACAAACATTAATTTGAATCCCGGCGCCAATCCCCTTCCTCCACGCACCACCCCCACTACACCTTCCATACAACAACCGTTACTAAATACTGGCAGTCTGTCTCTAAGCTGAAGAAGGCGAATATGATGCCGAAACGCGTTCGACGAGAAGAAAAAACAGTAAGTTCACAAGTAAAAGTTTCATTTTTAGATAAAAAATATTAAATAAGTTTATGTAATGGGTATGAGAAAATAATGTTGAGGGAAAATAGTGCTTAAAAACCAGAATCTTATTAATAAAAAAACTATAGATTATAACCACTAAATTATAACATACAAGTATCTAAGTTTATGTAATAATATGAAGAAAAACATTATGTAAATTAAATTTAATTAGAGTTAACATTTATAAAGGAGTATTTTTCCTAAAAAATGGAAGAACTAATAATATCTTAATACTAGCCTATTTACTAAAACTGTACCTAGGTTAGCCAATAAAAACTCATCAATTTCTTGGTTACTAACGGTAACAGCGTTAACAAGATGAGAATTGTTAAATTTGATTTCAAGAGGGATGACAGAAATAATGTCCAGCAATTTTAAAAAATATTAACTACAGTTTGAACCATCCACTATTCAAAATTGGCGAAACGATCCAGCATAAGAAACTACGTCTGGGACTTCCATTGAAACATTGATGCGGGAATATCTAAGAACATTGAAAATTTGTCCGACCATAAGATCGCTTGAACAAATTGAAAGAGTCAATATGTTGGTGAGAACGCCTACCTTAATAAACTAAAAAACTACACATTACCACCAAGTAACGAACGCTAGAAACCAGTACAACATAATTCAATTTATAAGAAAACTTAGTGTGAACATTTTAAACTTTATTTATTTAATCCAAAACAATAAAAACGTGGTCTCATTAGAACTTCACAGCAACCATATTTCTTTTTTGCAATCGGTATGAATCCGAGTAGTCTGCGCTCTGGCGTCTAAAAAACGAACTTATTGACTCAGACTTTAAGAATAAAAATATTATTTAATGTAAAGTATGATACTCTTATCTAAGCATTTCTGACTTTCTTACAGCTCAAAGAATCCCCAAATAACCCTGAGATAAATAATTTATTAATTTTACTAATAACTATAATTGAATATATCTGTTGTGTTGTAGAAAAACTTATATCGAAAACTGTTGTAATTTCGATAATAGTCGATCTGAAAATCGATGAACTGGATTTAATAGTTTCCAGAAAATAAACCAATTTCAATCAATAAATACCTTTCTTTTAGGGAATTGACTTTGTATTATTCTTTGTAGATAGCAGATTTGTTACAGAAAACAGGTGAATAGCAGAGAAGACTGCGAAAGTTAGCGCAGTCATCATAGCCTATGAAGTACAACGGCCAACATAACCTGTCGCTGGTTATCACATTGAAAACAGCTGATGCAAAGCGCATTTAAATAAAACGATAAAACAGTACACTAAGAGAGGAACTCTCTCTCTCTCTCCCTATCAACTGAACTGTAATACCTGCAGGGAGATAAAAAACGGCAAAGGATCCCCTGGTTTATTTTAACAAAAGAATTACACAATAAACAAAATACGACAGTCAGAGTATCAAAAAGACGTAACACATAGAGAAACCGACGTAAGAAAGCTCACGGTACATTACAAATGACGATCCCAAAGTGGGGCGATAACTAAAGGAAGTTCACGTTACGTAACAAAATATATAATTTAACATCCATTATAAAATTATTTAAACCTAAAATGTATAATTATTTTAAATTACTAATAAAAAAGCTTAAAATACAATGGATGAAAATTAAAAACAAAACAAAAAATGTAAAAGAAACTTAATTATAAAAATTCATGTAATTTTTGTTTTATTTTAGTTTCATACAGAACAAATAATAATTTTACCTGTGAGCTGCCACTGATGTTGAATGTTTCCACAGAGTAGATATGTTGTGCATATCTAATGTTACAGAGAGTGTGCATTTGACAATTTCCACTTGCTTCTCTGATTTTTTGTTCCACTACTTGGTGATGGTGGTCAATAATGTTCTTGTGGATTCAAATTTTATTGTATACTGTATATGGTTTGTGTATGGTATTGTGCTAACACCAAGTTATAATCTTTCTTTCTTCACCTCATTTTAAATGTATTGCGACAGTACAATCATATGCTGTACTGTGCATTTATGAGATAAAATAAATATTTAAATTAAATTTATAAATATATAATAAATAAGCAGGTATGAGATTGAAAGCTGAGTTTATGTTAAAAATACGGCATGTAGACATACAGGAACTGACCTGAACGCTCACGCGATTGTCGCTGAGAGTGTGTACAGTAGTAAATGATGTCTGTGAGTGAGGCCAGTTCGAGCATGAAAGTTTGCAATCTCACCCTAAATAACTGTCAAATTTGTTTAACTAGTTTTTAATTTATTTAACAGTTTTTATTTAATTATAAGAAAACCATAAATGGTAGGAAAAATTCAAAGACTCCTAAATATGTATAAAATTAATACGCATGTGTAGTGAGAAAACGGCATGAAAGGGACGCGCAGTGCGATTTTAAGTGCATAGTAATTACACGGATTATTCGATTACGATGGTAATTACTTTGAACATGTGTAATTCACACATCCATCGTTAGAGCACCATGTAGGTCACATTAGACTTTGCCATTGGTAGAAATGTACGAAAATATGAAACTGGACGAGAGTGGGAGAAATGACGCCACCAAGCAATTTCAAACAGGCAGAATTCTGTCCCAACAGGTGCGGTACGATGCTCGAATATAAATAGGGCACGGAAGAAGCCAGCCTTTTTCTCAATCAGTCTTCAGTAGTGGCGGGCCGCTATGTCCATTATTGACGCGAATTTTTAAATTTTGTTAATTGAACAGTAATTCTTAGTCTGTTTCCAAGTACGAATATAGAACATACTGTACAATGTCTACACACACAAACGTCCGTCAGTCAAGACAAGCTACGATGTTACATCATGCAGAGGAACGCTATGCTGAACAATAGAGGCGTCTGCTAGAACTACAGCAGCAGGTGCAGAGCAACCTCTCACACTAGAGTACATCAACCAGATGGGACCATGAGAGACGAGTAACTGGAGGACGACAAGTGGAACCTGGGAACGTGCAGGGAACTCCATTAGAAGAGGACCTACGGATCATCGTAGGACATGAGTATGAGCTACAAAATCAAGGTGACAGATAATCCATTTATAAATTTTAAATGAGACTAAAGACATTTTAAAATTTAAAAATGAATACGAGTTTATGTAAAATGTAGATAAAGAGGTTCAGAGAATCTGATTTAAATTTATTAAAATATTTAATGATGTTTGATGTTTAATTTAGTCAATTTAAATTTTATTTAAAGTTTGTAAAGCAATCAATAATTACTATGTATGCAATACATAAAGTAATGTAGTTGCAAGTTATATAAAGAAAAAAAAAACAAAACTCCAGTAAAGCACACTGTCAGACTGAGAAGTTGAATTTTAATATTAGCAAATAAGTATTTAGAATATAACTTTGTTACTGTAGAATATAAGATTTATTTAATGACAAATGTACTGCAACATTTGAACGTTTTAAGCAAACAATAATGAATATTTATGGCAAAGCGAATGAGATTTTTAAACACGCTTGTGGTTTATAAATAAAAATTATAAAATCTCGTTACAATTCAATCAATGACTACTCTTACTACCATTACACCCAAACTCCATTAATTGGTACACTTTACCAATAATTTAATATAAATTTTGCCATTCCACAAATTAAATGTACTTAAATTTATAATTTGTGGTGTTGTTACAAATAATTGGCGCTCCAAGAACGTGGGGCTCCTCAAACACAAATATATTAAACAATTTGTATTGTTGTAGTATGTAATACGTACCAGTTAGAATGCTCTTGTCTGTGGCATAACATGTCTACACCATTCTTGGTTTGTTTTAATGTCTGCTCTGATATCTTCCTGAAGACTATGGAACACATGCATGTTCACGTATGAGTATGTGGAGGGGAGGGGAGAGCATATAATTACCTTTGTTTGTTTTCAAACAGCAAAGTGCCATTAATGTTTAGTCCTAAAATTAACTAGTTCACTACTTTCAACAGACCTATAATAGCATATAAATAGTATCTGCAGAGCAGAAAAACTATGACAACTTGAATTTCAAAATTATCTGAAGTTTTTTGAGTGTTGTACAAAGCTGTGACAAATGTGTCAATAACTGTGTTTGTGTACAGTCAGAATCATGTGCTGAATTATCTAATCTTCTCAAATACCCATGCATGTGTTTCTTATTGTTTGATATGTGCTTCATAGTATGTTACTATTTCTGTTTACAATTTCATTGAACTGCATGATTGTACACCGAATAAGTAAAGTACACATAAACCTACACGTAAACAATGACCAACATGAAGTCATTTATTGTTGTTTTCCAGTTGCACTCATTCAATGAAAAAATTATATTTCAAATGGTCGGATACAATATAAAAGCTCTTGATTTCTGTATGTTAGATCAGAAACAGTAAATTGATGGGGAAAGAACTTTTGGTTGCACGGAGACCAGAATATCACCACTGATATAATTTCTTTAAGTAATAATATTGTTACGATGGTCTACTTGATCGTCGTAACAGTGGAAACAAAATACAAGACACCAATTAAGTCACTAATTACCAGCTTTACTTTTCACAGTTAAACAGTTCGTAATTAACAACACAGTCTCTTACAACAAATCAAATAAAAATTGTTCACACACAATAAAATGTCCACTAATATTAAACACAATTATGTGTTGTTTAAGACCTGAAGATGTCAGTAATGACGAAAAGCTTTGTCTAAATAATAAAAACAATTATAGCAGTTTAGCAATTTTATAAAAGAAAATTAAACACAATTGTATTGCAATTATCCCGCCCAATTATTAAACACTTCACTAATAACCACTTGAATGCACACAGTAATAGCGGCCGACAATAAACTCGAACCGCACTGTAAATATATCGCAACTATACTAAAAACTAAGGCCGCTGCCGCCATGTATTTATACCTCCACTCACAGACCAGAACATTCCAAACTACGTCTTAGCGCCAGTGTGAATTACGTAATTAATTGCGGCCGTGACACAGTCCGCGCGGCTTCGAGAAAACTCTCGTGAATGCGTCTAGAATTACGTATGCCACACACATTAGAGCGAGATTCTTCTGGCACATTCGACAAACACGTAGATTGTTGTGTGATGTTGTAACACTGCCCCCTCCTTAAGCCTGTCCGTCCCCAACTGGCAAACCATCTCTGAAGTAGTACTTAGCCAGGCGATCTAGGTGGAAGACCTTTAACTTTCGCTGTCCTTCCTGTTGAATCAATAAACAACATTGTTGATTCTTTTTTCACAGTGTAGGGTCCTTCCCAGTTAGACTGAAGCTTAGGTGAGCGACCACGACAGCGCCAAATGGCATGGCGTTAAATTGGAATAAGCCACTTGGGGTCAAGAAAGCGGTCTTTTCCTCGTCTTCTTGACGAAGACCCACTTGCCAATATCCACTCTTCAAGTCCAATGTGTAAAACCACTATGCTCCGGACAACGAGTCGAGTGTATCATCAACGCGAGGTAATGGATAGCAGTCTTTCTTTGTAACATCATTTAACCTCCGGTAGTCTACGCAGAAACGCAATCCACCATCCTTCTTCACTACCAGGACTACAGGAGAAGACCAAGCACTTGACGAAGGTTCGATTACTCTCTCTGTCAACATGTCCTGTACTAACCAAGACATTTCCTCTTGTTTAGGTAATGGAGGCCATTGAGGAGGTTGGCGTATCGGTGTTGTGTCCCCGGTATTGATGCGATGTTGCACAAGAGAGGTTCTTCCCAGTGACTGTCCCCGAACTGCAAAACAATCTTTGAATTCATGTAAAAACTGTCAGTTCTTTTACCTCATCATTTGAGAGGTCGTTAGAAGATCTGTTCAATAATTCCTGCAGTTCCTCTGGTAATTTGGAATTATCCGAAGCACTGGATCTTCGTTGCATCATTATAGATACCCAGGCCACAGGAGTCAATTTGCCTAGGAGCGTATTGCTTTGTAAAGTGACAGCTTGATCCAAAATATTCTCCACTCTAATAGGTACATTTCCGGTTTCGTCAGGTTTTACTAAACTTCTGGCAATTGGTATGCCCGGTGTGCTGACTACCTGGGGTTCGAATATAGAGCACTGGTTGCCCCTTGTATCTTACCTTGGTTCTAACCATGATGATTTTTTCGGAGTTTGGCGGAACAGTTACGGCCACTTGGTTTATGACGTCCATCGATTTTTCTGCTGTCGTCATTGTTGTGTGACGGTACAAAAGTCCGTCTTCAGATTTATTTGCCCTAAAGAGATATTTTATTGTAATTTTCATATATTAAAGAATGGTTAGGTCAACTTTTCCCCCATGTTTACCAAACAACGCAGTTTCATCTGGACGGTTCGACTCAAGGTCAAGGCCTACGTGCGTATTGGCTGAGATGTGCGCAAAGCAATTTAAAAATCAGACTGAAACGGCAGTAATAATGTCCGAAACGTAATCACAATGACGCAAAACCATGACGTAAGCCGAATAAAACAAAATGGAATAATGACGTCATAACACTTCTATTTGCATACATTGTACCGATTGCTCGCCCCAGTCTTCATACTACAGCCAAGGCGTCAACACGCTGTAAAAAATTCGCCGGCAACTAATGCCAGCAAAAGTGATTTAAACCAGTAAAATGTAAATTATAACGCAGCAGTCAATACAGATATGACTTTCAATCGGTGAATACCAGTTTAAAAATGCAAATTTAGAGTCAGTGCTAAAGGAAGAGAAAACTAAAGTAACAAGGAAATCTCGGCCGAACATCTATCAACAAATGTGAAACTCACGACCAGAACTTCAAGTCTACACCTCAGCGAAGTCCAAATTTAAATTAATCCAACTTTTATTAATATGAGCTCAAAATTGAAATGAAATAAAATGTAACTTTGTTAAGGTATGTGTGTGTGTGTGTGTGTGTGTGTGTGTGTGTGTGAACGCATGGTAGCATGGATGTGCCGGCATATTTAAAGAAATGTGAGGCATTGGTTTATGAGTAGTATCATCTAAGTAAAATAAGTAAATTCCAAAAAAAACTGTAGATTAGCAAAAATGTTAATGCCACAAATTAAGTATTAGAACGAAGGAACGAAAATAACGAATAAATATCATTGGCAGAAGTAGCTGTAGACGCCATTTTGTTTAGGTTTTATATAAGACGCCATTTTAATCTTGTAATTATAAAATTATGCAAATTCAAGTTAATTAAACAGAATATTCATGCCACTAAAACCGTTGTCAGAGTTTTTATTTCACACTAACACTGTTTCTGAAACCTCGCTGAGACAAGAACCTGGACCCTAGGAAAATAAATAATGTTGTTCGTATCATGTGCTCAGGCCGGAAGTGCGGTGAATCGCACGTAAGTATTAATTATCATTATCAATTTATAGATACTGTATGTTGAAAAAGAGTTAGTGAGTAAAAGCACAGTTGATAGCATTACCTCTTCGCCTCCGATTCTCAAGACATCGTGTCTGAGGTCGACTATGAATCCGTATACGTTCATAACATCCACACCAAGAATTGCTTCATCCACAATGTCTGCAACAAGTACTTGATGATTAAACTCAAGTCGACCGAGGCGAAGGTGTATCTCCACTTTTCCATACACTTTTACAGGCCGTCCAGTAGCTGTTCGCAAGCTGCAAGAGCACCAGATTGGCTTGAGATCGTTCACCACGTTGGGGCACACAATAGAAACTGTTGCGCCTGTGTCAACAGTAATCGAGGTTGGCCTTTCTTGAACAAATCTGGTAACTACCAAGCTCCCGCTGTTTTTCTGAAGTGCAGAAATTACGTATTGTCTAGGGGCTTTGTTTCTCCAGTTAGTCACCACACGCCCCGTTGTACCGACTATTGCTCGTTTCTCTGCTGCTGAATTCTAACCTGACAATCTCATTGTAGATGTCCAGGTTTCCCACATCTATAACACTTCGGTCTTCCATCCTTTCTTATTTTATTCTGTGGCGCCGACCGTCGAGCCTCTGTTCCTTGTTCTTCTTCCTGATCGTCTGTGCCGTCGCGATCTTTTACCAAGCGCACTTTATAACTTGTCCAACCAGGTACTGATTTGGCGGCCTCAAATTGCAAAGCCTTGACACAGTCCGCGCGTCTGGCGGCTTTGAGAAAACTCTCGCAAATGCGTCTAGAGTCACGTATGCCACAAACATTACAGTGAGATTCTTCTGGCACATTCGACAAACACGTAGATTGTTCTGTGATGTCTTAAAAATATAATAATGGCTCCCATGTGTACCACCAAAGTAGCTTAGGACAAGGCAGTGTGGCCAGCACTACACTTCAGCCGCCCAGGAGGTTATCCCAGGCACTCATTTTTAACAGGCTGAGTCGACCTGGGGGCTGAAAAATGCACTTTGATTTTATGGTTTGGGCCCGGGAATCGAACCCAGGACCTCTAGATTAGTAGCCAGGTCCCATACTCATTGGTCTACTGAGCCACCTAATTTCTTTAAGTAATTATAAAAAAAAATTAGATTATGTTTAATTCACAACTGACTGCTCTCTAATAATATTAGGAGATAAAATAAATTCTAACCAAGTATCACAACATTAAACAACTTGCGTGTCTGGCAATATTCTTGCTTTTTTGTCATAACACACACAGTAACTTGCACAATTTTCAGTAATTAGTTTGACAAGATGTACGAAATTTTTAGTGAAGAATGCACGAATAAGTATTACTAAAACAAGAACAAATTGGGGAATACTAATGGAGCCTCGGGGAAAGAAAGTTTAGAGAAGTGGCGAATGTTAAATAACGTTAAATCTATATAATTATATTAGAAGAATCCATCCAGAGAAAAGTGACAATGATGTTGTGAAAGAAACTGTATTTGAAACAGGTGCCAGCCGAGCCGCTGTTTAGAGAATAAGAAATGAAGCCAGCAAAGGTCCATTGACAACACCAAATAAGAAAAGAATAGGTGTTATTCTGAAGAGTACCAGGAAAGTAAAATATAACAATTTTGTGCGAAGTGCTATCTGTAGATAAGTGATTTAAAAAAATAATAATTTGAATTCAAGGTAGAGAAAAACCTTTCTATTAGTCTTCCACAATTTGTGTATGGAAACAAGGTTCTAAAATTTATTGTAAAGTAAACCCAGATAGACACGTACTTTTCTCTGAGAACTAATTCAACACTAGACATATCTCACATTGACTTTAGTAGTAACACATGCATGGTACTGCTGGTTCAGTTTTCCAGTGTCAGCTGTTTCTCTATCCTTCAGTCAAAACCCCTGCTTGTCACAATTCTACTACACAAAACAATCACTGACTCCCTAGATACGTTAAATTGCAGTAAAGACCTTACCTAAGCAAATAAGGGAAACTGTAAGGAAAATGCAAGAACAAAGGGGTAACTTTGTGAAACAGGTGTTTGCCACCCAGAACACTATTTTAACTTACACAGGAGTCTTTGCAAGCAAACATGTATTTTGTTTGTACTGCCTTAACAGGGTGTCTACCAACTCATCATAAAAGAATTCCCTGAATATTCCCTGATTTCTCTAGGATAAGTAAGAAAATTCCCTGAGTAACATAAGTGACCAAAATACAACGCATTTACAATAATAGATGAAGATCGATTGACAACATTAAAAGCTATTAAAAAAATAAAATGATACTTACATCTTCCCCATCTACCCATCCAGAGCAGGAACTACTCAAATCCAGAGAAGCAAGAGATGATTTACTCAGACTTCTATTCCACAGATGCTACGCTAGATTGCAACTGGACAGGACCAAATAATTGTAAGCTCAGTGCTCTCACCAGATTGGCTGTACACGGCTTCCATCACACGGCAAGCGTACAAAAGGATTCCATGAACGAAGTACCAGTGTGTATATGTTTTGTACCGGACTTTATGCGATCGTTTTTATTTTAGCATGTGCCGTGAAAGAAGTAAATCACTGATTGAGTATAGAGAATGTTAGATCAAATCAAACATATTTGTGTACGTAAGCTTATGGCCATTTGGCTGAAATAAATTCTTATCATCACCTTCCCCATGCCTTAATAATTCAAGAACAGTGTTTTTAAAGTTTTCAAATTTCTTTAAATTTCACGCACCACACAGCACTGTGCCTCACAAAATAGAAATAACAATAACACAATGTTTGTTTTAATTAAACACCAAGCACTTATTTACACTTATGTAAAATTGCAACAGAAGTCTGCTTCCATTTACTTGTTCGATTCTTCAGCCAACTTCTTGATGTTTTCTTCAAGCAGTGTTCTCTCTTGGCTTCCAACTCCATGATCTGCAGTTCAACCTGCCTTTTCTTTTTGAGCTTTAGCTGCCTTTCCTCATCTTCGGCTTTCTTTCTGGAAATTTCTTCCATATAGCGACTTCTTGCATTTTTCGTGGAATGTATCAAACTCTTATCGATCACGAGGTCCTGTACATTGGGGCCCACTATTGTGTTCACGGAGTCATACACCAATCGCCTTGCTACCAGGGTCTCGTTGGCCATGTTATCTTCCTTCTTAACAGAGAAACCTCGTTCTAAACTGGAATTACCATGGGAAATGACAAGAACCATTTTCATGACTTTTAGAATCCTCAATTCTGGACTGGACCTTCCAAAAAAATCTCTCCAAAAGTGGTCTGCACGATCTGACAATCTATCGAATGATTTTAGTCTATCAGAGGGACTGGGCTGGGACACAAAGTTTGAGAATTATCTCGCAGCTTGATCAGCAGTAGGACCATCGATCCATTTATTTTCCACTAAAATGGAGAGCAAGGTTTGTAATCTGCTCTCTGCCAATGATTTTGATGAACTAACTACTTGCGGGTCAAAGCAGGAGACAGCTTTTGTAAATTTATATGAAAGAGGCGAGCGAGTCACCAGTTTCTGACAGATTTTTACGAGACACTCTCTACAATCTCTTTTGAATGTCATCACATCCAATTCCTTCAGTTTCTTTACCTTCTTCAGCTCTGCCATCGTGGCATATCCCACCTTCACGTGTTTCACTGGTAACAGATTTTCATTTTGAGTTACGTTGATGCAAGAAGGATTGCTGGCTTCCTCCAATACTTCCTTCTTGACAAATCTGTCCATGATAATCCTCAGAGCCCCACACAATGCAGAATACAGAAATGGTATCATAGGGCGATTGCATTGGAATTCTGTCATAAAAGGTTCCAGATCCGATGCCACTGTTCTGAAGAACGCAAGTTTTGGTGCAAGCAAAGAATTCTGTAATGCTTTCTTCACTTCACCAAAGCTCATACAAGAGGGTGCAGAATTCCCTTGTTCAATTCCTCTCACATACACTTTCACATTCGGGAGAATCTCTATTGCTCGTTGAGCTACATTTACGCACTCTAGCCACCGGACCGCTGAAAATTTCAGTGGAAAAATGCTACTATTCGTTAGGTGTCTGTAGTCTGCGCGTCTAGCTGGAACATTTTTAAAAAGATTGAACAAAGCCCTCAGAAATTTCACCAACATCCACCCCGTTTCTTGAAATCCAGCTTTATAGGCACAACGCATTGTATGCAAGCCGCAACTTCCCACCTCAAGCAAAACAGGGCATCAATTTCCTTGATGGAAGCCTTGAAATCTCTAAAAAACTTAAAATTTACATTAGGGCCATCCATTGATATATTAATTACCTTCTTCATAAAATGGGGTGGAATCTCCTTGTTGATGCTGCAAGTAAATCACTTGCTGTTGTGTGACCAAGAAAAGCAGAGGACCCGTAGCGTACTACTACTTCATCCTTGGAATTGTCCCAATAGTGGATATCAATATCCATCTGTTGCATCTGAGAAACTTTATTCAGCGATTTGTCAAAACCAACTGTTATAACATCCGCTAGCTCAATCTCGTGAAATAATCTGGTTTCGAAGTATGGAGCAATTCCATGAACAATTATATACCCTATTTTGTCTTTTTGGAGCTGAATCTTGGTTGCAATTTCACTATCGGAAAACATCCGTTTAAAAACACCAACATCCCTGGCAGCAGACCTCATGGTTCGGTGATTCATCACTACCTGAATACACCACAAAATTTCAGCCCTAGTGGAGTCTTCTTTAATCAAAAAATCATTCACTCTTGAATTTCTTCGAAGCAATGAAGAATCGTTTCCATCGTCGGTTGCAACAGGCTGAGAAGTGCTAGGCTCAGGGTTATTAAACTGCGGCTTAGCATCCACAGGTGAACTAAAATAATTAGTAATAACGCCAGAATTTTTTGCAGCAATTTTATGTTTGGAGCCCTCAGCATGGCTACTAACTGCACGCCTGCCCATATTGCTTAATGAAAACGAATACCGACATAACCTACAACTCGCCCGAAAAGGGCTGTCTTTCACTGCTTCTAGCCATGATTTAAACTTTGGGTCATTCAAACACTCTGACTGAAAACGAGTTTTACACGCCATAATAAAACGGAATTTTCAAACGACTTTGCACAGTCACGAATTTGGATGCCCACGTGTTTTTAACAACAAACGCACATCACACTAAAAGCATTTTAATCCGCACCACTAAAGAATTAAGAGCATGCAATTAATTGCAAAGCTTCTGCTTTAGATTTCGCGCACAACACAACAGATTTCAAGAATTTCAAATCACAATAACACTCAAGCGCGAACGCGACACATACAGTAAGCACCGGTAAACAACAAATGAAGAGATGTAAACACTATTACGGCGCGAAATCACGAAAGTGTAGCCAACACTCAAAACTTTTCAACGTTGCGAAAATAGTTGAAATTCCAATAAAACTCTATATTCACAATATAAATAACAATATTCTTCCCACTGTGGAAGGTCGAAAATCCATTAAATCCCTACACTTTCATTGTTAAATTTCCAAAACGTCCCCGCTAAACAAAAACTTAAATCTGCAAGATTGAGCGGGAAACCCGCTAAGTTGACAATACTGAACAGATAATCCGCGCAAGGTTGGGTCAAATACCAATCCGCGCTGGGAACCAATCAAATAGCATACTTCAGTCCCGCGCTGGGAACGAGTGTTCATTGGCTGACTACGGGAATCGAGTAGCGATCGATTATGTCCCGTGAAATTCGAAAGTATCGCTACTACGTTTACGGAGAGTAGCCCAAGAGGAAAATCCCTGATTAACGAAGAAATTCCCTGATATTCGACAAATTCTTAATCCCTTCACTACCCCGTCACTGTTCTTATTCCCTGAAAATTCCCGGGTCGTAGACACCCTGCTTAAGATGATAGATAATTCACAGAAGTATGTGTTTTAAACACTTGCATTACTCGAGAGACACATCGCATGCTCTAATTTAACTTTCTGAAGGCTCTAGGCATGCAAAAATATCTTTGATGGATATGTGTGGCAACATAAGGAATCGCAGTGAAGAGGATGACAAAGTTGCATGTGCTTGACTGTCAATCATTAGGGTACGTGCATGGTGAACGCTGGTCGCTGGTTGCATGTTCGTAGATGGGGCTGGTTGCAGGTTGCTGGTTCATGCAGGTGAGTGCGCACAGTGGAAGCTTGACTCACGTCAGTTGTGTTGTGATTGTTTATTCGGACGAGTTCTAGTAGTAGCAGCGAAGATGATTTTTTTTCTTATGGACAGCACTTTTACGAAATATTCATTGTTTATTAGAGAAGATGGCACTCATGAAATAAATAAAAACAGAAAAGTACATGGAGAGTATTACCATCTTTTTCCGAAATTGAAAGAAAACCTGGAAAGGTTTTTTAAGTATATGCGAATGAGTATGGAAACCTTTGACTACATTAAGTCTAAAATAGAACATCGTATTCAAAAACAATGGTGCAACTTACATAAACAACCAATTTTGCCTGAAGAAAGGCTAGTAATTACTTTGAGGTACGTACTTTTTTAAGTTATCAATATTGTAACGTAACTGCCTTTAGAGATACTTTCCGCGGAGTCTTTGTATGTGGCCTATTGAGTGCTCGTCTTTTTTAATTAAGACGCACTGTTGTAAGCGCCAATTCTGTAACGTACCGCCTTTTTTGTGTGTGTGTGACGTCCGTCTTTTTTAGTTTCAGATCGGTCAGAACACCTCTTAGCAGTCGCCACTTATGAATTATAAAGACTGAGGTTTAAATAAAGTTGGTGGTAATGTTACCCAAACAAAGCAGAAATCGAGTGTGTGTGATTTGGGTTAAGTAGGGAAGTTGTTTAGCCTTCTTTTGAAGAGAGAGCAAGTACCGTTTGTTTACCCTCGGATTAGACGATTTCTAAATTTTTCAAATATTTGCCGTGAACCGAATCAGCTGATTTTGACATTAGTCTCCAAATATAGGTTAATCAGACGACATTGTGGCAGAATACGACCTGGTGGATTGTCCTCTTCTTATTTATTCTGAAATCGACTACAACTACCCACTACAATAAAGGAAACACATTTTATTATTCAATATCATTTCTCAATAATATTTACTGATAATATTATCGGTTTTTCTCTTCCACCAAAATACAAATATTACAATCGATATTTTCATTAACTAGTACATGATATCGACTTCATTGAGTAAACATGGAATTGTCAAAAAAATATGGTTTTGACCAATTTTATCTTTTATTTAAACATCAATCAACATATAATTCTTTTATTTATTTCCCCAGGGTTAAGGGTAAGTTCTTTTTGTTATGAGATGGTCAGAAATGGATAATTATACTACGCTTTACAAATATAGAAAAACTTCGAAAATTTGTTTATTCTCTGAGTACGTAGTTCCGGCTTTGTCCGTAAGAGAGCAGATTGTTTTATTTTTATTAAAACATGTGATTACACTTGGAAAGTTTTGTACTGAACGACAATTTGATTTGAGTTTTCTTTGTTAAATATTAAAAGAACTGTTTATATTACCTCTCTTCTCGAAGTTCTTACTTGTGTGAAGCTGTTTCTCAGGTGGTGTTCTTAGTTGTTAGTAATTTCATAACCGTCTGTCAAATAGTATCTCGTCAAAACTCAGAACTCGGCTAGGCTATGCCTGATCGTCCAAAATGGTTTTTTCACTTTCATTATGGAGTATAGCGAGTTAACTTTAATAATTAAGGTAGTAGTACATAATGTTTATACTGTTATTTAAATTTTGTAACAATTTTGTGCTGTTCAAAAGATTTCTAAAGGATATTTTAATAAAATTTTTGTCTCATCATTTTGTCAACCGGACAGGTTTCAATTTCAAATTCGATTAAACAATACTTGTTATTTCGTTACTCTTAGTAACCCATAATTTTGTATATACCTTTTTATTGGTTCTGCTATTTACTTTTTAGTATATAGGCGGTTTGTAATTATTATAAATTTATTTTTGATTTACAGAAAAATAATTCTTTTTCATGTTGGTTTCTTTCCCCATTTGATTTACATAATAGGTTTCTGTTTATTTTCTTATAACTTTGGATATAAGTCTTTAATATTATTATTAACTTTACATGAATTTATATATTATTTATTAATCTCTTATAGTATTCCTACACTGCACTACTTCCTTCTGCCATTTTCCTCATACAGTATTATTTTAATTTATATTATCATCTGATATTTAAATCTTTTGTTTTTAAAAAACCCTGGGTTATCTTATACAATAACACAATTATTTTATAAAAATATAAAATTAACATAGGTATTAAATTTTGTTGCCTACACAATATAAATACTACAATAACTAAACAAAATACATAATTAGTTAGTAGCATCATAGTCTACTATTATAGTTGATAATTCTCACATATACAGCACAATTCTGTAAGAAGTTCCCTTCACCTTCACTTATTACCTCATTGGGTACACTATAACTCACTTGTCACTGTATATCACTTTAATATTGTTTATAATGTTTAGTGATACAACTTAATTTTTAGCTAGTTATAGTTTACCCATTTCAGACCTTTATGGTAGTACAAGAGTTATCAGTTATTGGGACTGGGTTATGTACCGTTACATAAAGCCCCCCCCCCATTAGAACAAATTTATTTTTGTTTTACTGGTTTACTAAAATAAATTGTTGATTGTTTCAATTCTCCTAATATTCCTGGTTTTATTCTTCATAATATCTTCCTTCATTTCAAACTGGTTATACACTGACTGGTGGTAATGGCTGTTTTCTTACTCAACTCTCTCTCTCTCTTGGAGGCAAATTCATTAATGATTTATTTCTCTGGGTAGTAGTACTTCCACATTTTTCTTGATAAGGACTGGTCACACTAATCATATTAAACTTGTTTTAACACTCATTTCTATTTACTTCTATAAATTCGCTGTATCAATTAAGCTTCGGTCTGCTATCTTCCTTCCATTTTCTTCATCTATACTTCTGGAATCTAATATCAATCTATACAGCTATTTTATCATTATCCCTAAAATACTCAATTCCCCTAACATTTTTCCCTATCCTGTGCGGTGGTACCAGTCGGGTGGCCACTTTTGGGTCCATAACTCCGCTGTCCATCCTTACACCTTCTGAGACCAGGGGAACCTCATCCCTGCTCAGGAAAATTATTGCCGGAACATTTCTACGGTCAATACATTAAAATAAAAAGATTATAAGTAGTAGTCAATTAGCGACTAGTATTAAACACTTTTGGGATTCTTCATACTGTAGCTGTTTGTATTTATTTATATATTTCTTCTTCTTCTTCTTGATTCCTTCTTCTTTTCCATTAACTAATAGCATATAACATTATTGATAGGCAGTATTTTAAAATCCTTTTAACTTCCCTTCTTGTGACAGATGTTCTTTGTATCATTTCTTCCTATATCATTTTCAACTCCAAAAAATTCTAAATCGTAGTTGTATTAATCATTATCATTCTTTAGCTTCATTGTAGTTATTAAATTATTCGTTATTCTTCTTATTTTACCTTCTTATCTTAGCACATTACCATTAATTGTTTTTATTCATTTAATTTTCAATCAGTTCTTTATAAATGTTATTTAATCATCTGTTCTCTTTTTCTTGGTGGTTTGTTGTTTGTTAAATCAAATTGTTGCAAAATATATTAAGTAAGTTGTACTTACATACTTTTTGAATTTTGTGTTTTTTTTTCTTTCCAATGGGTTGCTGGGTCGGTTTTCAGAAAATCAGTCCCCTTTTTTTTTCTGGTTGGTTATTGTTTAGTTTAACCATGGTCCATTAATTCAGGTACTCCCTTTACTCGGATTACTGGGGTATTCATAATGATTTTGGTATTTGTTAAATACCTCTCTTTCACCTGGCATCGTAACTCAGCTGATACAAAGTCTTCATTGAAGTCACGGTTTTCCGTCATTGTTAGTTCTTTTTTAACTAACAGGTATTGCACCTCCTCTGACATAACATATTTACTCATTTTTAATATCATTCCATTCCCGTTTTCCTCTGGATTATTTACCAAATTTTTTAATGATATATTCCGTCTTGATGATATGACTGATATCTTCTGATGCACTTCAATCGTCGACATTTTTAACTGATATTTAAATTTATTCAAGTGTTTTGTTATTATACTATGGTGGTTTACCTTTGATATTTTTATTGAGTTTTGTCTACAATTTCTAACTTTATATAACTCCCTTGGTTTATTAATAGGAGGGTTAAATATATTAATTAATCCGCCCTTCCTCATCTCCATTTCTTCTTTTGTATTGACTATTTTCTTTCTCCATATTTTCCTTATTTTCTAGATATTCTCTTCCATGTTTGTACTTATTTTAAAACCTTCAGAAGTGCTGTCTAACGTTTCATCCAAATTATTAAAACCACTGTCCATTTGCTTATTCGTCTCCTCCTTGTATGTATCTGCTTTTTGGATAAGCGTATTAACATTTTCAAACTTCTCTCCGAAAGTTTTCCATATCTCCTTATTGAACTTCTCCATCTTACTCTCAAATTGTTTTAAATTCTCATTATTCTCTTCAAATTTTGCATTCATCTCTTCTCTTTGTCCTTCAACAGTTTCTTTCAGTTCATGGTATTGTTCATTCATGGTTTGTTTGATATTTCCATGAATGGTCTCTATTTTTTCATTTAGTTGTTTGACTAAACTTTCCTGAATGCTATCTATTTTCTCATTGGTCTGTCTATTTTGTTCCTCCTGTTTCTTAAAATTCTCCTTATTTTCCTCCTTGGTTTGCTTTGAGTTTTCCTCCTGTCTCCTAAAATTTTCATCTATTTTGTCAAATTTCTCGCTCAAGGTTTCATTTTGTTTCCTTGAGTTTTCATCATTGGTTTGTTTTAAAGATTCCTCCTGTTTTCTAAATTGTTCAGCCATAAATTTCATCATGTCTTGCCAATTAGGTTCTTCTCTGGCTACTGCTTTGTCTGGTTGGTCCCCTTGGGCATCCTCTTCAACTATTTCCTTTTCCGTGTTCATAATTGCTTCAGTTTCTTCTTTATCACTCATTGGTTGTTCCCTTTCATCGTCCGTAACTATTTCTATCTCTCGTTCCTGTCCACCTTCTTCCTTCTCCTTTTCTTCTACCCTCTTCTTCGATCTGCCTCTGGTATTATGCATTTCTTGTTTTCTCATAACTGCCGACAATAATTAGGGTTTTTCGTATATTAATTTATTAAATATATCAAAATTCTTTTCTAATTACAGCCCTTTTACGTTGAGCGCCAATTTTGTAACGTGGCGGTTATTTAGCGAAACGTCCGTCTTATTCAAGCCCCACTGATGGGTTCGCCAATTCTGTAACGTACCTGCCTTTAGAGGTACTTTCCACGGAGTCTTTGTATGTGGCCTATTGAGTGCTCGTCTTATTTAATTAAGACGCACTGTTGTAAGCGCCAATTCTGTAACGTACCGCCTTTTTTGTGTGTGTGTGACGTCCGTCTTTTTTACAGTCTCAGATCGGTCAGAACACCTCTTAGCAGTCGCCACTTATGAATTATAAAGACTGAGGTTTAAATAAAGTTGGTGGTAATGTTACCCAAACAAAGCAGAAATCGAGTGTGTGTGATTTGGGTTAAGTAGGGAAGTTGTTTAGCCTTCTTTTGAAGAGAGAGCAAGTACCGTTTGTTTACCCTCGGATTAGACGATTTCTAAATTTTTCAAATATTTGCCGTGAACCGAATCAGCTGATTTTGACATTAGTCTCCAAATATAGGTTAATCAGACGACACTGTGGCAGAATACGACCTGGTGGATTGTCCTCTTCTTATTTATTCTGAAATCGACTACAACTACCCACTACAATAAAGGAAACACATTTTATTATTCAATATCATTTCCCAATAATATTTATTGATAATATTATCGGTTTTTCTCTTCCGCCAAAATACAAATATTACAATCGATATTTTCATTAACTAGTACATGATATCGACTTCATTGAGTAAACATGGAATTGTCAAAAAAATATGGTTTTGACCAATTTTATCTTTTATTTAAACATCAATCAACATATAATTCTTTTATTTATTTCCCCAGGGTTAAGGGTAAGTTTTTTTGTTATGAGATGGTCAGAAATGGATAATTATACTACGCTTTACAAATATAGAAAAAATTCGAAAATTTGTTTATTCTCTGAGTACGTAGTTCCGGCTTTGTCCGTAAGAGAGCAGATTGTTTTATTTTTATTAAAACATGTGATTACACTTGGAAAGTTTTGTACTGAACGACAATTTGATTTGAGTTTTCTTTGTTAAATATTAAAAGAACTGTTTATATTACCTCTCTTCTCAAAGTTCTTACTTGTGTGAAGCTGTTTCTCAGGTGGTGTTCTTAGTTGTTAGTAATTTCATAACCGTCTGTCAAATACTATCTCGTCAAAACTCAGAACTCGGCTAGGCTATGCCTGATCGTCCAAAATGGTTTTTTCACTTTCATTATGGAGTATAGCGAGTTAACTTTAATAATTAAGGTAGTAGTACATAATGTTTATACTGTTATTTAAATTTTGTAACAATTTTGTGCTGTTCAAAAGATTTCTAAAGGATATTTTAATAAAATTTTTGTCTCATCATTTTGTCAACCGGACAGGTTTCAATTTCAAATTCGATTAAACAATACTTGTTATTTCGTTACTCTTAGTAACCCATAATTTTTTATATACCTTTTTATTGGTTCTGCTATTTACTTTTTAGTATATAGGCGGTTTGTAATTATTATAAATTTATTTTTGATTTACAGAAAAATAATTCTTTTTCATGTTGGTTTCTTTCCCCATTTGATTTACATAATAGGTTTCTGTTTATTTTCTTATAACTTTGGATATAAGTCTTTAATATTATTATTAACTTTACATGAATTTATATATTATTTATTAATCTCTTATAGTATTCCTACACTGCACTACTTCCTTCTGCCATTTTCCTCATACAGTATTATTTTAATTTATATTATCATCTGATATTTAAATCTTTTGTTTTTAAAAAACCCTGGGTTATCTTATACAATAACACAATTATTTTATAAAAATATAAAATTAACATAGGTATTAAATTTTGTTGCCTACACAATATAAATACTACAATAACTAAACAAAATACATAATTAGTTAGTAGCATCATAGTCTACTATTATAGTTGATAATTCTCACATATACAGCACAATTCTGTAAGAAGTTCCCTTCACCTTCACTTATTACCTCATTGGGTACACTATAACTCACTTGTCACTGTATATCACTTTAATATTGTTTATAATGTTTAGTGATACAACTTAATTTTTAGCTAGTTATAGTTTACCCATTTCAGACCTTTATGGTAGTACAAGAGTTATCAGTTATTGGGACTGGGTTATGTACCGTTACATAAAGCCCCCCCCCACTAGAACAAATTTATTTTTGTTTTACTGGTTTACTAAAATAAATTGTTGATTGTTTCAATTCTCCTAATATTCCTGGTTTTATTCTTCATAATATCTTCCTTCATTTCAAACTGGTTATACACTGACTGGTGGTAATGGCTGTTTTCTTACTCAACTCTCTCTCTCTCTTGGAGGCAAATTCATTAATGATTTATTTCTCTGGGTAGCAGTACTTCCACATTTTTCTTGATAAGGACTGGTCACACTAATCATATTAAACTTGTTTTAACACTCATTTCTATTTACTTCTATAAATTCGCTGTATCAATTAAGCTTCGGTCTGCTATCTTCCTTCCATTTTCTTCATCTATACTTCTGGAATCTAATATCAATCTATACAGCTATTTTATAATTATCCCTAAAATACTCAATTCCCCTAACATTTTTCCCTATCCTGTGCGGTGGTACCAGTCGGGTGGCCACTTTTGGGTCCATAACTCCGCTGTCCATCCTTACACCTTCTGAGACCAGGGGAACCTCATCCCTGCTCAGGAAAATTATTGCCGGAACATTTCTACGGTCAATACATTAAAATAAAAAGATTATAAGTAGTAGTCAATTAGCGACTAGTATTAAACACTTTTGGGATTCTTCATACTGTAGCTGTTTGTATTTATTTATATATTTCTTCTTCTTCTTGATTCCTTCTTCTTTTCCATTAACTAATAGCATATAACATTATTGATAGGCAGTATTTTAAAATCCTTTTAACTTCCCTTCTTGTGACAGATGTTCTTTGTATCATTTCTTCCTATATCATTTTCAACTCCAAAAAATTCTAAATCGTAGTTGTATTAATCATTATCATTCTTTAGCTTCATTGTAGTTATTAAATTATTCGTTATTCTTCTTATTTTACCTTCTTATCTTAGCACATTACCATTAATTGTTTTTATTCATTTAATTTTTAATCAGTTCTTTATAAATATTATTTAATCATCTGTTCTCTTTTTCTTGGTGGTTTGTTGTTTGTTAAATCAAATTGTTGCAAAATATATTAAGTAAGTTGTACTTACATACTTTTTGAATTTTGTGTTTTTTTTTCTTTCCAATGGGTTGCTGGGTCGGTTTTCAGAAAATCAGTCCCCTTTTTTTTTCTGGTTGGTTATTGTTTAGTTTAACCATGGTCCATTAATTCAGGTACTCCCTTTACTCGGATTACTGGGGTATTCATAATGATTTTGGTATTTGTTAAATACCTCTCTTTCACCTGGCATCGTAACTCAGCTGATACAAAGTCTTCATTGAAGTCACGGTTTTCCGTCATTGTTAGTTCTTTTTTAACTAACAGGTATTGCACCTCCTCTGACATAACATATTTACTCATTTTTAATATCATTCCATTCCCGTTTTCCTCTGGATTATTTACCAAATTTTTTAATGATATATTCCGTCTTGATGATATGACTGATATCTTCTGATGCACTTCAATCGTCGACATTTTTAACTGATATTTAAATTTATTCAAGTGTTTTGTTATTATACTATGGTGGTTTACCTTTGATATTTTTATTGAGTTTTGTCTACAATTTCTAACTTTATATAACTCCCTTGGTTTATTAATAGGAGGGTTAAATATATTAATTAATCCGCCCTTCCTCATCTCCATTTCTTCTTTTGTATTGACTATTTTCTTTCTCCATATTTTCCTTATTTTCTTGGTATTCTCTTCCATGTTTGTACTTATTTTAAAACCTTCAGAAGTGCTGTCTAACATTTCATCCAAATTATTAAAACCACTGTCCATTTGCTTATTCGTCTCCTCCATGTATGTATCTGCTTTTTGGATAAGCGTATTAACATTTTCAAACTTCTCTCCGAAAGTTTTCCATATCTCCTTATTGAACTTCTCCATCTTACTCTCAAATTGTTTTAAATTCTCATTATTCTCTTCAAATTTTGCATTCATCTCTTCTCTTTGTCCTTCAACAGTTTCTTTCAGTTCATGGTATTGTTCATTCATGGTTTGTTTGATATTTCCATGAGTGGTCTCTATTTTTTCATTTAGTTGTTTGACTAAACTTTCCTGAATGCTATCTATTTTCTCATTGGTCTGTCTATTTTGTTCCTCCTGTTTCTTAAAATTCTCCTTATTTTCCTCCTTGGTTTGCTTTGAGTTTTCCTCCTGTCTCCTAAAATTTTCATCTATTTTGTCAAATTTCTCGCTCAATGTTTCATTTTGTTTCCTTGAGTTTTCATCATTGGTTTGTTTTAAAGATTCCTCCTGTTTTCTAAATTGTTCAGCCATAAATTTCATCATGTCTTGCCAATTAGGTTCTTCTCTGGCTACTGCTTTGTCTGGTTGGTCCCCTTGGGCATCCTCTTCAACTATTTCCTTTTCCGTGTTCATAATTGCTTCAGTTTCTTCTTTATCACTCATTGGTTGTTCCCTTTCATCGTCCGTAACTATTTCTATCTCTCGTTCCTGTCCACCTTCTTCCTTCTCCTTTTCTTCTACCCTCTTCTTCGATCTGCCTCTGGTATTATGCATTTCTTGTTTTCTCATAACTGCCGACAATAATTAGGTTTTTTCGTATATTAATTTATTAAATATATCAAAATTCTTTTCTAATTACAGCCCTTTTACGTTGAGCGCCAATTTTGTAACGTGGCGGTTATTTAGCGAAACGTCCGTCTTATTCAAGCCCCACTGATGGGTTCGCCAATTCTGTAACGTACCTGCCTTTAGAGGTACTTTCCACGGAGTCTTTGTATGTGGCCTATTGAGTGCTCGTCTTATTTAATTAAGACGCACTGTTGTAAGCGCCAATTCTGTAACGTACCGCCTTTTTTGTGTGTGTGTGACGTCCGTCTTTTTTACAGTCTCAGATCGGTCAGAACACCTCTTAGCAGTCGCCACTTATGAATTATAAAGACTGAGGTTTAAATAAAGTTGGTGGTAATGTTACCCAAACAAAGGAGAAATCGAGTGTGTGTGATTTGGGTTAAGTAGGGAAGTTGTTTAGCCTTCTTTTGAAGAGAGAGCAAGTACCGTTTGTTTACCCTCGGATTAGACGATTTCTAAATTTTTCAAATATTTGCCGTGAACCGAATCAGCTGATTTTGACATTAGTCTCCAAATATAGGTTAATCAGACGACACTGTGGCAGAATACGACCTGGTGGATTGTCCTCTTCTTATTTATTCTGAAATCGACTACAACTACCCACTACAATAAAGGAAACACATTTTATTATTCAATATCATTTCCGAATAATATTTATTGATAATATTATCGGTTTTTCTCTTCCGCCAAAATACAAATATTACAATCGATATTTTCATTAACTAGTACATGATATCGACTTCATTGAGTAAACATGGAATTGTCAAAAAAATATGGTTTTGACCAATTTTATCTTTTATTTAAACATCAATCAACATATAATTCTTTTATTTATTTCCCCAGGGTTAAGGGTAAGTTCTTTTTGTTATGAGATGGTCAGAAATGGATAATTATACTACGCTTTACAAATATAGAAAAAATTCGAAAATTTGTTTATTCTCTGAGTACGTAGTTCCGGCTTTGTCCGTAAGAGAGCAGATTGTTTTATTTTTATTAAAACATGTGATTACACTTGGAAAGTTTTGTACTGAACGACAATTTGATTTGAGTTTTCTTTGTTAAATATTAAAAGAACTGTTTATATTACCTCTCTTCTCAAAGTTCTTACTTGTGTGAAGCTGTTTCTCAGGTGGTGTTCTTAGTTGTTAGTAATTTCATAACCGTCTGTCAAATACTATCTCGTCAAAACTCAGAACTCGGCTAGGCTATGCCTGATCGTCCAAAATGGTTTTTTCACTTTCATTATGGAGTATAGCGAGTTAACTTTAATAATTAAGGTAGTAGTACATAATGTTTATACTGTTATTTAAATTTTGTAACAATTTTGTGCTGTTCAAAAGATTTCTAAAGGATATTTTAATAAAATTTTTGTCTCATCATTTTGTCAACCGGACAGGTTTCAATTTCAAATTCGATTAAACAATACTTGTTATTTCGTTACTCTTAGTAACCCATAATTTTGTATATACCTTTTTATTGGTTCTGCTATTTACTTTTTAGTATATAGGCGGTTTGTAATTATTATAAATTTATTTTTGATTTACAGAAAAATAATTCTTTTTCATGTTGGTTTCTTTCCCCATTTGATTTACATAATAGGTTTCTGTTTATTTTCTTATAACTTTGGATATAAGTCTTTAATATTATTATTAACTTTACATGAATTTATATATTATTTATTAATCTCTTATAGTATTCCTACACTGCACTACTTCCTTCTGCCATTTTCCTCATACAGTATTATTTTAATTTATATTATCATCTGATATTTAAATCTTTTGTTTTTAAAAAACCCTGGGTTATCTTATACAATAACACAATTATTTTATAAAAATATAAAATTAACATAGGTATTAAATTTTGTTGCCTACACAATATAAATACTACAATAACTAAACAAAATACATAATTAGTTAGTAGCATCATAGTCTACTATTATAGTTGATAATTCTCACATATACAGCACAATTCTGTAAGAAGTTCCCTTCACCTTCACTTATTACCTCATTGGGTACACTATAACTCACTTGTCACTGTATATCACTTTAATATTGTTTATAATGTTTAGTGATACAACTTAATTTTTAGCTAGTTATAGTTTACCCATTTCAGACCTTTATGGTAGTACAAGAGTTATCAGTTATTGGGACTGGGTTATGTACCGTTACATAAAGCCCCCCCCCACTAGAACAAATTTATTTTTGTTTTACTGGTTTACTAAAATAAATTGTTGATTGTTTCAATTCTCCTAATATTCCTGGTTTTATTCTTCATAATATCTTCCTTCATTTCAAACTGGTTATACACTGACTGGTGGTAATGGCTGTTTTCTTACTCAACTCTCTCTCTCTCTTGGAGGCAAATTCATTAATGATTTATTTCTCTGGGTAGCAGTACTTCCACATTTTTCTTGATAAGGACTGGTCACACTAATCATATTAAACTTGTTTTAACACTCATTTCTATTTACTTCTATAAATTCGCTGTATCAATTAAGCTTCGGTCTGCTATCTTCCTTCCATTTTCTTCATCTATACTTCTGGAATCTAATATCAATCTATACAGCTATTTTATAATTATCCCTAAAATACTCAATTCCCCTAACATTTTTCCCTATCCTGTGCGGTGGTACCAGTCGGGTGGCCACTTTTGGGTCCATAACTCCGCTGTCCATCCTTACACCTTCTGAGACCAGGGGAACCTCATCCCTGCTCAGGAAAATTATTGCCGGAACATTTCTACGGTCAATACATTAAAATAAAAAGATTATAAGTAGTAGTCAATTAGCGACTAGTATTAAACACTTTTGGGATTCTTCATACTGTAGCTGTTTGTATTTATTTATATATTTCTTCTTCTTCTTCTTGATTCCTTCTTCTTTTCCATTAACTAATAGCATATAACATTATTGATAGGCAGTATTTTAAAATCCTTTTAACTTCCCTTCTTGTGACAGATGTTCTTTGTATCATTTCTTCCTATATCATTTTCAACTCCAAAAAATTCTAAATCGTAGTTGTATTAATCATTATCATTCTTTAGCTTCATTGTAGTTATTAAATTATTCGTTATTCTTCTTATTTTACCTTCTTATCTTAGCACATTACCATTAATTGTTTTTATTCATTTAATTTTCAATCAGTTCTTTATAAATATTATTTAATCATCTGTTCTCTTTTTCTTGGTGGTTTGTTGTTTGTTAAATCAAATTGTTGCAAAATATATTAAGTAAGTTGTACTTACATACTTTTTGAATTTTGTGTTTTTTTTTCTTTCCAATGGGTTGCTGGGTCGGTTTTCAGAAAATCAGTCCCCTTTTTTTTTCTGGTTGGTTATTGTTTAGTTTAACCATGGTCCATTAATTCAGGTACTCCCTTTACTCGGATTACTGGGGTATTCATAATGATTTTGGTATTTGTTAAATACCTCTCTTTCACCTGGCATCGTAACTCAGCTGATACAAAGTCTTCATTGAAGTCACGGTTTTCCGTCATTGTTAGTTCTTTTTTAACTAACAGGTATTGCACCTCCTCTGACATAACATATTTACTCATTTTTAATATCATTCCATTCCCGTTTTCCTCTGGATTATTTACCAAATTTTTTAATGATATATTCCGTCTTGATGATATGACTGATATCTTCTGATGCACTTCAATCGTCGACATTTTTAACTGATATTTAAATTTATTCAAGTGTTTTGTTATTATACTATGGTGGTTTACCTTTGATATTTTTATTGAGTTTTGTCTACAATTTCTAACTTTATATAACTCCCTTGGTTTATTAATAGGAGGGTTAAATATATTAATTAATCCGCCCTTCCTCATCTCCATTTCTTCTTTTGTATTGACTATTTTCTTTCTCCATATTTTCCTTATTTTCTTGGTATTCTCTTCCATGTTTGTACTTATTTTAAAACCTTCAGAAGTGCTGTCTAACATTTCATCCAAATTATTAAAACCACTGTCCATTTGCTTATTCGTCTCCTCCATGTATGTATCTGCTTTTTGGATAAGCGTATTAACATTTTCAAACTTCTCTCCGAAAGTTTTCCATATCTCCTTATTGAACTTCTCCATCTTACTCTCAAATTGTTTTAAATTCTCATTATTCTCTTCAAATTTTGCATTCATCTCTTCTCTTTGTCCTTCAACAGTTTCTTTCAGTTCATGGTATTGTTCATTCATGGTTTGTTTGATATTTCCATGAGTGGTCTCTATTTTTTCATTTAGTTGTTTGACTAAACTTTCCTGAATGCTATCTATTTTCTCATTGGTCTGTCTATTTTGTTCCTCCTGTTTCTTAAAATTCTCCTTATTTTCCTCCTTGGTTTGCTTTGAGTTTTCCTCCTGTCTCCTAAAATTTTCATCTATTTTGTCAAATTTCTCGCTCAATGTTTCATTTTGTTTCCTTGAGTTTTCATCATTGGTTTGTTTTAAAGATTCCTCCTGTTTTCTAAATTGTTCAGCCATAAATTTCATCATGTCTTGCCAATTAGGTTCTTCTCTGGCTACTGCTTTGTCTGGTTGGTCCCCTTGGGCATCCTCTTCAACTATTTCCTTTTCCGTGTTCATAATTGCTTCAGTTTCTTCTTTATCACTCATTGGTTGTTCCCTTTCATCGTCCGTAACTATTTCTATCTCTCGTTCCTGTCCACCTTCTTCCTTCTCCTTTTCTTCTACCCTCTTCTTCGATCTGCCTCTGGTATTATGCATTTCTTGTTTTCTCATAACTGCCGACAATAATTAGGTTTTTTCGTATATTAATTTATTAAATATATCAAAATTCTTTTCTAATTACAGCCCTTTTACGTTGAGCGCCAATTTTGTAACGTGGCGGTTATTTAGCGAAACGTCCGTCTTATTCAAGCCCCACTGATGGGTTCGCCAATTCTGTAACGTACCTGCCTTTAGAGGTACTTTCCACGGAGTCTTTGTATGTGGCCTATTGAGTGCTTGTCTTATTTAATTAAGACGCACTGTTGTAAGCGCCAATTCTGTAACGTACCGCCTTTTTTGTGTGTGTGTGACGTCCGTCTTTTTTACAGTCTCAGATCGGTCAGAACACCTCTTAGCAGTCGCCACTTATGAATTATAAAGACTGAGGTTTAAATAAAGTTGGTGGTAATGTTACCCAAACAAAGGAGAAATCGAGTGTGTGTGATTTGGGTTAAGTAGGGAAGTTGTTTAGCCTTCTTTTGAAGAGAGAGCAAGTACCGTTTGTTTACCCTCGGATTAGACGATTTCTA
Source organism: Magicicada septendecula (assembly GCA_034769895.1). Classification (NCBI taxonomy): domain Eukaryota; kingdom Metazoa; phylum Arthropoda; class Insecta; order Hemiptera; family Cicadidae; genus Magicicada; species Magicicada septendecula. Next base: position 173,146,971 of record CM068367.1, on the reverse strand, counting down.
AATTTTTCAAATATTTGCCGTGAACCGAATCAGCTGATTTTGACATTAGTCTCCAAATATAGGTTAATCAGACGACACTGTGGCAGAATACGACCTGGTGGATTGTCCTCTTCTTATTTATTCTGAAATCGACTACAACTACCCACTACAATAAAGGAAACACATTTTATTATTCAATATCATTTCCGAATAATATTTATTGATAATATTATCGGTTTTTCTCTTCCGCCAAAATACAAATATTACAATCGATATTTTCATTAACTAGTACATGATATCGACTTCATTGAGTAAACATGGAATTGTCAAAAAAATATGGTTTTGACCAATTTTATCTTTTATTTAAACATCAATCAACATATAATTCTTTTATTTATTTCCCCAGGGTTAAGGGTAAGTTCTTTTTGTTATGAGATGGTCAGAAATGGATAATTATACTACGCTTTACAAATATAGAAAAAATTCGAAAATTTGTTTATTCTCTGAGTACGTAGTTCCGGCTTTGTCCGTAAGAGAGCAGATTGTTTTATTTTTATTAAAACATGTGATTACACTTGGAAAGTTTTGTACTGAACGACAATTTGATTTGAGTTTTCTTTGTTAAATATTAAAAGAACTGTTTATATTACCTCTCTTCTCAAAGTTCTTACTTGTGTGAAGCTGTTTCTCAGGTGGTGTTCTTAGTTGTTAGTAATTTCATAACCGTCTGTCAAATACTATCTCGTCAAAACTCAGAACTCGGCTAGGCTATGCCTGATCGTCCAAAATGGTTTTTTCACTTTCATTATGGAGTATAGCGAGTTAACTTTAATAATTAAGGTAGTAGTACATAATGTTTATACTGTTATTTAAATTTTGTAACAATTTTGTGCTGTTCAAAAGATTTCTAAAGGATATTTTAATAAAATTTTTGTCTCATCATTTTGTCAACCGGACAGGTTTCAATTTCAAATTCGATTAAACAATACTTGTTATTTCGTTACTCTTAGTAACCCATAATTTTTTATATACCTTTTTATTGGTTCTGCTATTTACTTTTTAGTATATAGGCGGTTTGTAATTATTATAAATTTATTTTTGATTTACAGAAAAATAATTCTTTTTCATGTTGGTTTCTTTCCCCATTTGATTTACATAATAGGTTTCTGTTTATTTTCTTATAACTTTGGATATAAGTCTTTAATATTATTATTAACTTTACATGAATTTATATATTATTTATTAATCTCTTATAGTATTCCTACACTGCACTACTTCCTTCTGCCATTTTCCTCATACAGTATTATTTTAATTTATATTATCATCTGATATTTAAATCTTTTGTTTTTAAAAAACCCTGGGTTATCTTATACAATAACACAATTATTTTATAAAAATATAAAATTAACATAGGTATTAAATTTTGTTGCCTACACAATATAAATACTACAATAACTAAACAAAATACATAATTAGTTAGTAGCATCATAGTCTACTATTATAGTTGATAATTCTCACATATACAGCACAATTCTGTAAGAAGTTCCCTTCACCTTCACTTATTACCTCATTGGGTACACTATAACTCACTTGTCACTGTATATCACTTTAATATTGTTTATAATGTTTAGTGATACAACTTAATTTTTAGCTAGTTATAGTTTACCCATTTCAGACCTTTATGGTAGTACAAGAGTTATCAGTTATTGGGACTGGGTTATGTACCGTTACATAAAGCCCCCCCCCCACTAGAACAAATTTATTTTTGTTTTACTGGTTTACTAAAATAAATTGTTGATTGTTTCAATTCTCCTAATATTCCTGGTTTTATTCTTCATAATATCTTCCTTCATTTCAAACTGGTTATACACTGACTGGTGGTAATGGCTGTTTTCTTACTCAACTCTCTCTCTCTCTTGGAGGCAAATTCATTAATGATTTATTTCTCTGGGTAGTAGTACTTCCACATTTTTCTTGATAAGGACTGGTCACACTAATCATATTAAACTTGTTTTAACACTCATTTCTATTTACTTCTATAAATTCGCTGTATCAATTAAGCTTCGGTCTGCTATCTTCCTTCCATTTTCTTCATCTATACTTCTGGAATCTAATATCAATCTATACAGCTATTTTATAATTATCCCTAAAATACTCAATTCCCCTAACATTTTTCCCTATCCTGTGCGGTGGTACCAGTCGGGTGGCCACTTTTGGGTCCATAACTCCGCTGTCCATCCTTACACCTTCTGAGACCAGGGGAACCTCATCCCTGCTCAGGAAAATTATTGCCGGAACATTTCTACGGTCAATACATTAAAATAAAAAGATTATAAGTAGTAGTCAATTAGCGACTAGTATTAAACACTTTTGGGATTCTTCATACTGTAGCTGTTTGTATTTATTTATATATTTCTTCTTCTTCTTGATTCCTTCTTCTTTTCCATTAACTAATAGCATATAACATTATTGATAGGCAGTATTTTAAAATCCTTTTAACTTCCCTTCTTGTGACAGATGTTCTTTGTATCATTTCTTCCTATATCATTTTCAACTCCAAAAAATTCTAAATCGTAGTTGTATTAATCATTATCATTCTTTAGCTTCATTGTAGTTATTAAATTATTCGTTATTCTTCTTATTTTACCTTCTTATCTTAGCACATTACCATTAATTGTTTTTATTCATTTAATTTTCAATCAGTTCTTTATAAATATTATTTAATCATCTGTTCTCTTTTTCTTGGTGGTTTGTTGTTTGTTAAATCAAATTGTTGCAAAATATATTAAGTAAGTTGTACTTACATACTTTTTGAATTTTGTGTTTTTTTTTCTTTCCAATGGGTTGCTGGGTCGGTTTTCAGAAAATCAGTCCCCTTTTTTTTTCTGGTTGGTTATTGTTTAGTTTAACCATGGTCCATTAATTCAGGTACTCCCTTTACTCGGATTACTGGGGTATTCATAATGATTTTGGTATTTGTTAAATACCTCTCTTTCACCTGGCATCGTAACTCAGCTGATACAAAGTCTTCATTGAAGTCACGGTTTTCCGTCATTGTTAGTTCTTTTTTAACTAACAGGTATTGCACCTCCTCTGACATAACATATTTACTCATTTTTAATATCATTCCATTCCCGTTTTCCTCTGGATTATTTACCAAATTTTTTAATGATATATTCCGTCTTGATGATATGACTGATATCTTCTGATGCACTTCAATCGTCGACATTTTTAACTGATATTTAAATTTATTCAAGTGTTTTGTTATTATACTATGGTGGTTTACCTTTGATATTTTTATTGAGTTTTGTCTACAATTTCTAACTTTATATAACTCCCTTGGTTTATTAATAGGAGGGTTAAATATATTAATTAATCCGCCCTTCCTCATCTCCATTTCTTCTTTTGTATTGACTATTTTCTTTCTCCATATTTTCCTTATTTTCTTGGTATTCTCTTCCATGTTTGTACTTATTTTAAAACCTTCAGAAGTGCTGTCTAACGTTTCATCCAAATTATTAAAACCACTGTCCATTTGCTTATTCGTCTCCTCCATGTATGTATCTGCTTTTTGGATAAGCGTATTAACATTTTCAAACTTCTCTCCGAAAGTTTTCCATATCTCCTTATTGAACTTCTCCATCTTACTCTCAAATTGTTTTAAATTCTCATTATTCTCTTCAAATTTTGCATTCATCTCTTCTCTTTGTCCTTCAACAGTTTCTTTCAGTTCATGGTATTGTTCATTCATGGTTTGTTTGATATTTCCATGAATGGTCTCTATTTTTTCATTTAGTTGTTTGACTAAACTTTCCTGAATGCTATCTATTTTCTCATTGGTCTGTCTATTTTGTTCCTCCTGTTTCTTAAAATTCTCCTTATTTTCCTCCTTGGTTTGCTTTGAGTTTTCCTCCTGTCTCCTAAAATTTTCATCTATTTTGTCAAATTTCTCGCTCAAGGTTTCATTTTGTTTCCTTGAGTTTTCATCATTGGTTTGTTTTAAAGATTCCTCCTGTTTTCTAAATTGTTCAGCCATAAATTTCATCATGTCTTGCCAATTAGGTTCTTCTCTGGCTACTGCTTTGTCTGGTTGGTCCCCTTGGGCATCCTCTTCAACTATTTCCTTTTCCGTGTTCATAATTGCTTCAGTTTCTTCTTTATCACTCATTGGTTGTTCCCTTTCATCGTCCGTAACTATTTCTATCTCTCGTTCCTGTCCACCTTCTTCCTTCTCCTTTTCTTCTACCCTCTTCTTCGATCTGCCTCTGGTATTATGCATTTCTTGTTTTCTCATAACTGCCGACAATAATTAGGTTTTTTCGTATATTAATTTATTAAATATATCAAAATTCTTTTCTAATTACAGCCCTTTTACGTTGAGCGCCAATTTTGTAACGTGGCGGTTATTTAGCGAAACGTCCGTCTTATTCAAGCCCCACTGATGGGTTCGCCAATTCTGTAACGTACCTGCCTTTAGAGGTACTTTCCACGGAGTCTTTGTATGTGGCCTATTGAGTGCTCGTCTTATTTAATTAAGACGCACTGTTGTAAGCGCCAATTCTGTAACGTACCGCCTTTTTTGTGTGTGTGTGACGTCCGTCTTTTTTACAGTCTCAGATCGGTCAGAACACCTCTTAGCAGTCGCCACTTATGAATTATAAAGACTGAGGTTTAAATAAAGTTGGTGGTAATGTTACCCAAACAAAGGAGAAATCGAGTGTGTGTGATTTGGGTTAAGTAGGGAAGTTGTTTAGCCTTCTTTTGAAGAGAGAGCAAGTACCGTTTGTTTACCCTCGGATTAGACGATTTCTAAATTTTTCAAATATTTGCCGTGAACCGAATCAGCTGATTTTGACATTAGTCTCCAAATATAGGTTAATCAGACGACACTGTGGCAGAATACGACCTGGTGGATTGTCCTCTTCTTATTTATTCTGAAATCGACTACAACTACCCACTACAATAAAGGAAACACATTTTATTATTCAATATCATTTCCGAATAATATTTATTGATAATATTATCGGTTTTTCTCTTCCGCCAAAATACAAATATTACAATCGATATTTTCATTAACTAGTACATGATATCGACTTCATTGAGTAAACATGGAATTGTCAAAAAAATATGGTTTTGACCAATTTTATCTTTTATTTAAACATCAATCAACATATAATTCTTTTATTTATTTCCCCAGGGTTAAGGGTAAGTTCTTTTTGTTATGAGATGGTCAGAAATGGATAATTATACTACGCTTTACAAATATAGAAAAAATTCGAAAATTTGTTTATTCTCTGAGTACGTAGTTCCGGCTTTGTCCGTAAGAGAGCAGATTGTTTTATTTTTATTAAAACATGTGATTACACTTGGAAAGTTTTGTACTGAACGACAATTTGATTTGAGTTTTCTTTGTTAAATATTAAAAGAACTGTTTATATTACCTCTCTTCTCAAAGTTCTTACTTGTGTGAAGCTGTTTCTCAGGTGGTGTTCTTAGTTGTTAGTAATTTCATAACCGTCTGTCAAATACTATCTCGTCAAAACTCAGAACTCGGCTAGGCTATGCCTGATCGTCCAAAATGGTTTTTTCACTTTCATTATGGAGTATAGCGAGTTAACTTTAATAATTAAGGTAGTAGTACATAATGTTTATACTGTTATTTAAATTTTGTAACAATTTTGTGCTGTTCAAAAGATTTCTAAAGGATATTTTAATAAAATTTTTGTCTCATCATTTTGTCAACCGGACAGGTTTCAATTTCAAATTCGATTAAACAATACTTGTTATTTCGTTACTCTTAGTAACCCATAATTTTTTATATACCTTTTTATTGGTTCTGCTATTTACTTTTTAGTATATAGGCGGTTTGTAATTATTATAAATTTATTTTTGATTTACAGAAAAATAATTCTTTTTCATGTTGGTTTCTTTCCCCATTTGATTTACATAATAGGTTTCTGTTTATTTTCTTATAACTTTGGATATAAGTCTTTAATATTATTATTAACTTTACATGAATTTATATATTATTTATTAATCTCTTATAGTATTCCTACACTGCACTACTTCCTTCTGCCATTTTCCTCATACAGTATTATTTTAATTTATATTATCATCTGATATTTAAATCTTTTGTTTTTAAAAAACCCTGGGTTATCTTATACAATAACACAATTATTTTATAAAAATATAAAATTAACATAGGTATTAAATTTTGTTGCCTACACAATATAAATACTACAATAACTAAACAAAATACATAATTAGTTAGTAGCATCATAGTCTACTATTATAGTTGATAATTCTCACATATACAGCACAATTCTGTAAGAAGTTCCCTTCACCTTCACTTATTACCTCATTGGGTACACTATAACTCACTTGTCACTGTATATCACTTTAATATTGTTTATAATGTTTAGTGATACAACTTAATTTTTAGCTAGTTATAGTTTACCCATTTCAGACCTTTATGGTAGTACAAGAGTTATCAGTTATTGGGACTGGGTTATGTACCGTTACATAAAGCCCCCCCCCCACTAGAACAAATTTATTTTTGTTTTACTGGTTTACTAAAATAAATTGTTGATTGTTTCAATTCTCCTAATATTCCTGGTTTTATTCTTCATAATATCTTCCTTCATTTCAAACTGGTTATACACTGACTGGTGGTAATGGCTGTTTTCTTACTCAACTCTCTCTCTCTCTTGGAGGCAAATTCATTAATGATTTATTTCTCTGGGTAGTAGTACTTCCACATTTTTCTTGATAAGGACTGGTCACACTAATCATATTAAACTTGTTTTAACACTCATTTCTATTTACTTCTATAAATTCGCTGTATCAATTAAGCTTCGGTCTGCTATCTTCCTTCCATTTTCTTCATCTATACTTCTGGAATCTAATATCAATCTATACAGCTATTTTATCATTATCCCTAAAATACTCAATTCCCCTAACATTTTTCCCTATCCTGTGCGGTGGTACCAGTAGGGTGGCCACTTTTGGGTCCATAACTCCGCTGTCCATCCTTACACCTTCTGAGACCAGGGGAACCTCATCCCTGCTCAGGAAAATTATTGCCGGAACATTTCTACGGTCAATACATTAAAATAAAAAGATTATAAGTAGTAGTCAATTAGCGACTAGTATTAAACACTTTTGGGATTCTTCATACTGTAGCTGTTTGTATTTATTTATATATTTCTTCTTCTTCTTGATTCCTTCTTCTTTTCCATTAACTAATAGCATATAACATTATTGATAGGCAGTATTTTAAAATCCTTTTAACTTCCCTTCTTGTGACAGATGTTCTTTGTATCATTTCTTCCTATATCATTTTCAACTCCAAAAAATTCTAAATCGTAGTTGTATTAATCATTATCATTCTTTAGCTTCATTGTAGTTATTAAATTATTCGTTATTCTTCTTATTTTACCTTCTTATCTTAGCACATTACCATTAATTGTTTTTATTCATTTAATTTTCAATCAGTTCTTTATAAATATTATTTAATCATCTGTTCTCTTTTTCTTGGTGGTTTGTTGTTTGTTAAATCAAATTGTTGCAAAATATATTAAGTAAGTTGTACTTACATACTTTTTGAATTTTGTGTTTTTTTTTCTTTCCAATGGGTTGCTGGGTCGGTTTTCAGAAAATCAGTCCCCTTTTTTTTTCTGGTTGGTTATTGTTTAGTTTAACCATGGTCCATTAATTCAGGTACTCCCTTTACTCGGATTACTGGGGTATTCATAATGATTTTGGTATTTGTTAAATACCTCTATTTCACCTGGCATCGTAACTCAGCTGATACAAAGTCTTCATTGAAGTCACGGTTTTCCGTCATTGTTAGTTCTTTTTTAACTAACAGGTATTGCACCTCCTCTGACATAACATATTTACTCATTTTTAATATCATTCCATTCCCGTTTTCCTCTGGATTATTTACCAAATTTTTTAATGATATATTCCGTCTTGATGATATGACTGATATCTTCTGATGCACTTCAATCGTCGACATTTTTAACTGATATTTAAATTTATTCAAGTGTTTTGTTATTATACTATGGTGGTTTACCTTTGATATTTTTATTGAGTTTTGTCTACAATTTCTAACTTTATATAACTCCCTTGGTTTATTAATAGGAGGGTTAAATATATTAATTAATCCGCCCTTCCTCATCTCCATTTCTTCTTTTGTATTGACTATTTTCTTTCTCCATATTTTCCTTATTTTCTTGGTATTCTCTTCCATGTTTGTACTTATTTTAAAACCTTCAGAAGTGCTGTCTAACGTTTCATCCAAATTATTAAAACCACTGTCCATTTGCTTATTCGTCTCCTCCATGTATGTATCTGCTTTTTGGATAAGCGTATTAACATTTTCAAACTTCTCTCCGAAAGTTTTCCATATCTCCTTATTGAACTTCTCCATCTTACTCTCAAATTGTTTTAAATTCTCATTATTCTCTTCAAATTTTGCATTCATCTCTTCTCTTTGTCCTTCAACAGTTTCTTTCAGTTCATGGTATTGTTCATTCATGGTTTGTTTGATATTTCCATGAATGGTCTCTATTTTTTCATTTAGTTGTTTGACTAAACTTTCCTGAATGCTATCTATTTTCTCATTGGTCTGTCTATTTTGTTCCTCCTGTTTCTTAAAATTCTCCTTATTTTCCTCCTTGGTTTGCTTTGAGTTTTCCTCCTGTCTCCTAAAATTTTCATCTATTTTGTCAAATTTCTCGCTCAAGGTTTCATTTTGTTTCCTTGAGTTTTCATCATTGGTTTGTTTTAAAGATTCCTCCTGTTTTCTAAATTGTTCAGCCATAAATTTCATCATGTCTTGCCAATTAGGTTCTTCTCTGGCTACTGCTTTGTCTGGTTGGTCCCCTTGGGCATCCTCTTCAACTATTTCCTTTTCCGTGTTCATAATTGCTTCAGTTTCTTCTTTATCACTCATTGGTTGTTCCCTTTCATCGTCCGTAACTATTTCTATCTCTCGTTCCTGTCCACCTTCTTCCTTCTCCTTTTCTTCTACCCTCTTCTTCGATCTGCCTCTGGTATTATGCATTTCTTGTTTTCTCATAACTGCCGACAATAATTAGGTTTTTTGTATATTAATTTATTAAATATATCAAAATTCTTTTCTAATTACAGCCCTTTTACGTTGAGCGCCAATTTTGTAACGTGGCGGTTATTTAGCGAAACGTCCGTCTTATTCAAGCCCCACTGATGGGTTCGCCAATTCTGTAACGTACCTGCCTTTAGAGGTACTTTCCACGGAGTCTTTGTATGTGGCCTATTGAGTGCTCGTCTTATTTAATTAAGACGCACTGTTGTAAGCGCCAATTCTGTAACGTACCGCCTTTTTTGTGTGTGTGTGACGTCCGTCTTTTTTACAGTCTCAGATCGGTCAGAACACCTCTTAGCAGTCGCCACTTATGAATTATAAAGACTGAGGTTTAAATAAAGTTGGTGGTAATGTTACCCAAACAAAGCAGAAATCGAGTGTGTGTGATTTGGGTTAAGTAGGGAAGTTGTTTAGCCTTCTTTTGAAGAGAGAGCAAGTACCGTTTGTTTACCCTCGGATTAGACGATTTCTAAATTTTTCAAATATTTGCCGTGAACCGAATCAGCTGATTTTGACATTAGTCTCCAAATATAGGTTAATCAGACGACACTGTGGCAGAATACGACCTGGTGGATTGTCCTCTTCTTATTTATTCTGAAATCGACTACAACTACCCACTACAATAAAGGAAACACATTTTATTATTCAATATCATTTCCCAATAATATTTATTGATAATATTATCGGTTTTTCTCTTCCGCCAAAATACAAATATTACAATCGATATTTTCATTAACTAGTACATGATATCGACTTCATTGAGTAAACATGGAATTGTCAAAAAAATATGGTTTTGACCAATTTTATCTTTTATTTAAACATCAATCAACATATAATTCTTTTATTTATTTCCCCAGGGTTAAGGGTAAGTTCTTTTTGTTATGAGATGGTCAGAAATGGATAATTATACTACGCTTTACAAATATAGAAAAAATTCGAAAATTTGTTTATTCTCTGAGTACGTAGTTCCGGCTTTGTCCGTAAGAGAGCAGATTGTTTTATTTTTATTAAAACATGTGATTACACTTGGAAAGTTTTGTACTGAACGACAATTTGATTTGAGTTTTCTTTGTTAAATATTAAAAGAACTGTTTATATTACCTCTCTTCTCAAAGTTCTTACTTGTGTGAAGCTGTTTCTCAGGTGGTGTTCTTAGTTGTTAGTAATTTCATAACCGTCTGTCAAATACTATCTCGTCAAAACTCAGAACTCGGCTAGGCTATGCCTGATCGTCCAAAATGGTTTTTTCACTTTCATTATGGAGTATAGCGAGTTAACTTTAATAATTAAGGTAGTAGTACATAATGTTTATACTGTTATTTAAATTTTGTAACAATTTTGTGCTGTTCAAAAGATTTCTAAAGGATATTTTAATAAAATTTTTGTCTCATCATTTTGTCAACCGGACAGGTTTCAATTTCAAATTCGATTAAACAATACTTGTTATTTCGTTACTCTTAGTAACCCATAATTTTTTATATACCTTTTTATTGGTTCTGCTATTTACTTTTTAGTATATAGGCGGTTTGTAATTATTATAAATTTATTTTTGATTTACAGAAAAATAATTCTTTTTCATGTTGGTTTCTTTCCCCATTTGATTTACATAATAGGTTTCTGTTTATTTTCTTATAACTTTGGATATAAGTCTTTAATATTATTATTAACTTTACATGAATTTATATATTATTTATTAATCTCTTATAGTATTCCTACACTGCACTACTTCCTTCTGCCATTTTCCTCATACAGTATTATTTTAATTTATATTATCATCTGATATTTAAATCTTTTGTTTTTAAAAAACCCTGGGTTATCTTATACAATAACACAATTATTTTATAAAAATATAAAATTAACATAGGTATTAAATTTTGTTGCCTACACAATATAAATACTACAATAACTAAACAAAATACATAATTAGTTAGTAGCATCATAGTCTACTATTATAGTTGATAATTCTCACATATACAGCACAATTCTGTAAGAAGTTCCCTTCACCTTCACTTATTACCTCATTGGGTACACTATAACTCACTTGTCACTGTATATCACTTTAATATTGTTTATAATGTTTAGTGATACAACTTAATTTTTAGCTAGTTATAGTTTACCCATTTCAGACCTTTATGGTAGTACAAGAGTTATCAGTTATTGGGACTGGGTTATGTACCGTTACATAAAGCCCCCCCCCCACTAGAACAAATTTATTTTTGTTTTACTGGTTTACTAAAATAAATTGTTGATTGTTTCAATTCTCCTAATATTCCTGGTTTTATTCTTCATAATATCTTCCTTCATTTCAAACTGGTTATACACTGACTGGTGGTAATGGCTGTTTTCTTACTCAAATCTCTCTCTCTCTTGGAGGCAAATTCATTAATGATTTATTTCTCTATGTAGTAGTACTTCCACATTTTTCTTGATAAGGACTGGTCACACTAATCATATTAAACTTGTTTTAACACTCATTTCTATTTACTTCTATAAATTTGCTGTATCAATTAAGCTTCAGTCTGCTATCTTCCTTCCATTTTCTTCATCTATACTTCTGGAATCTAATATCAATCTATACAGCTATTTTATCATTATCCCTAAAATACTCAATTCCCCTAACATTTTTCCCTATCCTGTGCGGTGGTACCAGTCGGGTGGCCACTTTTGGGTCCATAACTCCGCTGTCCATCCTTACACCTTCTGAGACCAGGGGAACCTCATCCCTGCTCAGGAAAATTATTGCCGGAACATTTCTACGGTCAATACATTAAAATAAAAAGATTATAAGTAGTAGTCAATTAGCGACTAGTATTAAACACTTTTGGGATTCTTCATACTGTAGCTGTTTGTATTTATTTATATATTTCTTCTTCTTCTTGATTCCTTCTTCTTTTCCATTAACTAATAGCATATAACATTATTGATAGGCAGTATTTTAAAATCCTTTTAACTTCCCTTCTTGTGACAGATGTTCTTTGTATCATTTCTTCCTATATCATTTTCAACTCCAAAAAATTCTAAATCGTAGTTGTATTAATCATTATCATTCTTTAGCTTCATTGTAGTTATTAAATTATTCGTTATTCTTCTTATTTTACCTTCTTATCTTAGCACATTACCATTAATTGTTTTTATTCATTTAATTTTCAATCAGTTCTTTATAAATATTATTTAATCATCTGTTCTCTTTTTCTTGGTGGTTTGTTGTTTGTTAAATCAAATTGTTGCAAAATATATTAAGTAAGTTGTACTTACATACTTTTTGAATTTTGTGTTTTTTTTTCTTTCCAATGGGTTGCTGGGTCGGTTTTCAGAAAATCAGTCCCCTTTTTTTTTCTGGTTGGTTATTGTTTAGTTTAACCATGGTCCATTAATTCAGGTACTCCCTTTACTCGGATTACTGGGGTATTCATAATGATTTTGGTATTTGTTAAATACCTCTCTTTCACCTGGCATCGTAACTCAGCTGATACAAAGTCTTCATTGAAGTCACGGTTTTCCGTCATTGTTAGTTCTTTTTTAACTAACAGGTATTGCACCTCCTCTGACATAACATATTTACTCATTTTTAATATCATTCCATTCCCGTTTTCCTCTGGATTATTTACCAAATTTTTTAATGATATATTCCGTCTTGATGATATGACTGATATCTTCTGATGCACTTCAATCGTCGACATTTTTAACTGATATTTAAATTTATTCAAGTGTTTTGTTATTATACTATGGTGGTTTACCTTTGATATTTTTATTGAGTTTTGTCTACAATTTCTAACTTTATATAACTCCCTTGGTTTATTAATAGGAGGGTCAAATATATTAATTAATCCGCCCTTCCTCATCTCCATTTCTTCTTTTGTATTGACTATTTTCTTTCTCCATATTTTCCTTATTTTCTTGATATTCTCTTCCATGTTCGTACTTATTTTAAAACCTTCAGAAGTGCTGTCTAACGTTTCATCCAAATTATTAAAACCACTGTCCATTTGCTTATTCGTCTCCTCCTTGTATGTATCTGCTTTTTGGATAAGCGTATTAACATTTTCAAACTTCTCTCCGAAAGTTTTCCATTACTCCTTATTGAACTTCTCCATCTTACTCTCAAATTGTTTTAAATTCTCATTATTCTCTTCAAATTTTGCATTCATCTCTTCTCTTTGTCCTTCAACAGTTTCTTTCAGTTCATGGTAGTGTTCATTCATGGTTTGTTTGATATTTCCATGAATGGTCTCTATTTTTTCATTTAGTTGTTTGACTAAACTTTCCTGAATGCTATCTATTTTCTCATTGGTCTGTCTATTTTGTTCCTCCTGTTTCTTAAAATTCTCCTTATTTTCCTCCTTGGTTTGCTTTGAGTTTTCCTCCTGTCTCCTAAAATTTTCATCTATTTTGTCAAATTTCTCGCTCAAGGTTTCATTTTGTTTCCTTGAGTTTTCATCATTGGTTTGTTTTAAAGATTCCTCCTGTTTTCTAAATTGTTCAGCCATAAATTTCATCATGTCTTGCCAATTAGGTTCTTCTCTGGCTACTGCTTTGTCTGGTTGGTCCTCTTGGGCATCCTCTTCAACTATTTCCTTTTCCGTGTTCATAATTGCTTCAGTTTCTTCTTTATCACTCATTGGTTGTTCCCTTTCATCGTCCGTAACTATTTCTATCTCTCGTTCCTGTCCACCTTCTTCCTTCTCCTTTTCTTCTACCCTCTTCTTCGATCTGCCTCTGGTATTATGCATTTCTTGTTTTCTCATAACTGCCGACAATAATTAGGTTTTTTCGTATATTAATTTATTAAATATATCAAAATTCTTTTCTAATTACAGCCCTTTTACGTTGAGCGCCAATTTTGTAACGTGGCGGTTATTTAGCGAAACGTCCGTCTTATTCAAGCCCCACTGATGGGTTCGCCAATTCTGTAACGTACCTGCCTTTAGAGGTACTTTCCACGGAGTCTTTGTATGTGGCCTATTGAGTGCTCGTCTTATTTAATTAAGACGCACTGTTGTAAGCGCCAATTCTGTAACGTACCGCCTTTTTTGTGTGTGTGTGACGTCCGTCTTTTTTACAGTCTCAGATCGGTCAGAACACCTCTTAGCAGTCGCCACTTATGAATTATAAAGACTGAGGTTTAAATAAAGTTGGTGGTAATGTTACCCAAACAAAGCAGAAATCGAGTGTGTGTGATTTGGGTTAAGTAGGGAAGTTGTTTAGCCTTCTTTTGAAGAGAGAGCAAGTACCGTTTGTTTACCCTCGGATTAGACGATTTCTAAATTTTTCAAATATTTGCCATGAACCGAATCAGCTGATTTTGACATTAGTCTCCAAATATAGGTTAATCAGACGACACTGTGGCAGAATACGACCTGGTGGATTGTCCTCTTCTTATTTATTCTGAAATCGACTACAACTACCCACTACAATAAAGGAAACATATTTTATTATTCAATATCATTTCCCAATAATATTTATTGATAATATTATCAGTTTTTCTCTTCCGCCAAAATACAAATATTACAATCGATATTTTCATTAACTAGTACATGATATCGACTTCATTGAGTAAACATGGAATTGTCAAAAAAATATGGTTTTGACCAATTTTATCTTTTATTTAAACATCAATCAACATATAATTCTTTTATTTATTTCCCCAGGGTTAAGGCTAAGTTCTTTTTGTTATGAGATGGTCAGAAATGGATAATTATACTACGCTTTACAAATATAGAAAAACTTCGAAAATTTGTTTATTCTCTGAGTACGTAGTTCCGGCTTTGTCCGTAAGAGAGCAGATTGTTTTATTTTTATTAAAACATGTGATTACACTTGGAAAGTTTTGTACTGAACGACAATTTGATTTGAGTTTTCTTTGTTAAATATTAAAAGGACTGTTTATATTACCTCGCTTCTCAAAGTTCTTACTTGTGTGAAGCTGTTTCTCAGGTGGTGTTCTTAGTTGTTAGTAATTTCATAACCGTCTGTCAAATACTATCTCGTCAAAACTCAGAACTCGGCTAGGCTATGCCTGATCGTCCAAAATGGTTTTTTCACTTTCATTATGGAGTATAGCGAGTTAACTTTAATAATTAAGGTAGTAGTACATAATGTTTATACTGTTATTTAAATTTTGTAACAATTTTGTGCTGTTCAAAAGATTTCTAAAGGATATTTTAATAAAATTTTTGTCTCATCATTTTGTCAACCGGACAGGTTTCAATTTCAAATTCGATTAAACAATACTTGTTATTTCGTTACTCTTAGTAACCCATAATTTTGTATATACCTTTTTATTGGTTCTGCTATTTACTTTTTAGTATATAGGCAGTTTGTAATTATTATAAATTTATTTTTGATTTACAGAAAAATAATTCTTTTTCATGTTGGTTTCTTTCCCCATTTGATTTACATAATAGGTTTCTGTTTATTTTCTTATAACTTTGGATATAAGTCTTTAATATTATTATTAACTTTACATGAATTTATATATTATTTATTAATCTCTTATAGTATTCCTACACTGTACTACTTCCTTCTGCCATTTTCCTCATACAGTATTATTTTAATTTATATTATCATCTGATATTTAAATCTTTTGTTTTTAAAAAACCGTGGGTTATCTTATACAATAACACAATTATTTTATAAAAATATAAAATTAACATAGGTATTAAATTTTGTTGCCTACACAATATAAATACTATAATAACTAAACAAAATACATAATTAGTTAGTAGCATCATAGTCTACTATTATAGTTGATAATTCTCACATATACAGCACAATTCTGTAAGAAGTTCCCTTCACCTTCACTTATTACCTCATTGGGTACACTATAACTCACTTGTCACTGTATATCACTTTAATATTGTTTATAATGTTTAGTGATACAACTTAATTTTTAGCTAGTTATAGTTTACCCATTTCAGACCTTTATGGTAGTACAAGAGTTATCAGTTATTGGGACTGGGTTATGTACCGTTACATAAAGCCCCCCCCCCCACTAGAACAAATTTATTTTTGTTTTACTGGTTTACTAAAATAAATTGTTGACTGTTTCAATTCTCCTAATATTCCTGGTTTTATTCTTCATAATATCTTCCTTCATTTCAAACTGGTTATACACTGACTGGTGGTAATGGCTGTTTTATTACTCAACTCTCCCTCTCTCTTGGAGGCAAATTCATTAATGATTTATTTCTCTGGGTAGTAGTACTTCCACAATTTTCTTGATAAGGACTGGTCACACTAATCATATTAAACTTGTTTTAACACTCATTTCTATTTACTTCTATAAATTCGCTGTATCAATTAAGCTTCGGTCTGCTATCTTCCTTCCATTTTCTTCATCTATACTTCTGGAATCTAATATCAATCTATACAGCTATTTTATCATTATCCCTAAAATACTCAATTCCCCTAACATTTTTCCCTATCCTGTGCGGTGGTACCAGTCGGGTGGCCACTTTTGGGTCCATAACTCCGCTGTCCATCCTTACACCTTCTGAGACCAGGGGAACCTCATCCCTGCTCAGGAAAATTATTGCCGGAACATTTCTACGGTCAATACATTAAAATAAAAAGATTATAAGTAGTAGTCAATTAGCGACTAGTATTAAACACTTTTGGGATTCTTCATACTGTAGCTGTTTGTAATTATTTATATATTTCTTCTTCTTCTTGATTCCTTCTTCTTTTCCATTAACTAATAGCATATAACATTATTGATAGGCAGTATTTTAAAATCCTTTTAACTTCCCTTCTTGTGACAGATGTTCTTTGTATCATTTCTTCCTATATCATTTTCAACTCCAAAAAATTCTAAATCGTAGTTGTATTAATCATTATCATTCTTTAGCTTCATTGTAGTTATTAAATTATTCGTTATTCTTCTTATTTTACCTTCTTATCTTAGCACATTACCATTAATTGTTTTTATTCATTTAATTTTCAATCAGTTCTTTATAAATATTATTTAATCATCTGTTCTCTTTTTCTTGGTGGTTTGTTGTTTGTTAAATCAAATTGTTGCAAAATATATTAAGTAAGTTGTACTTACATACTTTTTGAATTTTGTGTTTTTTTTTCTTTCCAATGGGTTGCTGGGTCGGTTTTCAGAAAATCAGTCCCCTTTTTTTTTCTGGTTGGTTATTGTTTAGTTTAACCATGGTCCATTAATTCAGGTACTCCCTTTACTCGGATTACTGGGGTATTCATAATGATTTTGGTATTTGTTAAATACCTCTCTTTCACCTGGCATCGTAACTCAGCTGATACAAAGTCTTCATTGAAGTCACGGTTTTCCGTCATTGTTAGTTCTTTTTTAACTAACAGGTATTGCACCTCCTCTGACATAACATATTTACTCATTTTTAATATCATTCCATTCCCGTTTTCCTCTGGATTATTTACCAAATTTTTTAATGATATATTCCGTCTTGATGATATGACTGATATCTTCTGATGCACTTCAATCGTCGACATTTTTAACTGATATTTAAATTTATTCAAGTGTTTTGTTATTATACTATGGTGGTTTACCTTTGATATTTTTATTGAGTTTTGTCTACAATTTCTAACTTTATATAACTCCCTTGGTTTATTAATAGGAGGGTTAAATATATTAATTAATCCGCCCTTCCTCATCTCCATTTCTTCTTTTGTATTGACTATTTTCTTTCTCCATATTTTCCTTATTTTCTTGATATTCTCTTCCATGTTCGTACTTATTTTAAAACCTTCAGAAGTGCTGTCTAACGTTTCATCCAAATTATTAAAACCACTGTCCATTTGCTTATTCGTCTCCTCCTTGTATGTATCTGCTTTTTGGATAAGCGTATTAACATTTTCAAACTTCTCTCCGAAAGTTTTCCATATCTCCTTATTGAACTTCTCCATCTTACTCTCAAATTGTTTTAAATTCTCATTATTCTCTTCAAATTTTGCATTCATCTCTTCTCTTTGTCCTTCAACAGTTTCTTTCAGTTCATGGTAGTGTTCATTCATGGTTTGTTTGATATTTCCATGAATGGTCTCTATTTTTTCATTTAGTTGTTTGACTAAACTTTCCTGAATGCTATCTATTTTCTCATTGGTCTGTCTATTTTGTTCCTCCTGTTTCTTAAAATTCTCCTTATTTTCCTCCTTGGTTTGCTTTGAGTTTTCCTCCTGTCTCCTAAAATTTTCATCTATTTTGTCAAATTTCTCGCTCAAGGTTTCATTTTGTTTCCTTGAGTTTTCATCATTGGTTTGTTTTAAAGATTCCTCCTGTTTTCTAAATTGTTCAGCCATAAATTTCATCATGTCTTGCCAATTAGGTTCTTCTCTGGCTACTGCTTTGTCTGGTTGGTCCTCTTGGGCATCCTCTTCAACTATTTCCTTTTCCGTGTTCATAATTGCTTCAGTTTCTTCTTTATCACTCATTGGTTGTTCCCTTTCATCGTCCGTAACTATTTCTATCTCTCGTTCCTGTCCACCTTCTTCCTTCTCCTTTTCTTCTACCCTCTTCTTCGATCTGCCTCTGGTATTATGCATTTCTTGTTTTCTCATAACTGCCGACGATAATTAGGTTTTTTCGTATATTAATTTATTAAATATATCAAAATTCTTTTCTAATTACAGCCCTTTTACGTTGAGCGCCAATTTTGTAACGTGGCGGTTATTTAGCGAAACGTCCGTCTTATTCAAGCCCCACTGATGGGTTCGCCAATTCTGTAACGTACCTGCCTTTAGAGGTACTTTCCACAGAGTCTTTGTATGTGGCCTATTGAGTGCTCGTCTTATTTAATTAAGACGCACTGTTGTAAGCGCCAATTCTGTAACGTACCGCCTTTTTTGTGTGTGTGTGACGTCCGTCTTTTTTACAGTCTCAGATCGGTCAGAACACCTCTTAGCAGTCGCCACTTATGAATTATAAAGACTGAGGTTTAAATAAAGTTGGTGGTAATGTTACCCAAACAAAGGAGAAATCGAGTGTGTGTGATTTGGGTTAAGTAGGGAAGTTGTTTAGCCTTCTTTTGAAGAGAGAGCAAGTACCGTTTGTTTACCCTCGGATTAGACGATTTCTAAATTTTTCAAATATTTGCCGTGAACCGAATCAGCTGATTTTGACATTAGTCTCCAAATATAGGTTAATCAGACGACACTGTGGCAGAATACGACCTGGTGGATTGTCCTCTTCTTATTTATTCTGAAATCGACTACAACTACCCACTACAATAAAGGAAACACATTTTATTATTCAATATCATTTCCCAATAATATTTATTGATAATATTATCGGTTTTTCTCTTCCGCCAAAATACAAATATTACAATCGATATTTTCATTAACTAGTACATGATATCGACTTCATTGAGTAAACATGGAATTGTCAAAAAAATATGGTTTTGACCAATTTTATCTTTTATTTAAACATCAATCAACATATAATTCTTTTATTTATTTCCCCAGGGTTAAGGGTAAGTTCTTTTTGTTATGAGATGGTCAGAAATGGATAATTATACTACGCTTTACAAATATAGAAAAACTTCGAAAATTTGTTTATTCTCTGAGTACGTAGTTCCGGCTTTGTCCGTAAGAGAGCAGATTGTTTTATTTTTATTAAAACATGTGATTACACTTGGAAAGTTTTGTACTGAACGACAATTTGATTTGAGTTTTCTTTGTTAAATATTAAAAGAACTGTTTATATTACCTCTCTTCTCAAAGTTCTTACTTGTGTGAAGCTGTTTCTCAGGTGGTGTTCTTAGTTGTTAGTAATTTCATAACCGTCTGTCAAATACTATCTCGTCAAAACTCAGAACTCGGCTAGGCTATGCCTGATCGTCCAAAATGGTTTTTTCACTTTCATTATGGAGTATAGCGAGTTAACTTTAATAATTAAGGTAGTAGTACATAATGTTTATACTGTTATTTAAATTTTGTAACAATTTTGTGCTGTTCAAAAGATTTCTAAAGGATATTTTAATAAAATTTTTGTCTCATCATTTTGTCAACCGGACAGGTTTCAATTTCAAATTCGATTAAACAATACTTGTTATTTCGTTACTCTTAGTAACCCATAATTTTTTATATACCTTTTTATTGGTTCTGCTATTTACTTTTTAGTATATAGGCGGTTTGTAATTATTATAAATTTATTTTTGATTTACAGAAAAATAATTCTTTTTCATGTTGGTTTCTTTCCCCATTTGATTTACATAATAGGTTTCTGTTTATTTTCTTATAACTTTGGATATAAGTCTTTAATATTATTATTAACTTTACATGAATTTATATATTATTTATTAATCTCTTATAGTATTCCTACACTGCACTACTTCCTTCTGCCATTTTCCTCATACAGTATTATTTTAATTTATATTATCATCTGATATTTAAATCTTTTGTTTTTAAAAAACCCTGGGTTATCTTATACAATAACACAATTATTTTATAAAAATATAAAATTAACATAGGTATTAAATTTTGTTGCCTACACAATATAAATACTACAATAACTAAACAAAATACATAAATAGTTAGTAGCATCATAGTCTACTATTATAGTTGATAATTCTCACATATACAGCACAATTCTGTAAGAAGTTCCCTTCACCTTCACTTATTACCTCATTGGGTACACTATAACTCACTTGTCACTGTATATCACTTTAATATTGTTTATAATGTTTAGTGATACAACTTAATTTTTAGCTAGTTATAGTTTACCCATTTCAGACCTTTATGGTAGTACAAGAGTTATCAGTTATTGGGACTGGGTTATGTACCGTTACATAAAGCCCCCCCCCCCACTAGAACAAATTTATTTTTGTTTTACTGGTTTACTAAAATAAATTGTTGATTGTTTCAATTCTCCTAATATTCCTGGTTTTATTCTTCATAATATCTTCCTTCATTTCAAACTGGTTATACACTGACTGGTGGTAATGGCTGTTTTCTTACTCAACTCTCTCTCTCTCTTGGAGGCAAATTCATTAATGATTTATTTCTCTGGGTAGTAGTACTTCCACATTTTTCTTGATAAGGACTGGTCACACTAATCATATTAAACTTGTTTTAACACTCATTTCTATTTACTTCTATAAATTCGCTGTATCAATTAAGCTTCGGTCTGCTATCTTCCTTCCATTTTCTTCATCTATACTTCTGGAATCTAATATCAATCTATACAGCTATTTTATCATTATCCCTAAAATACTCAATTCCCCTAACATTTTTCCCTATCCTGTGCGGTGGTACCAGTCGGGTGGCCACTTTTGGGTCCATAACTCCGCTGTCCATCCTTACACCTTCTGAGACCAGGGGAACCTCATCCTGCTCAGGAAAATTATTGCCGGAACATTTCTACGGTCAATACATTAAAATAAAAAGATTATAAGTAGTAGTCAATTAGCGACTAGTATTAAACACTTTTGGGATTCTTCATACTGTAGCTGTTTGTATTTATTTATATATTTCTTCTTCTTCTTGATTCCTTCTTCTTTTCCATTAACTAATAGCATATAACATTATTGATAGGCAGTATTTTAAAATCCTTTTAACTTCCCTTCTTGTGACAGATTTTCTTTGTATCATTTCTTCCTATATCATTTTCAACTCCAAAAAATTCTAAATCTTAGTTGTATTAATCATTATCATTCTTTAGCTTCATTGTAGTTATTAAATTATTCGTTATTCTTCTTATTTTACCTTCTTATCTTAGCACATTACCATTAATTGTTTTTATTCATTTAATTTTCAATCAGTTCTTTATAAATATTATTTAATCATCTGTTCTCTTTTTCTTGGTGGTTTGTTGTTTGTTAAATCAAATTGTTGCAAAATATATTAAGTAAGTTGTACTTACATACTTTTTGAATTTTGTGTTTTTTTTTCTTTCCAATGGGTTGCTGGGTCGGTTTTCAGAAAATCAGTCCCCTTTTTTTTTCTGGTTGGTTATTGTTTAGTTTAACCATGGTCCATTAATTCAGGTACTCCCTTTACTCGGATTACTGGGGTATTCATAATGATTTTGGTATTTGTTAAATACCTCTCTTTCACCTGGCATCGTAACTCAGCTGATACAAAGTCTTCATTGAAGTCACGGTTTTCCGTCATTGTTAGTTCTTTTTTAACTAACAGGTATTGCACCTCCTCTGACATAACATATTTACTCATTTTTAATATCATTCCATTCCCGTTTTCCTCTGGATTATTTACCAAATTTTTTAATGATATATTCCGTCTTGATGATATGACTGATATCTTCTGATGCACTTCAATCGTCGACATTTTTAACTGATATTTAAATTTATTCAAGTGTTTTGTTATTATACTATGGTGGTTTACCTTTGATATTTTTATTGAGTTTTGTCTACAATTTCTAACTTTATATAAGTCTCTTGGTTTATTAATAGGAGGGTTAAATATATTAATTAATCCGCCCTTCCTCATCTCCATTTCTTCTTTTGTATTGACTATTTTCTTTCTCCATATTTTCCTTATTTTCTTGATATTCTCTTCCATGTTCGTACTTATTTTAAAACCTTCAGAAGTGCTGTCTAACGTTTCATCCAAATTATTAAAACCACTGTCCATTTGCTTATTCGTCTCCTCCTTGTATGTATCTGCTTTTTGGATAAGCGTATTAACATTTTCAAACTTCTCTCCGAAAGTTTTCCATATCTCCTTATTGAACTTCTCCATCTTACTCTCAAATTGTTTTAAATTCTCATTATTCTCTTCAAATTTTGCATTCATCTCTTCTCTTTTTCCTTCAACAGTTTCTTTCAGTTCATGGTATTGTTCATTCATGGTTTGTTTGATATTTCCATGAATGGTCTCTATTTTTTCATTTAGTTGTTTGACTAAACTTTCCTGAATGCTATCTATTTTCTCATTGGTCTGTCTATTTTGTTCCTCCTGTTTCTTAAAATTCTCCTTATTTTCCTCCTTGGTTTGCTTTGAGTTTTCCTCTTGTCTCCTAAAATTTTCATCTATTTTGTCAAATTTCTCGCTCAAGGTTTCATTTTGTTTCCTTGAGTTTTCATCATTGGTTTGTTTTAAAGATTCCTCCTGTTTTCTAAATTGTTCAGCCATAAATTTCATCATGTCTTTCCAATTAGGTTCTTCTCTGGCTACTGCTTTGTCTGGTTGGTCCCCTTGGGCATCCTCTTCAACTATTTCCTTTTCCGTGTTCATAATTGCTTCAGTTTCTTCTTTATCACTCATTGGTTGTTCCCTTTCATCGTCCGTAACTATTTCTATCTCTCGTTCCTGTCCACCTTCTTCCTTCTCCTTTTCTTCTACCCTCTTCTTCGATCTGCCTCTGGTATTATGCATTTCTTGTTTTCTCATAACTGCCGACAATAATTAGGTTTTTTCGTATATTAATTTATTAAATATATCAAAATTCTTTTCTAATTACAGCCCTTTTACGTTGAGCGCCAATTTTGTAACGTGGCGGTTATTTAGCGAAACGTCCGTCTTATTCAAGCCCCACTGATGGGTTCGCCAATTCTGTAACGTACCTGCCTTTAGAGGTACTTTCCACGGAGTCTTTGTATGTGGCCTATTGAGTGCTCGTCTTATTTAATTAAGACACACTGTTGTAAGCGCCAATTCTGTAACGTACCGCCTTTTTTGTGTGTGTGTGACGTCCGTCTTTTTTACAGTCTCAGATCGGTCAGAACACCTCTTAGCAGTCGCCACTTATGAATTATAAAGACTGAGGTTTAAATAAAGTTGGTGGTAATGTTACCCAAACAAAGGAGAAATCGAGTGTGTGTGATTTGGGTTAAGTAGGGAAGTTGTTTAGCCTTCTTTTGAAGAGAGAGCAAGTACCGTTTGTTTACCCTCGGATTAGACGATTTCTAAATTTTTCAAATATTTGCCGTGAACCGAATCAGCTGATTTTGACATTAGTCTCCAAATATAGGTTAATCAGACGACACTGTGGCAGAATACGACCTGGTGGATTGTCCTCTTCTTATTTATTCTGAAATCGACTACAACTACCCACTACAATAAAGGAAACACATTTTATTATTCAATATCATTTCTCAATAATATTTATTGATAATATTATCGGTTTTTCTCTTCCGCCAAAATACAAATATTACAATCGATATTTTCATTAACTAGTACATGATATCGACTTCATTGAGTAAACATGGAATTGTCAAAAAAATATGGTTTTGACCAATTTTATCTTTTATTTAAACATCAATCAACATGTAATTCTTTTATTTATTTCCCCAGGGTTAAGGGTAAGTTCTTTTTGTTATGAGATGGTCAGAAATGGATAATTATACTACGCTTTACAAATATAGAAAAACTTCAAAAATTTGTTTATTCTCTGAGTACGTAGTTCCGGCTTTGTCCGTAAGAGAGCAGATTGTTTTATTTTTATTAAAACATGTGATTACACTTGGAAAGTTTTGTACTGAACGACAATTTGATTTGAGTTTTCTTTGTTAAATATTAAAAGAACTGTTTATATTACCTCTCTTCTCGAAGTTCTTACTTGTGTGAAGCTGTTTCTCAGGTGGTGTTCTTAGTTGTTAGTAATTTCATAACCGTCTGTCAAATACTATCTCGTCAAAACTCAGAACTCGGCTAGGCTATGCCTGATCGTTCAAAATGGTTTTTTCACTTTCATTATGGAGTATAGCGAGTTAACTTTAATAATTAAGGTAGTAGTACATAATGTTTATACTGTTATTTAAATTTTGTAACAATTTTGTGCTGTTCAAAAGATTTCTAAAGGATATTTTAATAAAATTTTTGTCTCATCATTTTGTCAACCGGACAGGTTTCAATTTCAAATTCGATTAAACAATACTTGTTATTTCGTTACTCTTAGTAACCCATAATTTTTTATATACCTTTTTATTGGTTCTGCTATTTACTTTTTAGTATATAGGCGGTTTGTAATTATTATAAATTTATTTTTGATTTACAGAAAAATAATTCTTTTTCATGTTGGTTTCTTTCCCCATTTGATTTACATAATAGGTTTCTGTTTATTTTCTTATAACTTTGGATATAAGTCTTTAATATTATTATTAACTTTACATGAATTTATATATTATTTATTAATCTCTTATAGTATTCCTACACTGCACTACTTCCTTCTGCCATTTTCCTCATACAGTATTATTTTAATTTATATTATCATCTGATATTTAAATCTTTTGTTTTTAAAAAACCCTGGGTTATCTTATACAATAACACAATTATTTTATAAAAATATAAAATTAACATAGGTATTAAATTTTGTTGCCTACACAATATAAATACTACAATAACTAAACAAAATACATAAATAGTTAGTAGCATCATAGTCTACTATTATAGTTGATAATTCTCACATATACAGCACAATTCTGTAAGAAGTTCCCTTCACCTTCACTTATTACCTCATTGGGTACACTATAACTCACTTGTCACTGTATATCACTTTAATATTGTTTATAATGTTTAGTGATACAACTTAATTTTTAGCTAGTTATAGTTTACCCATTTCAGACCTTTATGGTAGTACAAGAGTTATCAGTTATTGGGACTGGGTTATGTACCGTTACATAAAGCCCCCCCCCCACTAGAACAAATTTATTTTTGTTTTACTGGTTTACTAAAATAAATTGTTGATTGTTTCAATTCTCCTAATATTCCTGGTTTTATTCTTCATAATATCTTCCTTCATTTCAAACTGGTTATACACTGACTGGTGGTAATGGCTGTTTTCTTACTCAACTCTCTCTCTCTCTTGGAGGCAAATTCATTAATGATTTATTTCTCTGGGTAGTAGTACTTCCACATTTTTCTTGATAAGGACTGGTCACACTAATCATATTAAACTTGTTTTAACACTCATTTCTATTTACTTCTATAAATTTGCTGTATCAATTAAGCTTCGGTCTGCTATCTTCCTTCCATTTTCTTCATCTATACTTCTGGAATCTAATATCAATCTATACAGCTATTTTATCATTATCCCTAAAATACTCAATTCCCCTAACATTTTTCCCTATCCTGTGCGGTGGTACCAGTCGGGTGGCCACTTTTGGGTCCATAACTCCGCTGTCCATCCTTACACCTTCTGAGACCAGGGGAACCTCATCCCTGCTCAGGAAAATTATTGCCGGAACATTTCTACGGTCAATACATTAAAATAAAAAGATTATAAGTAGTAGTCAATTAGCGACTAGTATTAAACACTTTTGGGATTCTTCATACTGTAGCTGTTTGTATTTATTTATATATTTCTTCTTCTTCTTGATTCCTTCTTCTTTTCCATTAACTAATAGCATATAACATTATTGATAGGCAGTATTTTAAAATCCTTTTAACTTCCCTTCTTGTGACAGATGTTCTTTGTATCATTTCTTCCTATATCATTTTCAACTCCAAAAAATTCTAAATCGTAGTTGTATTAATCATTATCATTCTTTAGCTTCATTGTAGTTATTAAATTATTCGTTATTCTTCTTATTTTACCTTCTTATCTTAGCACATTACCATTAATTGTTTTTATTCATTTAATTTTCAATCAGTTCTTTATAAATATTATTTAATCATCTGTTCTCTTTTTCTTGGTGGTTTGTTGTTTGTTAAATCAAATTGTTGCAAAATATATTAAGTAAGTTGTACTTACATACTTTTTGAATTTTGTGTTTTTTTTTCTTTCCAATGGGTTGCTGGGTCGGTTTTCAGAAAATCAGTCCCCTTTTTTTTTCTGGTTGGTTATTGTTTAGTTTAACCATGGTCCATTAATTCAGGTACTCCCTTTACTCGGATTACTGGGGTATTCATAATGATTTTGGTATTTGTTAAATACCTCTCTTTCACCTGGCATCGTAACTCAGCTGATACAAAGTCTTCATTGAAGTCACGGTTTTCCGTCATTGTTAGTTCTTTTTTAACTAACAGGTATTGCACCTCCTCTGACATAACATATTTACTCATTTTTAATATCATTCCATTCCCGTTTTCCTCTGGATTATTTACCAAATTTTTTAATGATATATTCCGTCTTGATGATATGACTGATATCTTCTGATGCACTTCAATCGTCGACATTTTTAACTGATATTTAAATTTATTCAAGTGTTTTGTTATTATACTATGGTGGTTTACCTTTGATATTTTTATTGAGTTTTGTCAGATTAAATAATGCCATTTTATAGTGTTTTCTGTCCAAAAAATAGTAATTTTACTTTCAGTTTGGTATACAAACTGTTTGGAAGTCAAAACATTAAAATTTACTTCCTGTTATAATGTAAATTCAGCCATTTTATCAGTTATATTTAATATTAATAATCCTATATTGTATTAAAAGGTTCCTATTCCCTTATTTTCTGGTAATTAATTGAATTAGTTGTATTCTGAAACATTATTCTGAAATATATGACTCCCATGTCTAAATTTCTGAGTTTAGTTTTTTTCATTTTTATTTATAATTCTGAATATAATTTATTAAAATCTCTCTAACTGGTATGTGCAATTATATGGCATGATCTCAAGTTTATTTTGTCTAAACCCCTTTTGTTTATTTGCATTTAATTGAGCAATTTCTCTGTTTTGATGAAGTTTGGTTTCCATTCTTTTGGCCTATGATTTTTTAACAATTTTTCTTACAAAACAGTTTACAAACAATATATGATGTGTGATACCCTCTCTGACTTTTACAAATAGTATTATAAATTAAACATGTTTTTAAATTACACAAAAACAATTAGTATTGGTTACAATACAAACAATAGTTAAAACAAATAACGAATTTTTTTTTTTTAAATAAATGGTTGTCTTCAAGTCAGACATTTTGCAACACAATCCTTATTTCTAAACATGGAAATATGGCTTACAAAAAAGGTTTTTTACTAACTAACATCTTAATTACTCTCTACTATTTACAAGTGGTAACTATTTTTATAGTTCTGATGTTAGTTGTTTCAGACCCAAACAAATGGCCTTATATCTAATACATTTTTAAACATTCTTGTACTATATACATAAAAACCTTATATTTATATTCTTATTTCTAAACATTATTATAAGTAGGATTCTACAGTTTTTATACTGTCTTTTACATTGTCTTTGGGGAATTGTACCCTGTCATTAACAAATAAATAGTATTAATTGTTCAAAAGGTATTATGAACTCTGTTTTTCTTTTTTCATGTAAAACAAAATGTTATTTTAAACAGATTCATGTCTTATGAACAACATATTGTCACAGTACATATTTTAAGTCATTGAAAAATGCATATTTCATTGCATCCAATGTTTGTGATTGCCAAGAATGAAACACAAGGTTCATTTTTTATAATACCCAAAACTATCACTGGTTCACTTTGCACTTATATATTATGTTAATGCTAAATGGTCGTATAGTCTTATTAACATAATAAATTGGTTAGCGTTTTTTCAATGGAGATTTGTTCCATGGGTACTATATTATTGTTTCATCTTAGTTCACAGGCAACTTTTACTTTATACACTTCTCTCTCTTAAATTTGTATACATGTGGTTTTTATTTCGTTATACTTTTGTTTTTAGATATTTATTTTGGGGATATAGGGATTTGGGTGTCTTTTATAAGAGCATGACATCTTCTTCAGGATGCTGCCTTCTTCTTCTTTCATCAGTCTAGTTTTCTCCTGCCTTCTGGGACTGGTATCTTCTCCATCTTCTTCTTGATGCCATCAGGTTTCTTGGGATCTTCTCCATCTTCTTCTTTATTTCAGAAATACACCACCTGTATTGTTTGATCTTGGCTTATTTTAGGGTTTCTCTTCTATTTATTCTTCCTCGTTGTGGGTTTGGTCATATTCAGTACTGCTTTATTATTTACTTTTTACCTTCCTGGGTTATACCTTGAAAACATTTGGTTATGAGACTGGTTTTGGATGACTCATCACTAGTAACTCCTTTTATTTGAACTTGTATTTTCTTTATAATAATGATTTCTTTCCACAGTTGCTATGAATTAATCTTTTTATATTAAACTCAATGCTTTCTTCCAAATTAAATATTATAACTTCATTATTCTAATGATCAATTGCCATTCAATATTATGCTTATATCTGTCACGCTACAGATTGCTCTCCTCCAGAAGTAATTATTTCAGACATGTTTATGGATGAAATAATTTCTTATGATAATTTCATCATTTCTTATAATTCATTTTCTTCTCCATTTTTATATCGACTTTTTTATATTAGAGTTTTATTAATTTTATATATATGGTTACTTGTCTTACTACTGATCCTTTTCGGATAGTTAGTGTCTTCTGAGATATATTATAATTGTAATACATTTTCTTCCTATATCAACTTCGTGTTGTATCCTTGGGATATTAATTCCCTAACATTCCCTATCACGTGGGCTGGGGCAGATCAGAGGGGCACTGTACGCTACTTCTCTGCTGGCCATACACCACTTCTATAAATTGAGTACAGGGGCATATCCATCCCTGCTCAAAAAACATAATGCTGCTGGAATTATCTTCAGTCAGTCATCGAATAAATAAATAAAAAGTAGTCTCATTTTCGACTAATAAAAATATCTTTGGATTCTCCACTTCGTAGTCTCTCAGATTATCTCACATTTTCTATCTTAATAAATCTTCATAATCATTATTATACTCATTACATATATATTTTTTCAAAACTCTTAACTTGTCTGATATATTTAATTTAATTATGGTTGAAAACCTTTCTTTTAATAATTCTGGTTACTGTTTACAGTGTAACTCTCTTTCTTCTCCATCTGAATTCTCTTTATACTTTCTTCTGGTTACTCATAGTATTAGCATGGTCTTTATAAATAGTCTTTCGTATTCATTATTTGAATGGTCTTAATATATTTTTTTTTTTTTTTTTTTTTTTTTTTTTTTTTTTTTTTTTTTTTTTTTACATTAGATATACAGGTTGTTATTGATCATTTTATTTAAACATTTTGGTTCTTTCCTTTCTCTTAGAAAGTTATTAATCCGCCTTCGCATTCATTAGCATTAATTCATTTATATTATATTTCATGTGGTATTTCTTCTCTTTGCATTTCGTATAGGTCTTATTATTATCATTTGTTCAAAATCATCTTCTCCATATGTTTGGTATGAGTTGTTCTTCTTCGCTCTTAATTAACTGTTTTCATTTTCGTTTCATAGGTAATTAGTCTCTTTGCTTCCAAATTTTTTCTTCTCAATTCAATTATAATTGACACTTAATTATTTTTTGGAACTTGGTTAGTTTTAATGTAAAATTCAAACTATTCTTTTTATTTAATTGAAAAATATTTCTCATAAATCCTTGTAATATGTTGATCTTATCTTGTTTCAAAGTACTGACGTTCTATCAACATTCAAATTCTGTTTAATTCATTTATTCCCAGAATTGTTTCATTCAGAATTGTTTATAGTACTGTTATCTTACTATTATTTCTGAATGTTTTGGTATTTTTCCAAAATCAAATTCTTCTTAATTATTTACCATAAAGTTTTCTCATAAACTTAGTTATAGTAAGTTGGTCTTACTTCATTTTTAAATTTTTCATATATTAACTTCAAAATTCCTTTCTTCTTAATTCTTCCAAAATGTTTTTCTCATAATTCAGTGGTAGTAAGATGTACTTACTCAGTTTTAAATTTTCATAATTAAATTCAAAATTCCTTTCTTTTTCTTTCTTCCATAAAGTTTGTTCCCAAAATTATTAGGTTGTAGTAAGATGTACTTACATTATTTTTGAATTTTTAAAAATAATTAAAAATTCTTTTTCTTTTAATTCTCCAGAATGTTCTTCTCAAAATATTAGGTTGTAAGATGTACTTACATTATTTTAAAATTTTTTTAACATATAAATTCTAAATTCCTTCTTCTTATAATTCTCCAAAATGTTCTTCTCAAAATATTAGGTTGTAAGATGTACTTACATTATTTTTGAATTTTTTCAAATTATTAAAAATTCTAAAACTCCCAACTCATTCTTCATAATATTTCTTCATAGAAGCTTGATTGTACACTCCTTTGATTTTTCCTGAAACGATTTCCTTCAACTCATATGTATTGTTATGTTTATCATTTACCACAACATATGGGCATATATTGTACTCTACACTGGCCCATATTATTTATACTTTTGTAAGTTGATCTCCACTTTTTCTTTTCTTATAAATTTTCTTTTTTTTTATATACCCAGGAAGATGGACGATTTTCTTTATGTCGTTCCATTGCTCATATTCTTATTTGTCATGTTCATTTTCTTACATAGTCTTCACTCATAAAACCCAGTTTTGTTTCTATGTTTATTCTTCGTATCATTTCCTTTCAATGATATTTATTTCGTCTCCTTCAACGTTGTTTTTCGCCGTAGTCGGTTATCATGATCCGTCCCTTTTCTTGATGTCGTGTGGTATTTGTGTCAACCAGGGTCCATCATCTCAGTTGCTCTTATAAAATTTACCCTAGGGCGCGACACTCGGTTATTATTACTGTTATTGTTTTTATTACTAAATTTATCATGATAATAATTTCGGTTAGGTTGGTAAGGTCTGTTATCATTATTGTTGGGATATGGATTTCTCTGACTGTATGGGACATTATTATGTTGGTATAAATTGTTTCTATTGTATGGATAGGGGTTGTTATCCCTAATGCCGTTAAAATAACTGCTAAACTGGTCATTACGCGGCGGGTTGTTAGGGCCGTCGTAATTACTGGGTTGGTTCCCTCTATCATCATATTGTATACACCAATACTTTTCTGGTCCATGTTTTGTGTTACTTGACAAATATCTGTGAGGATCTTCATCTGGGTTATCACTTATTATTTGTTTATCTGAAACACCATAAGCTGGTTTACCATCACATATCCACTCTGAAGGAATATATTTTAGTCTAACCGTACCCTGGAACTGTCCTAGATGGCATGCTAATGGAATACATTCTGGTGATTCACCTGTGCCGTTATTACAGTCTGGTACGATATCACATTTCCATCTTTCTGAAATCCACTGTCCAGTTCTGCGCTGATATTGATCTTGTCCACATGTCGTATTCTGTTTACCTCTGGTCCTTTCCCATTGGTACACTACTGTCTTGTGGTAAATTATTTTGGAAATTACTTCGATTCTCCTCCTATAATTCCTGGAATTCATGATGTCTTTGTCATAGGTAATTGGGATGTTATTGCCATCAATTAACCCATGTTTCATCATCTCCAACTCTTCCTTCGTTGTTATTACGTTTCTTGGATGCATTCTCCTTTTCCTCTGTTTAATATTTTCCTGGTTTCCGTTAATGTCAACTTCAGGTACTACCATTACTTGTTCCTGCGATTTATCATTTGGTATTTCTTCTAACTCTCTTTTGTTATCTCTTATTAATTCTTCCACCCACAGTTTATTATTCTTGATGATAATTTCCACCCTTTTATTGTTATTCTCTATCATCTGTTTTAGAGTACTTGTTCTTACTTCTCTCCACTTTTTCGTGACCTCCTCTAGTGCTTCAGTCTTTCGTTTTATTTTTTCCTGTAGCTCTTCCCTTCTTTGTTGTCTTCTTAGTTTTGACTCCTCTTTCTTAATCTGTTTACGCTCCCTTCTTATTTCTTTTCTCCATCGTTTCATTTGTCCATTCAATGATGCCGCGATTATTTGTACCCTTTTCTCGTTTGGTATTTCTTCTTTTTCTGGTTTGTTTTCATTTTTTATTCCTTCGGTCTTCTCCTTTCTTAATTCTTCGCTTTTTAATCCGTCCTCTCTCTTTTCCTTGATGTCCTCTTCCGGCTTCTTATTGATATTGTCCAGTTGGTCACCCAATTCTTTTTTCAAGGATTGGTTGCTCTCCTCTTCTTCTCTTTTTAATCTGTCCTCTCTCAGTTCCTTATTCCATTTTTGATGCTCCTCTTCCCTTTTTAATATGTTCTCTTTCATTTCCTTCATCCATTGTTGGAACATTTTCCTTATCTCAACCATTTCTTCTGGTGTAGGTTCTTTCATTTTGCTTGTTGTTGTACCCTTTTATGATCTTTCTCTGTCTTTGTAGCTGTTGCCTAGCTCCAACTAGTGATTGGGCAGAATGTATTGGTTGGAAGGCCAATCGCTAATTAAGGCCCCACGTTGGGCGCCAATTTGTAATAATTTATTAAAAATTTGTGTATATTGTTGATGATATACTGCTATTGTGGAGTATGCGTTAGACTCCGATGCAATCAAACCCCTCTGTTTGGACTAGCCAATTTGTAATAAAATAAATCAGATTGATGTGTGAATCTGTAAGTTGTAAGGTGTTTAATTGGTGTGGCTCTCGACGTCTTACTGGCCTGAAACACTTCCTTAAGTTTCCCAGCTGGTCGAGTCCCAATGGTAGCAAGACCGGTCGAGTAGCGTAAAGTTGATGAAGAAATATATATGCTCAGCTTCACCGAAAGTTTCAAAACAAAAATTATTGTTTTGAAGAAAATTAAAAAAAAATTATGTTTATAAAAAAAAAAATAATAATAAAAAAAATTTTAATTTTATTAATTAATTAATTAGGATCAATTAATTAATATAGGGCTGTGAAGTTTTAAACAGTGTAATGCTCTTCTGAAAATTTTTATTAAAGTTTTAGTATAATTTAAATAATCTATCACCACTCATAAGACTGTCTGTAAACCAATCGATATTTGTTTACCTTTCTATTTTTTAGGTTATCTTCACTTACGGGTGGTAAAGTCCTTGTAGATTATCAATTAGAATTATATTATTGGTAATTAGTATTATTGAAGAAATAAAGAACTATTAAGTATTGAAAAGTATTAATGTTTTATTAAGTAACAGCAATATTGACTCTTATCGATTAGTATCGATTCTCAGGATATCGAAAAAAGTTACAAGTATATGTTATAAAAATTATATAGGGTTCTTTAAACAGCCAGTTATTACCAAAGTCAGAGAAATCGGGCTAATATTTAAAAAGTATAACGTTACAATCAAATTAATAGTTATTAATAAACACAGACATTGAATAATAAATTGTAAATATAATAATTGTTTTCACCAAACAGCTGTGCTGAACAAAGAAGAAGGCACTGAGATCGTCAAAGCAAATGGCCGCCGTCAAGTTGATCAAAATGTTGCTCGTTCCTGCTGCATTCCAAATAATGTATTTTGACGCAATATTCCTGTTCTTGTGTCTGCAAATCTCTTGTTATATGTTGTGTAGTGACTGGTGTAGTGATTCTGGGTTGTATTTAGTATGTCTGTGTAATTATAAGTCAAACACTTTCTCCGATTCCGTCACTAATTTGGTTTAATGTATTATACAGTTTTCTAGTGTTTTATGGTGTTTTTCGGAGTAGATTTATATTGTTCTGTGTTATGGAGTGTTACTTGATCGTTTCTGTTATAATATGATAGTTTCAGAAGTATTTTACAAGTCACTCGCGATTTCACAATAACTCACTATACACTTGCTTGTATGACGATTATAGGTTAGGTTATCCACGTTATTCTACGTATGTCATGTTAACCGTTCAACTACCAATAATTAACTAACTGTTTCCTTCAGTTTCAATTAAACTCTTAGCCCATATAATATTATCCTTAACATTGTTCAAAAATATTTTCACATCCTGTGTACATTTTACTATTTCACTATATGAATGCCTAAACTTTGGTTATTTGTCAATTTTATTCACTAGATTTGATTTAAATTAATCTTTCAGTTCATTCTGGTTATTTTCAGATTAAATAATGCCATTTTATAGTGTTTTCTGTCCAAAAAATAGTAATTTTACTTTCAGTTTGGGTATACTCTGATAAGTCAAACATTTCCAAAATTTACTTCCTGTTATAATGTAAATTCAGCCATTTTATCAGTTATATTTAATATTAATAATCCTATATTGTATTAAAAGGTTCCTATTCCCTTATTTTCTGGTAATTAATTGAATTAGTTGTATTCTGAAACATTATTCTGAAATATATGACTCCCATGTCTAAATTTCTGAGTTTAGTTTTTTTCATTTTTATTTATAATTCTGAATATAATTTATTAAAATCTCTCTAACTGGTATGTGCAATTATATGGCATGATCTCAAGTTTATTTTGTCTAAACCCCTTTTGTTTATTTGCATTTAATTGAGCAATTTCTCTGTTTTGATGAAGTTTGGTTTCCATTCTTTTGGCCTATGATTTTTTAACAATTTTTCTTACAAAACAGTTTACAAACAATATATGATGTGTGATACCCTCTCTGACTTTTACAAATAGTATTATAAATTAAACATGTTTTTAAATTACACAAAAACAATTAGTATTGGTTACAATACAAACAATAGTTAAAACAAATAACGAATTTTTTTTTTTTAAATAAATGGTTGTCTTCAAGTCAGACATTTTGCAACACAATCCTTATTTCTAAACATGGAAATATGGCTTACAAAAAAGGTTTTTTACTAACTAACCTCTTAATTACTCTCTACTATTTACAAGTGGTAACTATTTTTATAGTTCTGATGTTAGTTGTTTCAGACCCAAACAAATGGCCTTATATCTAATACATTTTTAAACATTCTTGTACTATATACATAAAAATCTTATATTTATATTCTTATTTCTAAACATTATTATAAGTAGGATTCTACAGTTTTTATACTGTCTTTTACATTGTCTTTGGGGAATTGTACCCTGTCATTAACAAATAAATAGTATTAATTGTTCAAAAGGTATTATGAACTCTGTTTTTCTTTTTTCATGTAAAACAAAATGTTATTTTAAACAGATTCATGTCTTATGAACAACATATTGTCACAGTACATATTTTAAGTCACTGAAAAATGCATATTTCATTGCATCCAATGTTTGTGAT
Source organism: Magicicada septendecula (assembly GCA_034769895.1). NCBI lineage: Eukaryota > Metazoa > Arthropoda > Insecta > Hemiptera > Cicadidae > Magicicada > Magicicada septendecula. Next base: position 173,111,035 of record CM068367.1, on the reverse strand, counting down.
TGCCAAGAATGAAACACAAGGTTCATTTTTTATAATACCCAAAACTATCACTGGTTCACTTTGCACTTATATATTATGTTAATGCTAAATGGTCGTATAGTCTTATTAACATAATAAATTGGTTAGCGTTTTTTCAATGGAGATTTGTTCCATGGGTACTATATTATTGTTTCATCTTAGTTCACAGGCAACTTTTACTTTATACACTTCTCTCTCTTAAATTTGTATACATGTGGTTTTTATTTCGTTATACTTTTGTTTTTAGATATTTATTTTGGGGATATAGGGATTTGGGTGTCTTTTATAAGAGCATGACATCTTCTTCAGGATGCTGCCTTCTTCTTCTTTCATCAGTCTAGTTTTCTCCTGCCTTCTGGGACTGGTATCTTCTCCATCTTCTTCTTGATGCCATCAGGTTTCTTGGGATCTTCTCCATCTTCTTCTTTATTTCAGAAATACACCACCTGTATTGTTTGATCTTGGCTTATTTTAGGGTTTCTCTTCTATTTATTCTTCCTCGTTGTGGGTTTGGTCATATTCAGTACTGCTTTATTATTTACTTTTTACCTTCCTGGGTTATACCTTGAAAACATTTGGTTATGAGACTGGTTTTGGATGACTCATCACTAGTAACTCCTTTTATTTGAACTTGTATTTTCTTTATAATAATGATTTCTTTCCACAGTTGCTATGAATTAATCTTTTTATATTAAACTCAATGCTTTCTTCCAAATTAAATATTATAACTTCATTATTCTAATGATCAATTGCCATTCAATATTATGCTTATATCTGTCACGCTATACCGTATATCACTTTAATATTGTTTATAATGTTTAGTGATACAACTTAATTTTTAGCTAGTTATAGTTTACCCATTTCAGACCTTTATGGTAGTACAAGAGTTATCAGTTATTGGGACTGGGTTATGTACCGTTACATAAAGCCCCCCCCACTAGAACAAATTTATTTTTGTTTTACTGGTTTACTAAAATAAATTGTTGATTGTTTCAATTCTCCTAATATTCCTGGTTTTATTCTTCATAATATCTTCCTTCATTTCAAACTGGTTATACACTGACTGGTGGTAATGGCTGTTTTCTTACTCAACTCTCTCTCTCTCTTGGAGGCAAATTCATTAATGATTTATTTCTCTGGGTAGTAGTACTTCCACATTTTTCTTGATAAGGACTGGTCACACTAATCATATTAAACTTGTTTTAACACTCATTTCTATTTACTTCTATAAATTCGCTGTATCAATTAAGCTTCGGTCTGCTATCTTCCTTCCATTTTCTTCATCTATACTTCTGGAATCTAATATCAATCTATACAGCTATTTTATCATTATCCCTAAAATACTCAATTCCCCTAACATTTTTCCCTATCCTGTGCGGTGGTACCAGTCGGGTGGCCACTTTTGGGTCCATAACTCCGCTGTCCATCCTTACACCTTCTGAGACCAGGGGAACCTCATCCCTGCTCAGGAAAATTATTGCCGGAACATTTCTACGGTCAATACATTAAAATAAAAAGATTATAAGTAGTAGTCAATTAGCGACTAGTATTAAACACTTTTGGGATTCTTCATACTGTAGCTGTTTGTATTTATTTATATATTTCTTCTTCTTCTTGATTCCTTCTTCTTTTCCATTAACTAATAGCATATAACATTATTGATAGGCAGTATTTTAAAATCCTTTTAACTTCCCTTCTTGTGACAGATGTTCTTTGTATCATTTCTTCCTATATCATTTTCAACTCCATAAAATTCTAAATCGTAGTTGTATTAATCATTATCATTCATTAGCTTCATAGTAGTTATTAAATTATTCGTTATTCTTCTTATTTTACCTTCTTATCTTAGCACATTACCATTAATTGTTTTTATTCATTTAATTTTCAATCAGTTCTTTATAAATATTATTTAATCATCTGTTCTCTTTTTCTTGGTGGTTTGTTGTTTGTTAAATCAAATTGTTGCAAAATATATTAAGTAAGTTGTACTTACATACTTTTTGAATTCTGTGTTTTTTTTTCTTTCCAATGGGTTGCTGGGTCGGTTTTCAGAAAATCAGTCCCCTTTTTTTCTGGTTGGTTATTGTTTAGTTTAACCATGGTCCATTAATTCAGGTACTCCCTTTACTCGGATTACTGGGGTATTCATAATGATTTTGGTATTTGTTAAATACCTCTCTTTCACCTGGCATCGTAACTCAGCTGATACAAAGTCTTCATTGAAGTCACGGTTTTCCGTCATTGTTAGTTCTTTTTTAACTAACAGGTATTGCACCTCCTCTGACATAACATATTTACTCATTTTTAATATCATTCCATTCCCGTTTTCCTCTGGATTATTTACCAAATTTTTTAATGATATATTCCGTCTTGATGATATGACTGATATCTTCTGATGCACTTCAATCGTCGACATTTTTAACTGATATTTAAATTTATTCAAGTGTTTTGTTATTATACTATGGTGGTTTACCTTTGATATTTTTATTGAGTTTTGTCTACAATTTCTAACTTTATATAACTCCCTTGGTTTATTAATAGGAGGGTTAAATATATTAATTAATCCGCCCTTCCTCATCTCCATTTCTTCTTTTGTATTGACTAATTTCTTTCTCCATATTTTCCTTATTTTCTTGATATTCTCTTCCATGTTCGTACTTATTTTAAAACCTTCAGAAGTGCTGTCTAACGTTTCATCCAAATTATTAAAACCACTGTCCATTTGCTTATTCGTCTCCTCCTTGTATGTATCTGCTTTTTGGATAAGCGTATTAACATTTTCAAACTTCTCTCCGAAAGTTTTCCATATCTCCTTATTGAACTTCTCCATCTTACTCTCAAATTGTTTTAAATTCTCATTATTCTCTTCAAATTTTGCATTCATCTCTTCTCTTTGTCCTTCAACAGTTTCTTTCAGTTCATGGTATTGTTCATTCATGGTTTGTTTGATATTTCCATGAATGGTCTCTATTTTTTCATTTAGTTGTTTGACTAAACTTTCCTGAATGCTATCTATTTTCTCATTGGTCTGTCTATTTTGTTCCTCCTGTTTCTTAAAATTCTCCTTATTTTCCTCCTTGGTTTGCTTTGAGTTTTCCTCCTGTCTCCTAAAATTTTCATCTATTTTGTCAAATTTCTCGCTCAAGGTTTCATTTTGTTTCCTTGAGTTTTCATCATTGGTTTGTTTTAAAGATTCCTCCTGTTTTCTAAATTGTTCAGCCATAAATTTCATCATGTCTTGCCAATTAGGTTCTTCTCTGGCTACTGCTTTGTCTGGTTGGTCCCCTTGGGCATCCTCTTCAACTATTTCCTTTTCCGTGTTCATAATTGCTTCAGTTTCTTCTTTATCACTCATTGGTTGTTCCCTTTCATCGTCCGTAACTATTTCTATCTCTCATTCCTGTCCACCTTCTTCCTTCTCCTTTTCTTCTACCCTCTTCTTCGATCTGCCTCTGGTATTATGCATTTCTTGTTTTCTCATAACTGCCGACAATAATTAGGTTTTTTCGTATATTAATTTATTAAATATATCAAAATTCTTTTCTAATTACAGCCCTTTTACGTTGAGCGCCAATTTTGTAACGTGGCGGTTATTTAGCGAAACGTCCGTCTTATTCAAGCCCCACTGATGGGTTCGCCAATTCTGTAACGTACCTGCCTTTAGAGGTACTTTCCACGGAGTCTTTGTATGTGGCCTATTGAGTGCTCGTCTTATTTAATTAAGACGCACTGTTGTAAGCGCCAATTCTGTAACGTACCGCCTTTTTTGTGTGTGTGTGACGTCCGTCTTTTTTACAGTCTCAGATCGGTCAGAACACCTCTTAGCAGTCGCCACTTATGAATTATAAAGACTGAGGTTTAAATAAAGTTGGTGGTAATGTTACCCAAACAAAGCAGAAATCGAGTGTGTGTGATTTGGGTTAAGTAGGGAAGTTGTTTAGCCTTCTTTTGAAGAGAGAGCAAGTACCGTTTGTTTACCCTCGGATTAGACGATTTCTAAATTTTTCAAATATTTGCCGTGAACCGAATCAGCTGATTTTGACATTAGTCTCCAAATATAGGTTAATCAGACGACACTGTGGCAGAATACGACCTGGTGGATTGTCCTCTTCTTATTTATTCTGAAATCGACTACAACTACCCACTACAATAAAGGAAACACATTTTATTATTCAATATCATTTCTCAATAATATTTATTGATAATATTATCGGTTTTTCTCTTCCGCCAAAATACAAATATTACAATCGATATTTTCATTAACTAGTACATGATATCGACTTCATTGAGTAAACATGGAATTGTCAAAAAAATATGGTTTTGACCAATTTTATCTTTTATTTAAACATCAATCAACATATAATTCTTTTATTTATTTCCCCAGGGTTAAGGGTAAGTTCTTTTTGTTATGAGATGGTCAGAAATGGATAATTATACTACGCTTTACAAATATAGAAAAACTTCGAAAATTTGTTTATTCTCTGAGTACGTAGTTCCGGCTTTGTCCGTAAGAGAGCAGATTGTTTTATTTTTATTAAAACATGTGATTACACTTGGAAAGTTTTGTACTGAACGACAATTTGATTTGAGTTTTCTTTGTTAAATATTAAAAGAACTGTTTATATTACCTCTCTTCTCGAAGTTCTTACTTGTGTGAAGCTGTTTCTCAGGTGGTGTTCTTAGTTGTTAGTAATTTCATAACCGTCTGTCAAATAGTATCTCGTCAAAACTCAGAACTCGGCTAGGCTATGCCTGATCGTCCAAAATGGTTTTTTCACTTTCATTATGGAGTATAGCGAGTTAACTTTAATAATTAAGGTAGTAGTACATAATGTTTATACTGTTATTTAAATTTTGTAACAATTTTGTGCTGTTCAAAAGATTTCTAAAGGATATTTTAATAAAATTTTTGTCTCATCATTTTGTCAACCGGACAGGTTTCAATTTCAAATTCGATTAAACAATACTTGTTATTTCGTTACTCTTAGTAACCCATAATTTTGTATATACCTTTTTATTGGTTCTGCTATTTACTTTTTAGTATATAGGCGGTTTGTAATTATTATAAATTTATTTTTGATTTACAGAAAAATAATTCTTTTTCATGTTGGTTTCTTTCCCCATTTGATTTACATAATAGGTTTCTGTTTATTTTCTTATAACTTTGGATATAAGTCTTTAATATTATTATTAACTTTACATGAATTTATATATTATTTATTAATCTCTTATAGTATTCCTACACTGCACTACTTCCTTCTGCCATTTTCCTCATACAGTATTATTTTAATTTATATTATCATCTGATATTTAAATCTTTTGTTTTTAAAAAACCCTGGGTTATCTTATACAATAACACAATTATTTTATAAAAATATAAAATTAACATAGGTATTAAATTTTGTTGCCTACACAATATAAATACTACAATAACTAAACAAAATACATAATTAGTTAGTAGCATCTTAGTCTACTATTATAGTTGATAATTCTCACATATACAGCACAATTCTGTAAGACGTTCCCTTCACCTTCACTTATTACCTCATTGGGTACACTATAACTCACTTGTCACTGTATATCACTTTAATATTGTTTATAATGTTTAGTGATACAACTTAATTTTTAGCTAGTTATAGTTTACCCATTTCAGACCTTTATGGTAGTACAAGAGTTATCAGTTATTGGGACTGGGTTATGTACCGTTACATAAAGCCCCCCCCACTAGAACAAATTTATTTTTGTTTTACTGGTTTACTAAAATAAATTGTTGATTGTTTCAATTCTCCTAATATTCCTGGTTTTATTCTTCATAATATCTTCCTTCATTTCAAACTGGTTATACACTGACTGGTGGTAATGGCTGTTTTCTTACTCAACTCTCTCTCTCTCTTGGAGGCAAATTCATTAATGATTTATTTCTCTGGGTAGTAGTACTTCCACATTTTTCTTGATAAGGACTGGTCACACTAATCATATTAAACTTGTTTTAACACTCATTTCTATTTACTTCTATAAATTCGCTGTATCAATTAAGCTTTGGTCTGCTATCTTCCTTCCATTTTCTTCATCTATACTTCTGGAATCTAATATCAATCTATACAGCTATTTTATCATTATCCCTAAAATACTCAATTCCCCTAACATTTTTCCCTATCCTGTGCGGTGGTACCAGTCGGGTGGCCACTTTTGGGTCCATAACTCCGCTGTCCATCCTTACACCTTCTGAGACCAGGGGAACCTCATCCCTGCTCAGGAAAATTATTGCCGGAACATTTCTACGGTCAATACATTAAAATAAAAAGATTATAAGTAGTAGTCAATTAGCGACTAGTATTAAACACTTTTGGGATTCTTCATACTGTAGCTGTTTGTATTTATTTATATATTTCTTCTTCTTCTTGATTCCTTCTTCTTTTCCATTAACTAATAGCATATAACATTATTGATAGGCAGTATTTTAAAATCCTTTTAACTTCCCTTCTTGTGACAGATGTTCTTTGTATCATTTCTTCCTATATCATTTTCAACTCCATAAAATTCTAAATCGTAGTTGTATTAATCATTATCATTCATTAGCTTCATAGTAGTTATTAAATTATTCGTTATTCTTCTTATTTTACCTTCTTATCTTAGCACATTACCATTAATTGTTTTTATTCATTTAATTTTCAATCAGTTCTTTATAAATATTATTTAATCATCTGTTCTCTTTTTCTTGGTGGTTTGTTGTTTGTTAAATCAAATTGTTGCAAAATATATTAAGTAAGTTGTACTTACATACTTTTTGAATTCTGTGTTTTTTTTTCTTTCCAATGGGTTGCTGGGTCGGTTTTCAGAAAATCAGTCCCCTTTTTTTCTGGTTGGTTATTGTTTAGTTTAACCATGGTCCATTAATTCAGGTACTCCCTTTACTCGGATTACTGGGGTATTCATAATGATTTTGGTATTTGTTAAATACCTCTCTTTCACCTGGCATCGTAACTCAGCTGATACAAAGTCTTCATTGAAGTCACGGTTTTCCGTCATTGTTAGTTCTTTTTTAACTAACAGGTATTGCACCTCCTCTGACATAACATATTTACTCATTTTTAATATCATTCCATTCCCGTTTTCCTCTGGATTATTTACCAAATTTTTTAATGATATATTCCGTCTTGATGATATGACTGATATCTTCTGATGCACTTCAATCGTCGACATTTTTAACTGATATTTAAATTTATTCAAGTGTTTTGTTATTATACTATGGTGGTTTACCTTTGATATTTTTATTGAGTTTTGTCTACAATTTCTAACTTTATATAACTCCCTTGGTTTATTAATAGGAGGGTTAAATATATTAATTAATCCGCCCTTCCTCATCTCCATTTCTTCTTTTGTATTGACTATTTTCTTTCTCCATATTTTCCTTATTTTCTTGATATTCTCTTCCATGTTCGTACTTATTTTAAAACCTTCAGAAGTGCTGTCTAACGTTTCATCCAAATTATTAAAACCACTGTCCATTTGCTTATTCGTCTCCTCCTTGTATGTATCTGCTTTTTGGATAAGCGTATTAACATTTTCAAACTTCTCTCCGAAAGTTTTCCATATCTCCTTATTGAACTTCTCCATCTTACTCTCAAATTGTTTTAAATTCTCATTATTCTCTTCAAATTTTGCATTCATCTCTTCTCTTTGTCCTTCAACAGTTTCTTTCAGTTCATGGTATTGTTCATTCATGGTTTGTTTGATATTTCCATGAATGGTCTCTATTTTTTCATTTAGTTGTTTGACTAAACTTTCCTGAATGCTATCTATTTTCTCATTGGTCTGTCTATTTTGTTCCTCCTGTTTCTTAAAATTCTCCTTATTTTCCTCCTTGGTTTGCTTTGAGTTTTCCTCCTGTCTCCTAAAATTTTCATCTATTTTGTCAAATTTCTCGCTCAAGGTTTCATTTTGTTTCCTTGAGTTTTCATCATTGGTTTGTTTTAAAGATTCCTCCTGTTTTCTAAATTGTTCAGCCATAAATTTCATCATGTCTTGCCAATTAGGTTCTTCTCTGGCTACTGCTTTGTCTGGTTGGTCCCCTTGGGCATCCTCTTCAACTATTTCCTTTTCCGTGTTCATAATTGCTTCAGTTTCTTCTTTATCACTCATTGGTTGTTCCCTTTCATCGTCCGTAACTATTTCTATCTCTCGTTCCTGTCCACCTTCTTCCTTCTCCTTTTCTTCTACCCTCTTCTTCGATCTGCTTCTGGTATTATGCATTTCTTGTTTTCTCATAACTGCCGACAATAATTAGGTTTTTTCGTATATTAATTTATTAAATATATCAAAATTCTTTTCTAATTACAGCCCTTTTACGTTGAGCGCCAATTTTGTAACGTGGCGGTTATTTAGCGAAACGTCCGTCTTATTCAAGCCCCACTGATGGGTTCGCCAATTCTGTAACGTACCTGCCTTTAGAGGTACTTTCCACGGAGTCTTTGTATGTGGCCTATTGAGTGCTCGTCTTATTTAATTAAGACGCACTGTTGTAAGCGCCAATTCTGTAACGTACCGCCTTTTTTGTGTGTGTGTGACGTCCGTCTTTTTTACAGTCTCAGATCGGTCAGAACACCTCTTAGCAGTCGCCACTTATGAATTATAAAGACTGAGGTTTAAATAAAGTTGGTGGTAATGTTACCCAAACAAAGCAGAAATCGAGTGTGTGTGATTTGGGTTAAGTAGGGAAGTTGTTTAGCCTTCTTTTGAAGAGAGAGCAAGTACCGTTTGTTTACCCTCGGATTAGACGATTTCTAAATTTTTCAAATATTTGCCGTGAACCGAATCAGCTGATTTTGACATTAGTCTCCAAATATAGGTTAATCAGACGACACTGTGGCAGAATACGACCTGGTGGATTGTCCTCTTCTTATTTATTCTGAAATCGACTACAACTACCCACTACAATAAAGGAAACACATTTTATTATTCAATATCATTTCTCAATAATATTTATTGATAATATTATCGGTTTTTCTCTTCCGCCAAAATACAAATATTACAATCGATATTTTCATTAACTAGTACATGATATCGACTTCATTGAGTAAACATGGAATTGTCAAAAAAATATGGTTTTGACCAATTTTATCTTTTATTTAAACATCAATCAACATATAATTCTTTTATTTATTTCCCCAGGGTTAAGGGTAAGTTCTTTTTGTTATGAGATGGTCAGAAATGGATAATTATACTACGCTTTACAAATATAGAAAAACTTCGAAAATTTGTTTATTCTCTGAGTACGTAGTTCCGGCTTTGTCCGTAAGAGAGCAGATTGTTTTATTTTTATTAAAACATGTGATTACACTTGGAAAGTTTTGTACTGAACGACAATTTGATTTGAGTTTTCTTTGTTAAATATTAAAAGAACTGTTTATATTACCTCTCTTCTCGAAGTTCTTACTTGTGTGAAGCTGTTTCTCAGGTGGTGTTCTTAGTTGTTAGTAATTTCATAACCGTCTGTCAAATACTATCTCGTCAAAACTCAGAACTCGGCTAGGCTATGCCTGATCGTCCAAAATGGTTTTTTCACTTTCATTATGGAGTATAGCGAGTTAACTTTAATAATTAAGGTAGTAGTACATAATGTTTATACTGTTATTTAAATTTTGTAACAATTTTGTGCTGTTCAAAAGATTTCTAAAGGATATTTTAATAAAATTTTTGTCTCATCATTTTGTCAACCGGACAGGTTTCAATTTCAAATTCGATTAAACAATACTTGTTATTTCGTTACTCTTAGTAACCCATAATTTTTTATATACCTTTTTATTGGTTCTGCTATTTACTTTTTAGTATATAGGCGGTTTGTAATTATTATAAATTTATTTTTGATTTACAGAAAAATAATTCTTTTTCATGTTGGTTTCTTTCCCCATTTGATTTACATAATAGGTTTCTGTTTATTTTCTTGTAACTTTGGATATAAGTCTTTAATATTATTATTAACTTTACATGAATTTATATATTATTTATTAATCTCTTATAGTATTCCTACACTGCACTACTTCCTTCTGCCATTTTCCTCATACAGTATTATTTTAATTTATATTATCATCTGATATTTAAATCTTTTGTTTTTAAAAAACCCTGGGTTATCTTATACAATAACACAATTATTTTATAAAAATATAAAATTAACATAGGTATTAAATTTTGTTGCCTACACAATATAAATACTACAATAACTAAACAAAATACATAATTAGTTAGTAGCATCTTAGTCTACTATTATAGTTGATAATTCTCACATATACAGCACAATTCTGTAAGAAGTTCCCTTCACCTTCACTTATTACCTCATTGGGTACACTATAACTCACTTGTCACTGTATATCACTTTAATATTGTTTATAATGTTTAGTGATACAACTTAATTTTTAGCTAGTTATAGTTTACCCATTTCAGACCTTTATGGTAGTACAAGAGTTATCAGTTATTGGGACTGGGTTATGTACCGTTACATAAAGCCCCCCCCCCACTAGAACAAATTTATTTTTGTTTTACTGGTTTACTAAAATGAATTGTTGATTGTTTCAATTCTCCTAATATTCCTGGTTTTATTCTTCATAATATCTTCCTTCATTTCAAACTGGTTATACACTGACTGGTGGTAATGGCTGTTTTCTTACTCAACTCTCTCTCTCTCTTGGAGGCAAATTCATTAATGATTTATTTCTCTGGGTAGTAGTACTTCCACATTTTTCTTGATAAGGACTGGTCACACTAATCATATTAAACTTGTTTTAACACTCATTTCTATTTACTTCTATAAATTCGCTGTATCAATTAAGCTTCGGTCTGCTATCTTCCTTCCATTTTCTTCATCTATACTTCTGGAATCTAATATCAATCTATACAGCTATTTTATTATTATCCCTAAAATACTCAATTCCCCTAACATTTTTCCCTATCCTGTGCGGTGGTACCAGTCGGGTGGCCACTTTTGGGTCCATAACTCCGCTGTCCATCCTTACACCTTCTGAGACCAGGGGAACCTCATCCCTGCTCAGGAAAATTATTGCTGGAACATTTCTACGGTCAATACATTAAAATAAAAAGATTATAAGTAGTAGTCAATTAGCGACTAGTATTAAACACTTTTGGGATTCTTCATACTGTAGCTGTTTGTATTTATTTATATATTTCTTCTTCTTCCTGATTCCTTCTTCTTTTCCATTAACTAATAGCATATAACATTATTGATAGGCAGTATTTTAAAATCCTTTTAACTTCCCTTCTTGTGACAGATGTTCTTTGTATCATTTCTTCCTATATCATTTTCAACTCCAAAAAATTCTAAATAGTAGTTGTATTAATCATTATCATTCTTTAGCTTCATTGTAGTTATTAAATTATTCGTTATTCTTCTTATTTTACCTTCTTATCTTAGCACATTACCATTAATTGTTTTTATTCATTTAATTTTCAATCAGTTCTTTATAAATATTATTTAATCATCTGTTCTCTTTTTCTTGGTGGTTTGTTGTTTGTTAAATCAAATTGTTGCAAAATATATTAAGTAAGTTGTACTTACATACTTTTTGAATTTTGTGTTTTTTTTTCTTTCCAATGGGTTGCTGGGTCGGTTTTCAGAAAATCAGTCCCCTTTTTTTCTGGTTGGTTATTGTTTAGTTTAACCATGGTCCATTAATTCAGGTACTCCCTTTACTCGGATTACTGGGGTATTCATAATGATTTTGGTATTTGTTAAATACCTCTCTTTCACCTGGCATCGTAACTCAGCTGATACAAAGTCTTCATTGAAGTCACGGTTTTCCGTCATTGTTAGTTCTTTTTTAACTAACAGGTATTGCACCTCCTCTGACATAACATATTTACTCATTTTTAATATCATTCCATTCCCGTTTTCCTCTGGATTATTTACCAAATTTTTTAATGATATATTCCGTCTTGATGATATGACTGATATCTTCTGATGCACTTCAATCGTCGACATTTTTAACTGATATTTAAATTTATTCAAGTGTTTTGTTATTATACTATGGTGGTTTACCTTTGATATTTTTATTGAGTTTTGTCTACAATTTCTAACTTTATATAACTCCCTTGGTTTATTAATAGGAGGGTTAAATATATTAATTAATCCGCCCTTCCTCATCTCCATTTCTTCTTTTGTATTGACTATTTTCTTTCTCCATATTTTCCTTATTTTCTTGATATTCTCTTCCATGTTCGTACTTATTTTAAAACCTTCAGAAGTGCTGTCTAACGTTTCATCCAAATTATTAAAACCACTGTCCATTTGCTTATTCGTCTCCTCCTTGTATGTATCTGCTTTTTGGATAAGCGTATTAACATTTTCAAACTTCTCTCCGAAAGTTTTCCATATCTCCTTATTGAACTTCTCCATCTTACTCTCAAATTGTTTTAAATTCTCATTATTCTCTTCAAATTTTGCATTCATCTCTTCTCTTTGTCCTTCAACAGTTTCTTTCAGTTCATGGTATTGTTCATTCATGGTTTGTTTGATATTTCCATGAATGGTCTCTATTTTTTCATTTAGTTGTTTGACTAAACTTTCCTGAATGCTACCTATTTTCTCATTGGTCTGTCTATTTTGTTCCTCCTGTTTCTTAAAATTCTCCTTATTTTCCTCCTTGGTTTGCTTTGAGTTTTCCTCCTGTCTCCTAAAATTTTCATCTATTTTGTCAAATTTCTCGCTCAATGTTTCATTTTGTTTCCTTGAGTTTTCATCATTGGTTTGTTTTAAAGATTCCTCCTGTTTTCTAAATTGTTCAGCCATAAATTTCATCATGTCTTGCCAATTAGGTTCTTCTCTGACTACTGCTTTGTCTGGTTGGTCCCCTTGGGCATCCTCTTCAACTATTTCCTTTTCCGTGTTCATAATTGCTTCAGTTTCTTCTTTATCACTCATTGGTTGTTCCCTTTCATCGTCCGTAACTATTTCTATCTCTCGTTCCTGTCCACCTTCTTCCTTCTCCTTTTCTTCTACCCTCTTCTTCGATCTGCCTCTGGTATTATGCATTTCTTGTTTTCTCATAACTGCCGACAATAATTAGGTTTTTTCGTATATTAATTTATTAAATATATCAAAATTCTTTTCTAATTACAGCCCTTTCACGTTGAGCGCCAATTTTGTAACGTGGCGGTTATTTAGCGAAACGTCCGTCTTATTCAAGCCCCACTGATGGGTTCGCCAATTCTGTAACGTACCTGCCTTTAGAGGTACTTTCCACGGAGTCTTTGTATGTGGCCTATTGAGTGCTCGTCTTATTTAATTAAGACGCACTGTTGTAAGCGCCAATTCTGTAACGTACCGCCTTTTTTGTGTGTGTGTGACGTCCGTCTTTTTTACAGTCTCAGATCGGTCAGAACACCTCTTAGCAGTCGCCACTTATGAATTACAAAGACTGAGGTTTAAATAAAGTTGGTGGTAATGTTACCCAAACAAAGCAGAAATCGAGTGTGTGTGATTTGGGTTAAGTAGGGAAGTTGTTTAGCCTTCTTTTGAAGAGAGAGCAAGTACCGTTTGTTTACCCTCGGATTAGACGATTTCTAAATTTTTCAAATATTTGCCGTGAACCGAATCAGCTGATTTTGACATTAGTCTCCAAATATAGGTTAATCAGACGACACTGTGGCAGAATACAACCTGGTGGATTGTCCTCTTCTTATTTATTCTGAAATCGACTACAACTACCCACTACAATAAAGGAAACACATTTTATTATTCAATATCATTTCTCAATAATATTTATTGATAATATTATCGGTTTTTCTCTTCCGCCAAAATACAAATATTACAATCGATATTTTCATTAACTAGTACATGATATCGACTTCATTGAGTAAACATGGAATTGTCAAAAAAATATGGTTTTGACCAATTTTATCTTTTATTTAAACATCAATCAACATATAATTCTTTTATTTATTTCCCCAGGGTTAAGGGTAAGTTCTTTTTGTTATGAGATGGTCAGAAATGGATAATTATACTACGCTTTACAAATATAGAAAAACTTCGAAAATTTGTTTATTCTCTGAGTACGTAGTTCCGGCTTTGTCCGTAAGAGAGCAGATTGTTTTATTTTTATTAAAACATGTGATTACACTTGGAAAGTTTTGTACTGAACGACAATTTGATTTGAGTTTTCTTTGTTAAATATTAAAAGAACTGTTTATATTACCTCTCTTCTCGAAGTTCTTACTTGTGTGAAGCTGTTTCTCAGGTGGTGTTCTTAGTTGTTAGTAATTTCATAACCGTCTGTCAAATACTATCTCGTCAAAACTCAGAACTCGGCTAGGCTATGCCTGATCGTCCAAAATGGTTTTTTCACTTTCATTATGGAGTATAGCGAGTTAACTTTAATAATTAAGGTAGTAGTACATAATGTTTATACTGTTATTTAAATTTTGTAACAATTTTGTGCTGTTCAAAAGATTTCTAAAGGATATTTTAATAAAATTTTTGTCTCATCATTTTGTCAACCGGACAGGTTTCAATTTCAAATTCGATTAAACAATACTTGTTATTTCGTTACTCTTAGTAACCCATAATTTTTTATATACCTTTTTATTGGTTCTGCTATTTACTTTTTAGTATATAGGCGGTTTGTAATTATTATAAATTTATTTTTGATTTACAGAAAAATAATTCTTTTTCATGTTGGTTTCTTTCCCCATTTGATTTACATAATAGGTTTCTGTTTATTTTCTTATAACTTTGGATATAAGTCTTTAATATTATTATTAACTTTACATGAATTTATATATTATTTATTAATCTCTTATAGTATTCCTACACTGCACTACTTCCTTCTGCCATTTTCCTCATACAGTATTATTTTAATTTATATTATCATCTGATATTTAAATCTTTTGTTTTTAAAAAACCCTGGGTTATCTTATACAATAACACAATTATTTTATAAAAATATAAAATTAACATAGGTATTAAATTTTGTTGCCTACACAATATAAATACTACAATAACTAAACAAAATACATAATTAGTTAGTAGCATCATAGTCTACTATTATAGTTGATAATTCTCACATATACAGCACAATTCTGTAAGAAGTTCCCTTCACCTTCACTTATTACCTCATTGGGTACACTATAACTCACTTGTCACTGTATATCACTTTAATATTGTTTATAATGTTTAGTGATACAACTTAATTTTTAGCTAGTTATAGTTTACCCATTTCAGACCTTTATGGTAGTACAAGAGTTATCAGTTATTGGGACTGGGTTATGTACCGTTACATAAAGCCCCCCCCACTAGAACAAATTTATTTTTGTTTTACTGGTTTACTAAAATAAATTGTTGATTGTTTCAATTCTCCTAATATTCCTGGTTTTATTCTTCATAATATCTTCCTTCATTTCAAACTGGTTATACACTGACTGGTGGTAATGGCTGTTTTCTTACTCAACTCTCTCTCTCTCTTGGAGGCAAATTCATTAATGATTTATTTCTCTGGGTAGTAGTACTTCCACATTTTTCTTGATAAGGACTGGTCACACTAATCATATTAAACTTGTTTTAACACTCATTTCTATTTACTTCTATAAATTCGCTGTATCAATTAAGCTTCGGTCTGCTATCTTCCTTCCATTTTCTTCATCTATACTTCTGGAATCTAATATCAATCTATACAGCTATTTTATTATTATCCCTAAAATACTCAATTCCCCTAACATTTTTCCCTATCCTGTGCGGTGGTACCAGTCGGGTGGCCACTTTTGGGTCCATAACTCCGCTGTCCATCCTTACACCTTCTGAGACCAGGGGAACCTCATCCCTGCTCAGGAAAATTATTGCCGGAACATTTCTACGGTCAATACATTAAAATAAAAAGATTATAAGTAGTAGTCAATTAGCGACTAGTATTAAACACTTTTGGGATTCTTCATACTGTAGCTGTTTGTATTTATTTATATATTTCTTCTTCTTCTTGATTCCTTCTTCTTTTCCATTAACTAATAGCATATAACATTATTGATAGGCAGTATTTTAAAATCCTTTTAACTTCCCTTCTTGTGACAGATGTTCTTTGTATCATTTCTTCCTATATCATTTTCAACTCCAAAAAATTCTAAATCGTAGTTGTATTAATCATTATCATTCTTTAGCTTCATTGTAGTTATTAAATTATTCGTTATTCTTCTTATTTTACCTTCTTATCTTAGCACATTACCATTAATTGTTTTTATTCATTTAATTTTCAATCAGTTCTTTATAAATATTATTTAATCATCTGTTCTCTTTTTCTTGGTGGTTTGTTGTTTGTTAAATCAAATTGTTGCAAAATATATTAAGTAAGTTGTACTTACATACTTTTTGAATTTTGTGTTTTTTTTTCTTTCCAATGGGTTGCTGGGTCGGTTTTCAGAAAATCAGTCCCCTTTTTTTCTGGTTGGTTATTGTTTAGTTTAACCATGGTCCATTAATTCAGGTACTCCCTTTACTCGGATTACTGGGGTATTCATAATGATTTTGGTATTTGTTAAATACCTCTCTTTCACCTGGCATCGTAACTCAGCTGATACAAAGTCTTCATTGAAGTCACGGTTTTCCGTCATTGTTAGTTCTTTTTTAACTAACAGGTATTGCACCTCCTCTGACATAACATATTTACTCATTTTTAATATCATTCCATTCCCGTTTTCCTCTGGATTATTTACCAAATTTTTTAATGATATATTCCGTCTTGATGATATGACTGATATCTTCTGATGCACTTCAATCGTCGACATTTTTAACTGATATTTAAATTTATTCAAGTGTTTTGTTATTATACTATGGTGGTTTACCTTTGATATTTTTATTGAGTTTTGTCTACAATTTCTAACTTTATATAACTCCCTTGGTTTATTAATAGGAGGGTTAAATATATTAATTAATCTGCCCTTCCTCATCTCCATTTCTTCTTTTGTATTGACTATTTTCTTTCTCCATATTTTCCTTATTTTCTTGATATTCTCTTCCATGTTCGTACTTATTTTAAAACCTTCAGAAGTGCTGTCTAAAGTTTCATCCAAATTATTAAAACCACTGTCCATTTGCTTATTCGTCTCCTCCTTGTATGTATCTGCTTTTTGGATAAGCGTATTAACATTTTCAAACTTCTCTCCGAAAGTTTTCCATATCTCCTTATTGAACTTCTCCATCTTACTCTCAAATTGTTTTAAATTCTCATTATTCTCTTCAAATTTTGCATTCATCTCTTCTCTTTGTCCTTCAACAGTTTCTTTCAGTTCATGGTAGTGTTCATTCATGGTTTGTTTGATATTTCCATGAATGGTCTCTATTTTTTCATTTAGTTGTTTGACTAAACTTTCCTGAATGCTACCTATTTTCTCATTGGTCTGTCTATTTTGTTCCTCCTGTTTCTTAAAATTCTCCTTATTTTCCTCCTTGGTTTGCTTTGAGTTTTCCTCCTGTCTCCTAAAATTTTCATCTATTTTGTCAAATTTCTCGCTCAATGTTTCATTTTGTTTCCTTGAGTTTTCATCATTGGTTTGTTTTAAAGATTCCTCCTGTTTTCTAAATTGTTCAGCCATAAATTTCATCATGTCTTGCCAATTAGGTTCTTCTCTGGCTACTGCTTTGTCTGGTTGGTCCCCTTGGGCATCCTCTTCAACTATTTCCTTTTCCGTGTTCATAATTGCTTCAGTTTCTTCTTTATCACTCATTGGTTGTTCCCTTTCATCGTCCGTAACTATTTCTATCTCTCGTTCCTGTCCACCTTCTTCCTTCTCCTTTTCTTCTACCCTCTTCTTCGATCTGCCTCTGGTATTATGCATTTCTTGTTTTCTCATAACTGCCGACAATAATTAGGTTTTTTCGTATATTAATTTATTAAATATATCAAAATTCTTTTCTAATTACAGCCCTTTCACGTTGAGCGCCAATTTTGTAACGTGGCGGTTATTTAGCGAAACGTCCGTCTTATTCAAGCCCCACTGATGGGTTCGCCAATTCTGTAACGTACCTGCCTTTAGAGGTACTTTCCACGGAGTCTTTGTATGTGGCCTATTGAGTGCTCGTCTTATTTAATTAAGACGCACTGTTGTAAGCGCCAATTCTGTAACGTACCGCCTTTTTTGTGTGTGTGTGACGTCCGTCTTTTTTACAGTCTCAGATCGGTCAGAACTCCTCTTCGCAGTCGCCACTTATGAATTACAAAGACTGAGGTTTAAATAAAGTTGGTGGTAATGTTACCCAAACAAAGCAGAAATCGAGTGTGTGTGATTTGGGTTAAGTAGGGAAGTTGTTTAGCCTTCTTTTGAAGAGAGAGCAAGTACCGTTTGTTTACCCTCGGATTAGACGATTTCTAAATTTTTCAAATATTTGCCGTGAACCGAATCAGCTGATTTTGACATTAGTCTCCAAATATAGGTTAATCAGACGACACTGTGGCAGAATACAACCTGGTGGATTGTCCTCTTCTTATTTATTCTGAAATCGACTACAACTTCCCACTACAATAAAGGAAACACATTTTATTATTCAATATCATTTCTCAATAATATTTATTGATAATATTATCGGTTTTTCTCTTCCGCCAAAATACAAATATTACAATCGATATTTTCATTAACTAGTACATGATATCGACTTCATTGAGTAAACATGGAATTGTCAAAAAAATATGGTTTTGACCAATTTTATCTTTTATTTAAACATCAATCAACATATAATTCTTTTATTTATTTCCCCAGGGTTAAGGGTAAGTTCTTTTTGTTATGAGATGGTCAGAAATGGATAATTATACTACGCTTTACAAATATAGAAAAACTTCGAAAATTTGTTTATTCTCTGAGTACGTAGTTCCTGCTTTGTCCGTAAGAGAGCAGATTGTTTTATTTTTATTAAAACATGTGATTACACTTGGAAAGTTTTGTACTGAACGACAATTTGATTTGAGTTTTCTTTGTTAAATATTAAAAGAACTGTTTATATTACCTCTCTTCTCGAAGTTCTTACTTGTGTGAAGCTGTTTCTCAGGTGGTGTTCTTAGTTGTTAGTAATTTCATAACCGTCTGTCAAATACTATCTCGTCAAAACTCAGAACTCGGCTAGGCTATGCCTGATCGTCCAAAATGGTTTTTTCACTTTCATTATGGAGTATAGCGAGTTAACTTTAATAATTAAGGTAGTAGTACATAATGTTTATACTGTTATTTAAATTTTGTAACAATTTTGTGCTGTTCAAAAGATTTCTAAAGGATATTTTAATAAAATTTTTGTCTCATCATTTTGTCAACCGGACAGGTTTCAATTTCAAATTCGATTAAACAATACTTGTTATTTCGTTACTCTTAGTAACCCATAATTTTTTATATACCTTTTTATTTGTTCTGCTATTTACTTTTTAGTATATAGGCGGTTTGTAATTATTATAAATTTATTTTTGATTTACAGAAAAATAATTCTTTTTCATGTTGGTTTCTTTCCCCATTTGATTTACATAATAGGTTTCTGTTTATTTTCTTATAACTTTGGATATAAGTCTTTAATATTATTATTAAATTTACATGAATTTATATATTATTTATTAATCTCTTATAGTATTCCTACACTGCACTACTTCCTTCTGCCATTTTCCTCATACAGTATTATTTTAATTTATATTATCATCTGATATTTAAATCTTTTGTTTTTAAAAAACCCTGGGTTATCTTATACAATAACACAATTATTTTATAAAAATATAAAATTAACATAGGTATTAAATTTTGTTGCCTACACAATATAAATACTACAATAACTAAACAAAATACATAATTAGTTAGTAGCATCTTAGTCTACTATTATAGTTGATAATTCTCACATATACAGCACAATTCTGTAAGAAGTTCCCTTCACCTTCACTTATTACCTCATTGGGTACACTATAACTCACTTGTCACTGTATATCACTTTAATATTGTTTATAATGTTTAGTGATACAACTTAATTTTTAGCTAGTTATAGTTTACCCATTTCAGACCTTTATGGTAGTACAAGAGTTATCAGTTATTGGGACTGGGTTATGTACCATTACATAAAGCCCCCCCCACTAGAACAAATTTATTTTTGTTTTACTGGTTTACTAAAATAAATTGTTGATTGTTTCAATTCTCCTAATATTCCTGGTTTTATTCTTCATAATATCTTCCTTCATTTCAAACTGGTTATACACTGACTGGTGGTAATGGCTGTTTTCTTACTCAACTCTCTCTCTCTCTTGGAGGCAAATTCATTAATGATTTATTTCTCTGGGTAGTAGTACTTCCACATTTTTCTTGATAAGGACTGGTCACACTAATCATATTAAACTTGTTTTAACACTCATTTCTATTTACTTCTATAAATTCGCTGTATCAATTAAGCTTCGGTCTGCTATCTTCCTTCCATTTTCTTCATCTATACTTCTGGAATCTAATATCAATCTATACAGCTATTTTATCATTATCCCTAAAATACTCAATTCCCCTAACATTTTTCCCTATCCTGTGCGGTGGTACCAGTCGGGTGGCCACTTTTGGGTCCATAACTCCGCTGTCCATCCTTACACCTTCTGAGACCAGGGGAACCTCATCCCTGCTCAGGAAAATTATTGCCGGAACATTTCTACGGTCAATACATTAAAATAAAAAGATTATAAGTAGTAGTCAA
The DNA here is from genome assembly GCA_034769895.1 of Magicicada septendecula. Taxonomy (NCBI): domain Eukaryota; kingdom Metazoa; phylum Arthropoda; class Insecta; order Hemiptera; family Cicadidae; genus Magicicada; species Magicicada septendecula. The sequence goes on along the minus strand of CM068367.1, from coordinate 173,090,331 downwards.
TTAGCGACTAGTATTAAACACTTTTGGGATTCTTCATACTGTAGCTGTTTGTATTTATTTATATATTTCTTCTTCTTCTTGATTCCTTCTTCTTTTCCATTAACTAATAGCATATAACATTATTGATAGGCAGTATTTTAAAATCCTTTTAACTTCCCTTCTTGTGACAGATGTTCTTTGTATCATTTCTTCCTATATCATTTTCAACTCCAAAAAATTCTAAATCGTAGTTGTATTAATCATTATCATTCTTTAGCTTCATTGTAGTTATTAAATTATTCGTTATTCTTCTTATTTTACCTTCTTATCTTAGCACATTACCATTAATTGTTTTTATTCATTTAATTTTCAATCAGTTCTTTATAAATATTATTTAATCATCTGTTCTCTTTTTCTTGGTGGTTTGTTGTTTGTTAAATCAAATTGTTGCAAAATATATTAAGTAAGTTGTACTTACATACTTTTTGAATTTTGTGTTTTTTTTTCTTTCCAATGGGTTGCTGGGTCGGTTTTCAGAAAATCAGTCCCCTTTTTTTCTGGTTGGTTATTGTTTAGTTTAACCATGGTCCATTAATTCAGGTACTCCCTTTACTCGGATTACTGGGGTATTCATAATGATTTTGGTATTTGTTAAATACCTCTCTTTCACCTGGCATCGTAACTCAGCTGATACAAAGTCTTCATTGAAGTCACGGTTTTCCGTCATTGTTAGTTCTTTTTTAACTAACAGGTATTGCACCTCCTCTGACATAACATATTTACTCATTTTTAATATCATTCCATTCCCGTTTTCCTCTGGATTATTTACCAAATTTTTTAATGATATATTCCGTCTTGATGATATGACTGATATCTTCTGATGCACTTCAATCGTCTACATTTTTAACTGATATTTAAATTTATTCAAGTGTTTTGTTATTATACTATGGTGGTTTACCTTTGATATTTTTATTGAGTTTTGTCTACAATTTCTAACTTTATATAACTCCCTTGATTTATTGATAGGAGGGTTAAATATATTAATTAATCCGCCCTTCCTCATCTCCATTTCTTCTTTTGTATTGACTATTTTCTTTCTCCATATTTTCCTTATTTTCTTGATATTCTCTTCCATGTTCGTACTTATTTTAAAACCTTCAGAAGTGCTGTCTAACGTTTCATCCAAATTATTAAAACCACTGTCCATTTGCTTATTCGTCTCCTCCTTGTATGTATCTGCTTTTTGGATAAGCGTATTAACATTTTCAAACTTCTCTCCGAAAGTTTTCCATATCTCCTTATTGAACTTCTCCATCTTACTCTCAAATTGTTTTAAATTCTCATTATTCTCTTCAAATTTTGCATTCATCTCTTCTCTTTGTCCTTCAACAGTTTCTTTCAGTTCATGGTATTGTTCATTCATGGTTTGTTTGATATTTCCATGAATGGTCTCTATTTTTTCATTTAGTTGTTTGACTAAACTTTCCTGAATGCTATCTATTTTCTCATTGGTCTGTCTATTTTGTTCCTCCTGTTTCTTAAAATTCTCCTTATTTTCCTCCTTGGTTTGCTTTGAGTTTTCCTCCTGTCTCCTAAAATTTTCATCTATTTTGTCAAATTTCTCGCTCAAGGTTTCATTTTGTTTCCTTGAGTTTTCATCATTGGTTTGTTTTAAAGATTCCTCCTGTTTTCTAAATTGTTCAGCCATAAATTTCATCATGTCTTGCCAATTAGGTTCTTCTCTGGCTACTGCTTTGTCTGGTTGGTCCCCTTGGGCATCCTCTTCAACTATTTCCTTTTCCGTGTTCATAATTGCTTCAGTTTCTTCTTTATCACTCATTGGTTGTTCCCTTTCATCGTCCGTAACTATTTCTATCTCTCGTTCCTGTCCACCTTCTTCCTTCTCCTTTTCTTCTACCCTCTTCTTCGATCTGCCTCTGGTATTATGCATTTCTTGTTTTCTCATAACTGCCGACAATAATTAGGTTTTTCGTATATTAATTTATTAAATATATCAAAATTCTTTTCTAATTACAGCCCTTTCACGTTGAGCGCCAATTTTGTAACGTGGCGGTTATTTAGCGAAACGTCCGTCTTATTCAAGCCCCACTGATGGGTTCGCCAATTCTGTAACGTACCTGCCTTTAGAGGTACTTTCCACGGAGTCTTTGTATGTGGCCTATTGAGTGCTCGTCTTATTTAATTAAGACGCACTGTTGTAAGTGCCAATTCTGTAACGTACCGCCTTTTTTGTGTGTGTGTGACGTCCGTCTTTTTTACAGTCTCAGATCGGTCAGAACACCTCTTAGCAGTCGCCACTTATGAATTATAAAGACTGAGGTTTAAATAAAGTTGGTGGTAATGTTACCCAAACAAAGCAGAAATCGAGTGTGTGTGATTTGGGTTAAGTAGGGAAGTTGTTTAGCCTTCTTTTGAAGAGAGAGCAAGTACCGTTTGTTTACCCTCGGATTAGACGATTTCTAAATTTTTCAAATATTTGCCGTGAACCGAATCAGCTGATTTTGACATTAGTCTCCAAATATAGGTTAATCAGACGACACTGTGGCAGAATACGACCTGGTGGATTGTCCTCTTCTTATTTATTCTGAAATCGACTACAACTACCCACTACAATAAAGGAAACACATTTTATTATTCAATATCATTTCTCAATAATATTTATTGATAATATTATCGGTTTTTCTCTTCCGCCAAAATACAAATATTACAATCGATATTTTCATTAACTAGTACATGATATCGACTTCATTGAGTAAACATGGAATTGTCAAAAAAATATGGTTTTGACCAATTTTATCTTTTATTTAAACATCAATCAACATATAATTCTTTTATTTCCCCAGGGTTAAGGGTAAGTTCTTTTTGTTATGAGATGGTCAGAAATGGATAATTATACTACGCTTTACAAATATAGAAAAACTTCGAAAATTTGTTTATTCTCTGAGTACGTAGCTCCGGCTTTGTCCGTAAGAGAGCAGATTGTTTTATTTTTATTAAAACATGTGATTACACTTGGAAAGTTTTGTACTGAACGACAATTTGATTTGAGTTTTCTTTGTTAAATATTAAAAGAACTGTTTATATTACCTCTCTTCTCGAAGTTCTTACTTGTGTGAAGCTGTTTCTCAGGTGGTGTTCTTAGTTGTTAGTAATTTCATAACCGTCTGTCAAATACTATCTCGTCAAAACTCAGAACTCGGCTAGGCTATGCCTGATCGTCCAAAATGGTTTTTTCACTTTCATTATGGAGTATAGCGAGTTAACTTTAATAATTAAGGTAGTAGTACATAATGTTTATACTGTTATTTAAATTTTGTAACAATTTTGTGCTGTTCAAAAGATTTCTAAAGGATATTTTAATAAAATTTTTGTCTCATCATTTTGTCAACCGGACAGGTTTCAATTTCAAATTCGATTAAACAATACTTGTTATTTCGTTACTCTTAGTAACCCATAATTTTTTATATACCTTTTTATTGGTTCTGCTATTTACTTTTTAGTATATAGGCGGTTTGTAATTATTATAAATTTATTTTTGATTTACAGAAAAATAATTCTTTTTCATGTTGGTTTCTTTCCCCATTTGATTTACATAATAGGTTTCTGTTTATTTTCTTATAACTTTGGATATAAGTCTTTAATATTATTATTAAATTTACATGAATTTATATATTATTTATTAATCTCTTATAGTATTCCTACACTGCACTACTTCCTTCTGCCATTTTCCTCATACAGTATTATTTTAATTTATATTATCATCTGATATTTAAATCTTTTGTTTTTAAAAAACCCTGGGTTATCTTATACAATAACACAATTATTTTATAAAAATATAAAATTAACATAGGTATTAAATTTTGTTGCCTACACAATATAAATACTACAATAACTAAACAAAATACATAATTAGTTAGTAGCATCTTAGTCTACTATTATAGTTGATAATTCTCACATATACAGCACAATTCTGTAAGAAGTTCCCTTCACCTTCACTTATTACCTCATTGGGTACACTATAACTCACTTGTCACTGTATATCACTTTAATATTGTTTATAATGTTTAGTGATACAACTTAATTTTTAGCTAGTTATAGTTTACCCATTTCAGACCTTTATGGTAGTACAAGAGTTATCAGTTATTGGGACTGGGTTATGTACCGTTACATAAAGCCCCCCCCACTAGAACAAATTTATTTTTGTTTTACTGGTTTACTAAAATAAATTGTTGATTGTTTCAATTCTCCTAATATTCCTGGTTTTATTCTTCATAATATCTTCCTTCATTTCAAACTGGTTATACACTGACTGGTGGTAATGGCTGTTTTCTTACTCAACTCTCTCTCTCTCTTGGAGGCAAATTCATTAATGATTTATTTCTCTGGGTAGTAGTACTTCCACATTTTTCTTGATAAGGACTGGTCACACTAATCATATTAAACTTGTTTTAACACTCATTTCTATTTACTTCTATAAATTCGCTGTATCAATTAAGCTTCGGTCTGCTATCTTCCTTCCATTTTCTTCATCTATACTTCTGGAATCTAATATCAATCTATACAGCTATTTTATCATTATCCCTAAAATACTCAATTCCCCTAACATTTTTCCCTATCCTGTGCGGTGGTACCAGTCGGGTGGCCACTTTTGGGTCCATAACTCCGCTGTCCATCCTTACACCTTCTGAGACCAGGGGAACCTCATCCCTGCTCAGGAAAATTATTGCCGGAACATTTCTACGGTCAATACATTAAAATAAAAAGATTATAAGTAGTAGTCAATTAGCGACTAGTATTAAACACTTTTGGGATTCTTCATACTGTAGCTGTTTGTATTTATTTATATATTTCTTCTTCTTCTTGATTCCTTCTTCTTTTCCATTAACTAATAGCATATAACATTATTGATAGGCAGTATTTTAAAATCCTTTTAACTTCCCTTCTTGTGACAGATGTTCTTTGTATCATTTCTTCCTATATCATTTTCAACTCCAAAAAATTCTAAATCGTAGTTGTATTAATCATTATCATTCTTTAGCTTCATTGTAGTTATTAAATTATTCGTTATTCTTCTTATTTTACCTTCTTATCTTAGCACATTACCATTAATTGTTTTTATTCATTTAATTTTCAATCAGTTCTTTATAAATATTATTTAATCATCTGTTCTCTTTTTCTTGGTGGTTTGTTGTTTGTTAAATCAAATTGTTGCAAAATATATTAAGTAAGTTGTACTTACATACTTTTTGAATTTTGTGTTTTTTTTTCTTTCCAATGGGTTGCTGGGTCGGTTTTAAGAAAATCAGTCCCCTTTTTTTCAGGTTGGTTATTGTTTAGTTTAACCATGGTCCATTAATTCAGGTACTCCCTTTACTCGGATTACTGGGGTATTCATAATGATTTTGGTATTTGTTAAATACCTCTCTTTCACCTGGCATCGTAACTCAGCTGATACAAAGTCTTCATTGAAGTCACGGTTTTCCGTCATTGTTAGTTCTTTTTTAACTAACAGGTATTGCACCTCCTCTGACATAACATATTTACTCATTTTTAATATCATTCCATTCCCGTTTTCCTCTGGATTATTTACCAAATTTTTTAATGATATATTCCGTCTTGATGATATGACTGATATCTTCTGATGCACTTCAATCGTCGACATTTTTAACTGATATTTAAATTTATTCAAGTGTTTTGTTATTATACTATGGTGGTTTACCTTTGATATTTTTATTGAGTTTTGTCTACAATTTCTAACTTTATATAACTCCCTTGGTTTATTAATAGGAGGGTTAAATATATTAATTAATCCGCCCTTCCTCATCTCCATTTCTTCTTTTGTATTGACTATTTTCTTTCTCCATATTTTCCTTATTTTCTTGATATTCTCTTCCATGTTCGTACTTATTTTAAAACCTTCAGAAGTGCTGTCTAACGTTTCATCCAAATTATTAAAACCACTGTCCATTTGCTTATTCGTCTCCTCCTTGTATGTATCTGCTTTTTGGATAAGCGTATTAACATTTTCAAACTTCTCTCCGAAAGTTTTCCATATCTCCTTATTGAACTTCTCCATCTTACTCTCAAATTGTTTTAAATTCTCATTATTCTCTTCAAATTTTGCATTCATCTCTTCTCTTTGTCCTTCAACAGTTTCTTTCAGTTCATGGTATTGTTCATTCATGGTTTGTTTGATATTTCCATGAATGGTCTCTATTTTTTCATTTAGTTGTTTGACTAAACTTTCCTGAATGCTACCTATTTTCTCATTGGTCTGTCTATTTTGTTCCTCCTGTTTCTTAAAATTCTCCTTATTTTCCTCCTTGGTTTGCTTTGAGTTTTCCTCCTGTCTCCTAAAATTTTCATCTATTTTGTCAAATTTCTCGCTCAAGGTTTCATTTTGTTTCCTTGAGTTTTCATCATTGGTTTGTTTTAAAGATTCCTCCTGTTTTCTAAATTGTTCAGCCATAAATTTCATCATGTCTTGCCAATTAGGTTCTTCTCTGGCTACTGCTTTGTCTGGTTGGTCCCCTTGGGCATCCTCTTCAACTATTTCCTTTTCCGTGTTCATAATTGCTTCAGTTTCTTCTTTATCACTCATTGGTTGTTCCCTTTCATCGTCCGTAACTATTTCTATCTCTCGTTCCTGTCCACCTTCTTCCTTCTCCTTTTCTTCTACCCTCTTCTTCGATCTGCCTCTGGTATTATGCATTTCTTGTTTTCTCATAACTGCCGACAATAATTAGGTTTTTTCGTATATTAATTTATTAAATATATCAAAATTCTTTTCTAATTACAGCCCTTTTACGTTGAGCGCCAATTTTGTAACGTGGCGGTTATTTAGCGAAACGTCCGTCTTATTCAAGCCCCACTGATGGGTTCGCCAATTCTGTAACGTACCTGCCTTTAGAGGTACTTTCCACGGAGTCTTTGTATGTGGCCTATTGAGTGCTCATCTTATTTAATTAAGACGCACTGTTGTAAGCGCCAATTCTGTAACGTACCGCCTTTTTTGTGTGTGTGTGACGTCCGTCTTTTTTACAGTCTCAGATCGGTCAGAACACCTCTTAGCAGTCGCCACTTATGAATTATAAAGACTGAGGTTTAAATAAAGTTGGTGGTAATGTTACCCAAACAAAGCAGAAATCGAGTGTGTGTGATTTGGGTTAAGTAGGGAAGTTGTTTAGCCTTCTTTTGAAGAGAGAGCAAGTACCATTTGTTTACCCTCGGATTAGACGATTTCTAAATTTTTCAAATATTTGCCGTGAACCGAATCAGCTGATTTTGACATTAGTCTCCAAATATAGGTTAATCAGACGACACTGTGGCAGAATACGACCTGGTGGATTGTCCTCTTCTTATTTATTCTGAAATCGACTACAACTACCCACTACAATAAAGGAAACACATTTTATTATCCAATATCATTTCTCAATAATATTTATTGATAATATTATCGGTTTTTCTCTTCCGCCAAAATACAAATATTACAATCGATATTTTCATTAACTAGTACATGATATCGACTTCATTGAGTAAACATGGAATTGTCAAAAAAATATGGTTTTGACCAATTTTATCTTTTATTTAAACATCAATCAACATATAATTCTTTTATTTATTTCCCCAGGGTTAAGGGTAAGTTCTTTTTGTTATGAGATGGTCAGAAATGGATAATTATACTACGCTTTACAAATATAGAAAAACTTCGAAAATTTGTTTATTCTCTGAGTACGTAGTTCCGGCTTTGTCCGTAAGAGAGCAGATTGTTTTATTTTTATTAAAACATGTGATTACACTTGGAAAGTTTTGTACTGAACGACAATTTGATTTGAGTTTTCTTTGTTAAATATTAAAATAACTGTTTATATTACCTCTCTTCTCGAAGTTCTTACTTGTGTGAAGCTGTTTCTCAGGTGGTGTTCTTAGTTGTTAGTAATTTCATAACCGTCTGTCAAATACTATCTCGTCAAAACTCAGAACTCGGCTAGGCTATGCCTGATCGTCCAAAATGGTTTTTTCACTTTCATTATGGAGTATAGCGAGTTAACTTTAATAATTAAGGTAGTAGTACATAATGTTTATACTGTTATTTAAATTTTGTAACAATTTTGTGCTGTTCAAAAGATTTCTAAAGGATATTTTAATAAAATTTTTGTCTCATCATTTTGTCAACCAGACAGGTTTCAATTTCAAATTCGATTAAACAATACTTGTTATTTCGTTACTCTTAGTAACCCATAATTTTTTATATACCTTTTTATTGGTTCTGCTATTTACTTTTTAGTATATAGGCGGTTTGTAATTATTATAAATTTATTTTTGATTTACAGAAAAATAATTCTTTTTCATGTTGGTTTCTTTCCCCATTTGATTTACATAATAGGTTTCTGTTTATTTTCTTATAACTTTGGATATAAGTCTTTAATATTATTATTAACTTTACATGAATTTATATATTATTTATTAATCTCTTATAGTATTCCTACACTGCACTACTTCCTTCTGCCATTTTCCTCATACAGTATTATTTTAATTTATATTATCATCTGATATTTAAATCTTTTGTTTTTAAAAAACCCTGGGTTATCTTATACAATAACACAATTATTTTATAAAAATATAAAATTAACATAGGTATTAAATTTTGTTGCCTACACAATATAAATACTACAATAACTAAACAAAATACATAATTAGTTAGTAGCATCTTAGTCTACTATTATAGTTGATAATTCTCACATATACAGCACAATTCTGTAAGAAGTTCCCTTCACCTTCACTTATTACCTCATTGGGTACACTATAACTCACTTGTCACTGTATATCACTTTAATATTGTTTATAATGTTTAGTGATACAACTTAATTTTTAGCTAGTTATAGTTTACCCATTTCAGACCTTTATGGTAGTACAAGAGTTATCAGTTATTGGGACTGGGTTATGTACCGCTACATAAAGCCCCCCCCCACTAGAACAAATTTATTTTTGTTTTACTGGTTTACTAAAATAAATTGTTGATTGTTTCAATTCTCCTAATATTCCTGGTTTTATTCTTCATAATATCTTCCTTCATTTCAAACTGGTTATACACTGACTGGTGGTAATGGCTGTTTTCTTACTCAACTCTCTCTCTCTCTTGGAGGCAAATTCATTAATGATTTATTTCTCTGGGTAGTAGTACTTCCACATTTTTCTTGATAAGGACTGGTCACACTAATCATATTAAACTTGTTTTAACACTCATTTCTATTTACTTCTATAAATTCGCTGTATCAATTAAGCTTCGGTCTGCTATCTTCCTTCCATTTTCTTCATCTATACTTCTGGAATCTAATATCAATCTATACAGCTATTTTATCATTATCCCTAAAATACTCAATTCCCCTAACATTTTTCCCTATCCTGTGCGGTGGTACCAGTCGGGTGGCCACTTTTGGGTCCATAACTCCGCTGTCCATCCTTACACCTTCTGAGACCAGGGGAACCTCATCCCTGCTCAGGAAAATTATTGCCGGAACATTTCTACGGTCAATACATTAAAATAAAAAGATTATAAGTAGTAGTCAATTAGCGACTAGTATTAAACACTTTTGGGATTCTTCATACTGTAGCTGTTTGTATTTATTTATATATTTCTTCTTCTTCTTGATTCCTTCTTCTTTTCCATTAACTAATAGCATATAACATTATTGATAGGCAGTATTTTAAAATCCTTTTAACTTCCCTTCTTGTGACAGATGTTCTTTGTATCATTTCTTCCTATATCATTTTCAACTCCAAAAAATTCTAAATCGTAGTTGTATTAATCATTATCATTCTTTAGCTTCATTGTAGTTATTAAATTATTCGTTATTCTTCTTATTTTACCTTCTTATCTTAGCACATTACCATTAATTGTTTTTATTCATTTAATTTTCAATCAGTTCTTTATAAATATTATTTAATCATCTGTTCTCTTTTTCTTGGTGGTTTGTTGTTTGTTAAATCAAATTGTTGCAAAATATATTAAGTAAGTTGTACTTACATACTTTTTGAATTGTGTGTTTTTTTTTCTTTCCAATGGGTTGCTGGGTCGGTTTTCAGAAAATCAGTTCCCTTTTTTTTCTGGTTGGTTATTGTTTAGTTTAACCATGGTCCATTAATTCAGGTACTCCCTTTACTCGGATTACTGGGGTATTCATAATGATTTTGGTATTTGTTAAATACCTCTCTTTCACCTGGCATCGTAACTCAGCTGATACAAAGTCTTCATTGAAGTCACGGTTTTCCGTCATTGTTAGTTCTTTTTTAACTAACAGGTATTGCACCTCCTCTGACATAACATATTTACTCATTTTTAATATCATTCCATTCCCGTTTTCCTCTGGATTATTTACCAAATTTTTTAATGATATATTCCGTCTTGATGATATGACTGATATCTTCTGATGCACTTCAATCGTCGACATTTTTAACTGATATTTAAATTTATTCAAGTGTTTTGTTATTATACTATGGTGGTTTACCTTTGATATTTTTATTGAGTTTTGTCTACAATTTCTAACTTTATATAACTCCCTTGGTTTATTAATAGGAGGGTTAAATATATTAATTAATCCGCCCTTCCTCATCTCCATATCTTCTTTTGTATTGACTATTTTCTTTCTCCATATTTTCCTTATTTTCTTGATATTCTCTTCCATGTTCGTACTTATTTTAAAACCTTCAGAAGTGCTGTCTAACGTTTCATCCAAATTATTAAAACCACTGTCCATTTGCTTATTCGTCTCCTCCTTGTATGTATCTGCTTTTTGGATAAGCGTATTAACATTTTCAAACTTCTCTCCGAAAGTTTTCCATATCTCCTTATTGAACTTCTCCATCTTACTCTCAAATTGTTTTAAATTCTCATTATTCTCTTCAAATTTTGCATTCATCTCTTCTCTTTGTCCTTCAACAGTTTCTTTCAGTTCATGGTATTGTTCATTCATGGTTTGTTTGATATTTCCATGAATGGTCTCTATTTTTTCATTTAGTTGTTTGACTAAACTTTCCTGAATGCTATCTATTTTCTCATTGGTCTGTCTATTTTGTTCCTCCTGTTTCTTAAAATTCTCCTTATTTTCCTCCTTGGTTTGCTTTGAGTTTTCCTCCTGTCTCCTAAAATTTTCATCTATTTTGTCAAATTTCTCGCTCAAGGTTTCATTTTGTTTCCTTGAGTTTTCATCATTGGTTTGTTTTAAAGATTCCTCCTGTTTTCTAAATTGTTCAGCCATAAATTTCATCATGTCTTGCCAATTAGGTTCTTCTCTGGCTACTGCTTTGTCTGGTTGGTCCCCTTGGGCATCCTCTTCAACTATTTCCTTTTCCGTGTTCATAATTGCTTCAGTTTCTTCTTTATCACTCATTGGTTGTTCCCTTTCATCGTCCGTAACTATTTCTATCTCTCGTTCCTGTCCACCTTCTTCCTTCTCCTTTTCTTCTACCCTCTTCTTCGATCTGCCTCTGGTATTATGCATTTCTTGTTTTCTCATAACTGCCGACAATAATTAGGTTTTTTCGTATATTAATTTATTAAATATATCAAAATTCTTTTCTAATTACAGCCCTTTTACGTTGAGCGCCAATTTTGTAACGTGGCGGTTATTTAGCGAAACGTCCGTCTTATTCAAGCCCCACTGATGGGTTCGCCAATTCTGTAACGTACCTGCCTTTAGAGGTACTTTCCACGGAGTCTTTGTATGTGGCCTATTGAGTGCTCGTCTTATTTAATTAAGACGCACTGTTGTAAGCGCCAATTCTGTAGCGTACCGCCTTTTTTGTGTGTGTGTGACGTCCGTCTTTTTTACAGTCTCAGATCGGTCAGAACACCTCTTAGCAGTCGCCACTTATGAATTATAAAGACTGAGGTTTAAATAAAGTTGGTGGTAATGTTACCCAAACAAAGCAGAAATCGAGTGTGTGTGATTTGGGTTAAGTAGGGAAGTTGTTTAGCCTTCTTTTGAAGAGAGAGCAAGTACCGTTTGTTTACCCTCGGATTAGACGATTTCTAAATTTTTCAAATATTTGCCGTGAACCGAATCAGCTGATTTTGACATTAGTCTCCAAATATAGGTTAATCAGACGACACTGTGGCAGAATACGACCTGGTGGATTGTCCTCTTCTTATTTATTCTGAAATCGACTACAACTACCCACTACAATAAAGGAAACACATTTTATTATTCAATATCATTTCTCAATAATATTTATTGATAATATTATTGGTTTTTCTCTTCCGCCAAAATACAAATATTACAATCGATATTTTCATTAACTAGTACATGATATCGACTTCATTGAGTAAACATGGAATTGTCAAAAAAATATGGTTTTGACCAATTTTATCTTTTATTTAAACATCAATCAACATATAATTCTTTTATTTATTTCCCCAGGGTTAAGGGTAAGTTCTTTTTGTTATGAGATGGTTAGAAATGGATAATTATACTACGCTTTACAAATATAGAAAAACTTCGAAAATTTGTTTATTCTCTGAGTACGTAGTTCCGGCTTTGTCCGTAAGAGAGCAGATTGTTTTATTTTTATTAAAACATGTGATTACACTTGGAAAGTTTTGTACTGAACGACAATTTGATTTGAGTTTTCTTTGTTAAATATTAAAAGAACTGTTTATATTACCTCTCTTCTCGAAGTTCTTACTTGTGTGAAGCTGTTTCTCAGGTGGCGTTCTTAGTTGTTAGTAATTTCATAACCGTCTGTCAAATACTATCTCGTCAAAACTCAGAACTCGGCTAGGCTATGCCTGATCGTCCAAAATGGTTTTTTCACTTTCATTATGGAGTATAGCGAGTTAACTTTAATAATTAAGGTAGTAGTACATAATGTTTATACTGTTATTTAAATTTTGTAACAATTTTGTGCTGTTCAAAAGATTTCTAAAGGATATTTTAATAAAATTTTTGTCTCATCATTTTGTCAACCGGACAGGTTTCAATTTCAAATTCGATTAAACAATACTTGTTATTTCGTTACTCTTAGTAACCCATAATTTTTTATATACCTTTTTATTGGTTCTGCTATTTACTTTTTAGTATATAGGCGGTTTGTAATTATTATAAATTTATTTTTGATTTACAGAAAAATAATTCTTTTTCATGTTGGTTTCTTTCCCCATTTGATTTACATAATAGGTTTCTGTTTATTTTCTTATAACTTTGGATATAAGTCTTTAATATTATTATTAACTTTACATGAATTTATATATTATTTATTAATCTCTTATAGTATTCCTACACTGCACTACTTCCTTCTGCCATTTTCCTCATACAGTATTATTTTAATTTATATTATCATCTGATATTTAAATCTTTTGTTTTTAAAAAACCCTGGGTTATCTTATACAATAACACAATTATTTTATAAAAATATAAAATTAACATAGGTATTAAATTTTGTTGCCTACACAATATAAATACTACAATAACTAAACAAAATACATAATTAGTTAGTAGCATCTTAGTCTACTATTATAGTTGATAATTCTCACATATACAGCACAATTCTGTAAGAAGTTCCCTTCACCTTCACTTATTACCTCATTGGGTACACTATAACTCACTTGTCACTGTATATCACTTTAATATTGTTTATAATGTTTAGTGATACAACTTAATTTTTAGCTAGTTATAGTTTACCCATTTCAGACCTTTATGGTAGTACAAGAGTTATCAGTTATTGGGACTGGGTTATGTACCGCTACATAAAGCCCCCCCCCACTAGAACAAATTTATTTTTGTTTTACTGGTTTACTAAAATAAATTGTTGATTGTTTCAATTCTCCTAATATTCCTGGTTTTATTCTTCATAATATCTTCCTTCATTTCAAACTGGTTATACACTGACTGGTGGTAATGGCTGTTTTCTTACTCAACTCTCTCTCTCTCTTGGAGGCAAATTCATTAATGATTTATTTCTCTGGGTAGTAGTACTTCCACATTTTTCTTGATAAGGACTGGTCACACTAATCATATTAAACTTGTTTTAACACTCATTTCTATTTACTTCTATAAATTCGCTGTATCAATTAAGCTTCGGTCTGCTATCTTCCTTCCATTTTCTTCATCTATACTTCTGGAATCTAATATCAATCTATACAGCTATTTTATCATTATCCCTAAAATACTCAATTCCCCTAACATTTTTCCCTATCCTGTGCGGTGGTACCAGTCGGGTGGCCACTTTTGGGTCCATAACTCCGCTGTCCATCCTTACACCTTCTGAGACCAGGGGAACCTCATCCCTGCTCAGGAAAATTATTGCCGGAACATTTCTACGGTCAATACATTAAAATAAAAAGATTATAAGTAGTAGTCAATTAGCGACTAGTATTAAACACTTTTGGGATTCTTCATACTGTAGCTGTTTGTATTTATTTATATATTTCTTCTTCTTCTTGATTCCTTCTTCTTTTCCATTAACTAATAGCATATAACATTATTGATAGGCAGTATTTTAAAATCCTTTTAACTTCCCTTCTTGTGACAGATGTTCTTTGTATCATTTCTTCCTATATCATTTTCAACTCCAAAAAATTCTAAATCGTAGTTGTATTAATCATTATCATTCTTTAGCTTCATTGTAGTTATTAAATTATTCGTTATTCTTCTTATTTTACCTTCTTATCTTAGCACATTACCATTAATTGTTTTTATTCATTTAATTTTCAATCAGTTCTTTATAAATATTATTTAATCATCTGTTCTCTTTTTCTTGGTGGTTTGTTGTTTGTTAAATCAAATTGTTGCAAAATATATTAAGTAAGTTGTACTTACATACTTTTTGAATTGTGTGTTTTTTTTTCTTTCCAATGGGTTGCTGGGTCGGTTTTCAGAAAATCAGTTCCCTTTTTTTTCTGGTTGGTTATTGTTTAGTTTAACCATGGTCCATTAATTCAGGTACTCCCTTTACTCGGATTACTGGGGTATTCATAATGATTTTGGTATTTGTTAAATACCTCTCTTTCACCTGGCATCGTAACTCAGCTGATACAAAGTCTTCATTGAAGTCACGGTTTTCCGTCATTGTTAGTTCTTTTTTAACTAACAGGTATTGCACCTCCTCTGACATAACATATTTACTCATTTTTAATATCATTCCATTCCCGTTTTCCTCTGGATTATTTACCAAATTTTTTAATGATATATTCCGTCTTGATGATATGACTGATATCTTCTGATGCACTTCAATCGTCGACATTTTTAACTGATATTTAAATTTATTCAAGTGTTTTGTTATTATACTATGGTGGTTTACCTTTGATATTTTTATTGAGTTTTGTCTACAATTTCTAACTTTATATAACTCCCTTGGTTTATTAATAGGAGGGTTAAATATATTAATTAATCCGCCCTTCCTCATCTCCATATCTTCTTTTGTATTGACTATTTTCTTTCTCCATATTTTCCTTATTTTCTTGATATTCTCTTCCATGTTCGTACTTATTTTAAAACCTTCAGAAGTGCTGTCTAACGTTTCATCCAAATTATTAAAACCACTGTCCATTTGCTTATTCGTCTCCTCCTTGTATGTATCTGCTTTTTGGATAAGCGTATTAACATTTTCAAACTTCTCTCCGAAAGTTTTCCATATCTCCTTATTGAACTTCTCCATCTTACTCTCAAATTGTTTTAAATTCTCATTATTCTCTTCAAATTTTGCATTCATCTCTTCTCTTTGTCCTTCAACAGTTTCTTTCAGTTCATGGTATTGTTCATTCATGGTTTGTTTGATATTTCCATGAATGGTCTCTATTTTTTCATTTAGTTGTTTGACTAAACTTTCCTGAATGCTATCTATTTTCTCATTGGTCTGTCTATTTTGTTCCTCCTGTTTCTTAAAATTCTCCTTATTTTCCTCCTTGGTTTGCTTTGAGTTTTCCTCCTGTCTCCTAAAATTTTCATCTATTTTGTCAAATTTCTCGCTCAAGGTTTCATTTTGTTTCCTTGAGTTTTCATCATTGGTTTGTTTTAAAGATTCCTCCTGTTTTCTAAATTGTTCAGCCATAAATTTCATCATGTCTTGCCAATTAGGTTCTTCTCTGGCTACTGCTTTGTCTGGTTGGTCCCCTTGGGCATCCTCTTCAACTATTTCCTTTTCCGTGTTCATAATTGCTTCAGTTTCTTCTTTATCACTCATTGGTTGTTCCCTTTCATCGTCCGTAACTATTTCTATCTCTCGTTCCTGTCCACCTTCTTCCTTCTCCTTTTCTTCTACCCTCTTCTTCGATCTGCCTCTGGTATTATGCATTTCTTGTTTTCTCATAACTGCCGACAATAATTAGGTTTTTTCGTATATTAATTTATTAAATATATCAAAATTCTTTTCTAATTACAGCCCTTTTACGTTGAGCGCCAATTTTGTAACGTGGCGGTTATTTAGCGAAACGTCCGTCTTATTCAAGCCCCACTGATGGGTTCGCCAATTCTGTAACGTACCTGCCTTTAGAGGTACTTTCCACGGAGTCTTTGTATGTGGCCTATTGAGTGCTCGTCTTATTTAATTAAGACGCACTGTTGTAAGCGCCAATTCTGTAGCGTACCGCCTTTTTTGTGTGTGTGTGACGTCCGTCTTTTTTACAGTCTCAGATCGGTCAGAACACCTCTTAGCAGTCGCCACTTATGAATTATAAAGACTGAGGTTTAAATAAAGTTGGTGGTAATGTTACCCAAACAAAGCAGAAATCGAGTGTGTGTGATTTGGGTTAAGTAGGGAAGTTGTTTAGCCTTCTTTTGAAGAGAGAGCAAGTACCGTTTGTTTACCCTCGGATTAGACGATTTCTAAATTTTTCAAATATTTGCCGTGAACCGAATCAGCTGATTTTGACATTAGTCTCCAAATATAGGTTAATCAGACGACACTGTGGCAGAATACGACCTGGTGGATTGTCCTCTTCTTATTTATTCTGAAATCGACTACAACTACCCACTACAATAAAGGAAACACATTTTATTATTCAATATCATTTCTCAATAATATTTATTGATAATATTATTGGTTTTTCTCTTCCGCCAAAATACAAATATTACAATCGATATTTTCATTAACTAGTACATGATATCGACTTCATTGAGTAAACATGGAATTGTCAAAAAAATATGGTTTTGACCAATTTTATCTTTTATTTAAACATCAATCAACATATAATTCTTTTATTTATTTCCCCAGGGTTAAGGGTAAGTTCTTTTTGTTATGAGATGGTTAGAAATGGATAATTATACTACGCTTTACAAATATAGAAAAACTTCGAAAATTTGTTTATTCTCTGAGTACGTAGTTCCGGCTTTGTCCGTAAGAGAGCAGATTGTTTTATTTTTATTAAAACATGTGATTACACTTGGAAAGTTTTGTACTGAACGACAATTTGATTTGAGTTTTCTTTGTTAAATATTAAAAGAACTGTTTATATTACCTCTCTTCTCGAAGTTCTTACTTGTGTGAAGCTGTTTCTCAGGTGGCGTTCTTAGTTGTTAGTAATTTCATAACCGTCTGTCAAATACTATCTCGTCAAAACTCAGAACTCGGCTAGGCTATGCCTGATCGTCCAAAATGGTTTTTTCACTTTCATTATGGAGTATAGCGAGTTAACTTTAATAATTAAGGTAGTAGTACATAATGTTTATACTGTTATTTAAATTTTGTAACAATTTTGTGCTGTTCAAAAGATTTCTAAAGGATATTTTAATAAAATTTTTGTCTCATCATTTTGTCAACCGGACAGGTTTCAATTTCAAATTCGATTAAACAATACTTGTTATTTCGTTACTCTTAGTAACCCATAATTTTTTATATACCTTTTTATTGGTTCTGCTATTTACTTTTTAGTATATAGGCGGTTTGTAATTATTATAAATTTATTTTTGATTTACAGAAAAATAATTCTTTTTCATGTTGGTTTCTTTCCCCATTTGATTTACATAATAGGTTTCTGTTTATTTTCTTATAACTTTGGATATAAGTCTTTAATATTATTATTAACTTTACATGAATTTATATATTATTTATTAATCTCTTATAGTATTCCTACACTGCACTACTTCCTTCTGCCATTTTCCTCATACAGTATTATTTTAATTTATATTACCATCTGATATTTAAATCTTTTGTTTTTAAAAAACCCTGGGTTATCTTATACAATAACACAATTATTTTATAAAAATATAAAATTAACATAGGTATTAAATTTTGTTGCCTACACAATATAAATACTACAATAACTAAACAAAATACATAATTAGTTAGTAGCATCATAGTCTACTATTATAGTTGATAATTCTCACATATACAGCACAATTCTGTAAGAAGTTCCCTTCACCTTCACTTATTACCTCATTGGGTACACTATAACTCACTTGTCACTGTATATCACTTTAATATTGTTTATAATGTTTACTGATACAACTTAATTTTTAGCTAGTTATAGTTTACCCATTTCAGACCTTTATGGTAGTACAAGAGTTATCAGTTATTGGGACTGGGTTATGTACCGTTACATAAAGCCCCCCCCCCACTAGAACAAATTTATTTTTGTTTTACTGGTTTACTAAAATAAATTGTTGATTGTTTCAATTCTCCTAATATTCCTGGTTTTATTCTTCATAATATCTTCCTTCATTTCAAACTGGTTATACACTGACTGGTGGTAATGGCTGTTTTCTTACTCAACTCTCTCTCTCTCTTGGAGGCAAATTCATTAATGATTTATTTCTCTGGGTAGTAGTACTTCCACATTTTTCTTGATAAGGACTGGTCACACTAATCATATTAAACTTGTTTTAACACTCATTTCTATTTACTTCTATAAATTCGCTGTATCAATTAAGCTTCGGTCTGCTATCTTCCTTCCATTTTCTTCATCTATACTTCTGGAATCTAATATCAATCTATACAGCTATTTTATCATTATTCCTAAAATACTCAATTCCCCTAACATTTTTCCCTATCCTGTGCGGTGGTACCAGTCGGGTGGCCACTTTTGGGTCCATAACTCCGCTGTCCATCCTTACACCTTCTGAGACCAGGGGAACCTCATCCCTGCTCAGGAAAATTATTGCCGGAACATTTCTACGGTCAATACATTAAAATAAAAAGATTATAAGTAGTAGTCAATTAGCGACTAGTATTAAACACTTTTGGGATTCTTCATACTGTAGCTGTTTGTATTTATTTATATATTTCTTCTTCTTCTTGATTCCTTCTTCTTTTCCATTAACTAATAGCATATAACATTATTGATAGGCAGTATTTTAAAATCCTTTTAACTTCCCTTCTTGTGACAGATGTTCTTTGTATCATTTCTTCCTATATCATTTTCAACTCCAAAAAATTCTAAATCGTAGTTGTATTAATCATTATCATTCTTTAGCTTCATTGTAGTTATTAAATTATTCGTTATTCTTCTTATTTTACCTTCTTATCTTAGCACATTACCATTAATTGTTTTTATTCATTTAATTTTCAATCAGTTCTTTATAAATATTATTTAATCATCTGTTCTCTTTTTCTTGGTGGTTTGTTGTTTGTTAAATCAAATTGTTGCAAAATATATTAAGTAAGTTGTACTTACATACTTTTTGAATTTTGTGTTTTTTTTCTTTCCAATGGGTTGCTGGGTCGGTTTTCAGAAAATCAGTCCCCTTTTTTTTTCTGGTTGGTTATTGTTTAGTTTAACCATGGTCCATTAATTCAGGTACTCCCTTTACTCGGATTACTGGGGTATTCATAATGATTTTGGTATTTGTTAAATACCTCTCTTTCACCTGGCATCGTAACTCAGCTGATACAAAGTCTTCATTGAAGTCACGGTTTTCCGTCATTGTTAGTTCTTTTTTAACTAACAGGTATTGCACCTCCTCTGACATAACATATTTACTCATTTTTAATATCATTCCATTCCCGTTTTCCTCTGGATTATTTACCAAATTTTTTAATGATATATTCCGTCTTGATGATATGACTGATATCTTCTGATGCACTTCAATCGTCGACATTTTTAACTGATATTTAAATTTATTCAAGTGTTTTGTTATTATACTATGGTGGTTTACCTTTGATATTTTTATTGAGTTTTGTCTACAATTTCTAACTTTATATAACTCCCTTGGTTTATTAATAGGAGGGTTAAATATATTAATTAATCCGCCCTTCCTCATCTCCATTTCTTCTTTTGTATTGACTATTTTCTTTCTCCATATTTTCCTTATTTTCTTGATATTCTCTTCCATGTTCGTACTTATTTTAAAACCTTCAGAAGTGCTGTCTAACGTTTCATCCAAATTATTAAAACCACTGTCCATTTGCTTATTCGTCTCCTCCTTGTATGTATCTGCTTTTTGGATAAGCGTATTAACATTTTCAAACTTCTCTCCGAAAGTTTTCCATATCTCCTTATTGAACTTCTCCATCTTACTCTCAAATTGTTTTAAATTCTCATTATTCTCTTCAAATTTTGCATTCATCTCTTCTCTTTGTCCTTCAACAGTTTCTTTCAGTTCATGGTATTGTTCATTCATGGTTTGTTTGATATTTCCATGAATGGTCTCTATTTTTTCATTTAGTTGTTTGACTAAACTTTCCTGAATGCTACCTATTTTCTCATTGGTCTGTCTATTTTGTTCCTCCTGTTTCTTAAAATTCTCCTTATTTTCCTCCTTGGTTTGCTTTGAGTTTTCCTCCTGTCTCCTAAAATTTTCATCTATTTTGTCAAATTTCTCGCTCAATGTTTCATTTTGTTTCCTTGAGTTTTCATCATTGGTTTGTTTTAAAGATTCCTCCTGTTTTCTAAATTGTTCAGCCATAAATTTCATCATGTCTTGCCAATTAGGTTCTTCTCTGACTACTGCTTTGTCTGGTTGGTCCCCTTGGGCATCCTCTTCAACTATTTCCTTTTCCGTGTTCATAATTGCTTCAGTTTCTTCTTTATCACTCATTGGTTGTTCCCTTTCATCGTCCGTAACTATTTCTATCTCTCGTTCCTGTCCACCTTCTTCCTTCTCCTTTTCTTCTACCCTCTTCTTCGATCTGCCTCTGGTATTATGCATTTCTTGTTTTCTCATAACTGCCGACAATAATTAGGTTTTTTCGTATATTAATTTATTAAATATATCAAAATTCTTTTCTAATTACAGCCCTTTCACGTTGAGCGCCAATTTTGTAACGTGGCGGTTATTTAGCGAAACGTCCGTCTTATTCAAGCCCCACTGATGGGTTCGCCAATTCTGTAACGTACCTGCCTTTAGAGGTACTTTCCACGGAGTCTTTGTATGTGGCCTATTGAGTGCTCGTCTTATTTAATTAAGACGCACTGTTGTAAGCGCCAATTCTGTAACGTACCGCCTTTTTTGTGTGTGTGTGACGTCCGTCTTTTTTACAGTCTCAGATCGGTCAGAACACCTCTTAGCAGTCGCCACTTATGAATTACAAAGACTGAGGTTTAAATAAAGTTGGTGGTAATGTTACCCAAACAAAGCAGAAATCGAGTGTGTGTGATTTGGGTTAAGTAGGGAAGTTGTTTAGCCTTCTTTTGAAGAGAGAGGAAGTACCGTTTGTTTACCCTCGGATTAGACGATTTCTAAATTTTTCAAATATTTGCCGTGAACCGAATCAGCTGATTTTGACATTAGTCTCCAAATATAGGTTAATCAGACGACACTGTGGCAGAATACGACCTGGTGGATTGTCCTCTTCTTATTTATTCTGAAATCGACTACAACTACCCACTACAATAAAGGAAACACATTTTATTATTCAATATCATTTCTCAATAATATTTATTGATAATATTATCGGTTTTTCTCTTCCGCCAAAATACAAATATTACAATCGATATTTTCATTAACTAGTACATGATATCGACTTCATTGAGTAAACATGGAATTGTCAAAAAAATATGGTTTTGACCAATTTTATCTTTTATTTAAACATCAATCAACATATAATTCTTTTATTTATTTCCCCAGGGTTAAGGGTAAGTTCTTTTTGTTATGAGACGGTCAGAAATGGATAATTATACTACGCTTTACAAATATAGAAAAACTTCAAAAATTTGTTTATTCTCTGAGTACGTAGTTCCGGCTTTGTCCGTAAGAGAGCAGATTGTTTTATTTTTATTAAAACATGTGATTACACTTGGAAAGTTTTGTACTGAACGACAATTTGATTTGAGTTTTCTTTGTTAAATATTAAAAGAACTGTTTATATTACCTCTCTTCTCGAAGTTCTTACTTGTGTGAAGCTGTTTCTCAGGTGGTGTTCTTAGTTGTTAGTAATTTCATAACCGTCTGTCAAATACTATCTCGTCAAAACTCAGAACTCGGCTAGGCTATGCCTGATCGTCCAAAATGGTTTTTTCACTTTCATTATGGAGTATAGCGAGTTAACTTTAATAATTAAGGTAGTAGTACATAATGTTTATACTGTTATTTAAATTTTGTAACAATTTTGTGCTGTTCAAAAGATTTCTAAAGGATATTTTAATAAAATTTTTGTCTCATCATTTTGTCAACCAGACAGGTTTCAATTTCAAATTCGATTAAACAATACTTGTTATTTCGTTACTCTTAGTAACCCATAATTTTTTATATACCTTTTTATTGGTTCTGCTATTTACTTTTTAGTATATAGGCGGTTTGTAATTATTATAAATTTATTTTTGATTTACAGAAAAATAATTCTTTTTCATGTTGGTTTCTTTCCCCATTTGATTTACATAATAGGTTTCTGTTTATTTTCTTATAACTTTTGGATATAAGTCTTTAATATTATTATTAACTTTACATGAATTTATATATTATTTATTAATCTCTTATAGTATTCCTACACTGCACTACTTCCTTCTGCCATTTTCCTCATACAGTATTATTTTAATTTATATTATCATCTGATATTTAAATCTTTTGTTTTTAAAAAACCCTGGGTTATCTTATACAATAACACAATTATTTTATAAAAATATAAAATTAACATAGGTATTAAATTTTGTTGCCTACACAATATAAATACTACAATAACTAAACAAAATACATAATTAGTTAGTAGCATCATAGTCTACTATTATAGTTGATAATTCTCACATATACAGCACAATTCTGTAAGAAGTTCCCTTCACCTTCACTTATTACCTCATTGGGTACACTATAACTCACTTGTCACTGTATATCACTTTAATATTGTTTATAATGTTTAGTGATACAACTTAATTTTTAGCTAGTTATAGTTTACCCATTTCAGACCTTTATGGTAGTACAAGAGTTATCAGTTATTGGGACTGGGTTATGTACCGTTACATAAAGCCCCCCCCCCACTAGAACAAATTTATTTTTGTTTTACTGGTTTACTAAAATAAATTGTTGATTGTTTCAATTCTCCTAATATTCCTGGTTTTATTCTTCATAATATCTTCCTTCATTTCAAACTGGTTATACACTGACTGGTGGTAATGGCTGTTTTCTTACTCAACTCTCTCTCTCTCTTGGAGGCAAATTCATTAATGATTTATTTCTCTGGGTAGTAGTACTTCCACATTTTTCTTGATAAGGACTGGTCACACTAATCATATTAAACTTGTTTTAACACTCATTTCTATTTACTTCTATAAATTCGCTGTATCAATTAAGCTTCGGTCTGCTATCTTCCTTCCATTTTCTTCATCTATACTTCTGGAATCTAATATCAATCTGTACAGCTATTTTATCATTATCCCTAAAATACTCAATTCCCCTAACATTTTTCCCTATCCTGTGCGGTGGTACCAGTCGGGTGGCCACTTTTGGGTCCATAACTCCGCTGTCCATCCTTACACCTTCTGAGACCAGGGGAACCTCATCCCTGCTCAGGAAAATTATTGCCGGAACATTTCTACGGTCAATACATTAAAATAAAAAGATTATAAGTAGTAGTCAATTAGCGACTAGTATTAAACACTTTTGGGATTCTTCATACTGTAGCTGTTTGTATTTATTTATATATTTCTTCTTCTTCTTGATTCCTTCTTCTTTTCCATTAACTAATAGCATATAACATTATTGATAGGCAGTATTTTAAAATCCTTTTAACTTCCCTTCTTGTGACAGATGTTCTTTGTATCATTTCTTCCTATATCATTTTCAACTCCAAAAAATTCTAAATCGTAGTTGTATTAATCATTATCATTCTTTAGCTTCATTGTAGTTATTAAATTATTCGTTATTCTTCTTATTTTACCTTCTTATCTTAGCACATTACCATTAATTGTTTTTATTCATTTAATTTTCAATCAGTTCTTTATAAATATTATTTAATCATCTGTTCTCTTTTTCTTGGTGGTTTGTTGTTTGTTAAATCAAATTGTTGCAAAATATATTAAGTAAGTTGTACTTACATACTTTTTGAATTGTGTGTTTTTTTTTCTTTCCAATGGGTTGCTGGGTCGGTTTTCAGAAAATCAGTCCCCTTTTTTTTCTGGTTGGTTATTGTTTAGTTTAACCATGGTCCATTAATTCAGGTACTCCCTTTACTCGGATTACTGGGGTATTCATAATGATTTTGGTATTTGTTAAATACCTCTCTTTCACCTGGCATCGTAACTCAGCTGATACAAAGTCTTCATTGAAGTCACGGTTTTCCGTCATTGTTAGTTCTTTTTTAACTAACAGGTATTGCACCTCCTCTGACATAACATATTTACTCATTTTTAATATCATTCCATTCCCGTTTTCCTCTGGATTATTTACCAAATTTTTTAATGATATATTCCGTCTTGATGATATGACTGATATCTTCTGATGCACTTCAATCGTCGACATTTTTAACTGATATTTAAATTTATTCAAGTGTTTTGTTATTATACTATGGTGGTTTACCTTTGATATTTTTATTGAGTTTTGTCTACAATTTCTAACTTTATATAACTCCCTTGGTTTATTAATAGGAGGGTTAAATATATTAATTAATCCGCCCTTCCTCATCTCCATTTCTTCTTTTGTATTGACTATTTTCTTTCTCCATATTTTCCTTATTTTCTTGATATTCTCTTCCATGTTCGTACTTATTTTAAAACCTTCAGAAGTGCTGTCTAACGTTTCATCCAAATTATTAAAACCACTGTCCATTTGCTTATTCGTCTCCTCCTTGTATGTATCTGCTTTTTGGATAAGCGTATTAACATTTTCAAACTTCTCTCCGAAAGTTTTCCATATCTCCTTATTGAACTTCTCCATCTTACTCTCAAATTGTTTTAAATTCTCATTATTCTCTTCAAATTTTGCATTCATCTCTTCTCTTTGTCCTTCAACAGTTTCTTTCAGTTCATGGTATTGTTCATTCATGGTTTGTTTGATATTTCCATGAATGGTCTCTATTTTTTCATTTAGTTGTTTGACTAAACTTTCCTGAATGCTATCTATTTTCTCATTGGTCTGTCTATTTTGTTCCTCCTGTTTCTTAAAATTCTCCTTATTTTCCTCCTTGGTTTGCTTTGAGTTTTCCTCCTGTCTCCTAAAATTTTCATCTATTTTGTCAAATTTCTCGCTCAAGGTTTCATTTTGTTTCCTTGAGTTTTCATCATTGGTTTGTTTTAAAGATTCCTCCTGTTTTCTAAATTGTTCAGCCATAAATTTCATCATGTCTTGCCAATTAGGTTCTTCTCTGGCTACTGCTTTGTCTGGTCGGTCCCCTTGGGCATCCTCTTCAACTATTTCCTTTTCCGTGTTCATAATTGCTTCAGTTTCTTCTTTATCACTCATTGGTTGTTCCCTTTCATCGTCCGTAACTATTTCTATCTCTCGTTCCTGTCCACCTTCTTCCTTCTCCTTTTCTTCTACCCTCTTCTTCGATCTGCCTCTGGTATTATGCATTTCTTGTTTTCTCATAACTGCCGACAATAATTAGGTTTTTTCGTATATTAATTTATTAAATATATCAAAATTCTTTTCTAATTACAGCCCTTTTACGTTGAGCGCCAATTTTGTAACGTGGCGGTTATTTAGCGAAACGTCCGTCTTATTCAAGCCCCACTGATGGGTTCGCCAATTCTGTAACGTACCTGCCTTTAGAGGTACTTTCCACGGAGTCTTTGTATGTGGCCTATTGAGTGCTCGTCTTATTTAATTAAGACGCACTGTTGTAAGCGCCAATTCTGTAACGTACCGCCTTTTTTGTGTGTGTGTGACGTCCGTCTTTTTTACAGTCTCAGATCGGTCAGAACACCTCTTAGCAGTCGCCACTTATGAATTATAAAGACTGAGGTTTAAATAAAGTTGGTGGTAATGTTACCCAAACAAAGCAGAAATCGAGTGTGTGTGATTTGGGTTAAGTAGGGAAGTTGTTTAGCCTTCTTTTGAAGAGAGAGCAAGTACCGTTTGTTTACCCTCGGATTAGACGATTTCTAAATTTTTCAAATATTTGCCGTGAACCGAATCAGCTGATTTTGACATTAGTCTCCAAATATAGGTTAATCAGACGACACTGTGGCAGAATACGACCTGGTGGATTGTCCTCTTCTTATTTATTCTGAAATCGACTACAACTACCCACTACAATAAAGGAAACACATTTTATTATTCAATATCATTTCTCAATAATATTTATTGATAATATTATCGGTTTTTCTCTTCCGCCAAAATACAAATATTACAATCGATATTTTCATTAACTAGTACATGATATCGACTTCATTGAGTAAACATGGAATTGTCAAAAAAATATGGTTTTGACCAATTTTATCTTTTATTTAAACATCAATCAACATATAATTCTTTTATTTATTTCCCCAGGGTTAAGGGTAAGTTCTTTTTGTTATGAGATGGTCAGAAATGGATAATTATACTACGCTTTACAAATATAGAAAAACTTCGAAAATTTGTTTATTCTCTGAGTACGTAGTTCCGGCTTTGTCCGTAAGAGAGCAGATTGTTTTATTTTTATTAAAACATGTGATTACACTTGGAAAGTTTTGTACTGAACGACAATTTGATTTGAGTTTTCTTTGTTAAATATTAAAAGAACTGTTTATATTACCTCTCTTCTCGAAGTTCTTACTTGTGTGAAGCTGTTTCTCAGGTGGTGTTCTTAGTTGTTAGTAATTTCATAACCGTCTGTCAAATACTATCTCGTCAAAACTCAGAACTCGGCTAGGCTATGCCTGATCGTCCAAAATGGTTTTTTCACTTTCATTATGGAGTATAGCGAGTTAACTTTAATAATTAAGGTAGTAGTACATAATGTTTATACTGTTATTTAAATTTTGTAACAATTTTGTGCTGTTCAAAAGATTTCTAAAGGATATTTTAATAAAATTTTTGTCTCATCATTTTGTCAACCAGACAGGTTTCAATTTCAAATTCGATTAAACAATACTTGTTATTTCGTTACTCTTAGTAACCCATAATTTTTTATATACCTTTTTATTGGTTCTGCTATTTACTTTTTAGTATATAGGCGGTTTGTAATTATTATAAATTTATTTTTGATTTACAGAAAAATAATTCTTTTTCATGTTGGTTTCTTTCCCCATTTGATTTACATAATAGGTTTCTGTTTATTTTCTTATAACTTTTGGATATAAGTCTTTAATATTATTATTAACTTTACATGAATTTATATATTATTTATTAATCTCTTATAGTATTCCTACACTGCACTACTTCCTTCTGCCATTTTCCTCATACAGTATTATTTTAATTTATATTATCATCTGATATTTAAATCTTTTGTTTTTAAAAAACCCTGGGTTATCTTATACAATAACACAATTATTTTATAAAAATATAAAATTAACATAGGTATTAAATTTTGTTGCCTACACAATATAAATACTACAATAACTAAACAAAATACATAATTAGTTAGTAGCATCATAGTCTACTATTATAGTTGATAATTCTCACATATACAGCACAATTCTGTAAGAAGTTCCCTTCACCTTCACTTATTACCTCATTGGGTACACTATAACTCACTTGTCACTGTATATCACTTTAATATTGTTTATAATGTTTAGTGATACAACTTAATTTTTAGCTAGTTATAGTTTACCCATTTCAGACCTTTATGGTAGTACAAGAGTTATCAGTTATTGGGACTGGGTTATGTACCGTTACATAAAGCCCCCCCCCCACTAGAACAAATTTATTTTTGTTTTACTGGTTTACTAAAATAAATTGTTGATTGTTTCAATTCTCCTAATATTCCTGGTTTTATTCTTCATAATATCTTCCTTCATTTCAAACTGGTTATACACTGACTGGTGGTAATGGCTGTTTTCTTACTCAACTCTCTCTCTCTCTTGGAGGCAAATTCATTAATGATTTATTTCTCTGGGTAGTAGTACTTCCACATTTTTCTTGATAAGGACTGGTCACACTAATCATATTAAACTTGTTTTAACACTCATTTCTATTTACTTCTATAAATTCGCTGTATCAATTAAGCTTCGGTCTGCTATCTTCCTTCCATTTTCTTCATCTATACTTCTGGAATCTAATATCAATCTGTACAGCTATTTTATCATTATCCCTAAAATACTCAATTCCCCTAACATTTTTCCCTATCCTGTGCGGTGGTACCAGTCGGGTGGCCACTTTTGGGTCCATAACTCCGCTGTCCATCCTTACACCTTCTGAGACCAGGGGAACCTCATCCCTGCTCAGGAAAATTATTGCCGGAACATTTCTACGGTCAATACATTAAAATAAAAAGATTATAAGTAGTAGTCAATTAGCGACTAGTATTAAACACTTTTGGGATTCTTCATACTGTAGCTGTTTGTATTTATTTATATATTTCTTCTTCTTCTTGATTCCTTCTTCTTTTCCATTAACTAATAGCATATAACATTATTGATAGGCAGTATTTTAAAATCCTTTTAACTTCCCTTCTTGTGACAGATGTTCTTTGTATCATTTCTTCCTATATCATTTTCAACTCCAAAAAATTCTAAATCGTAGTTGTATTAATCATTATCATTCTTTAGCTTCATTGTAGTTATTAAATTATTCGTTATTCTTCTTATTTTACCTTCTTATCTTAGCACATTACCATTAATTGTTTTTATTCATTTAATTTTCAATCAGTTCTTTATAAATATTATTTAATCATCTGTTCTCTTTTTCTTGGTGGTTTGTTGTTTGTTAAATCAAATTGTTGCAAAATATATTAAGTAAGTTGTACTTACATACTTTTTGAATTGTGTGTTTTTTTTTCTTTCCAATGGGTTGCTGGGTCGGTTTTCAGAAAATCAGTCCCCTTTTTTTTCTGGTTGGTTATTGTTTAGTTTAACCATGGTCCATTAATTCAGGTACTCCCTTTACTCGGATTACTGGGGTATTCATAATGATTTTGGTATTTGTTAAATACCTCTCTTTCACCTGGCATCGTAACTCAGCTGATACAAAGTCTTCATTGAAGTCACGGTTTTCCGTCATTGTTAGTTCTTTTTTAACTAACAGGTATTGCACCTCCTCTGACATAACATATTTACTCATTTTTAATATCATTCCATTCCCGTTTTCCTCTGGATTATTTACCAAATTTTTTAATGATATATTCCGTCTTGATGATATGACTGATATCTTCTGATGCACTTCAATCGTCGACATTTTTAACTGATATTTAAATTTATTCAAGTGTTTTGTTATTATACTATGGTGGTTTACCTTTGATATTTTTATTGAGTTTTGTCTACAATTTCTAACTTTATATAACTCCCTTGGTTTATTAATAGGAGGGTTAAATATATTAATTAATCCGCCCTTCCTCATCTCCATTTCTTCTTTTGTATTGACTATTTTCTTTCTCCATATTTTCCTTATTTTCTTGATATTCTCTTCCATGTTCGTACTTATTTTAAAACCTTCAGAAGTGCTGTCTAACGTTTCATCCAAATTATTAAAACCACTGTCCATTTGCTTATTCGTCTCCTCCTTGTATGTATCTGCTTTTTGGATAAGCGTATTAACATTTTCAAACTTCTCTCCGAAAGTTTTCCATATCTCCTTATTGAACTTCTCCATCTTACTCTCAAATTGTTTTAAATTCTCATTATTCTCTTCAAATTTTGCATTCATCTCTTCTCTTTGTCCTTCAACAGTTTCTTTCAGTTCATGGTATTGTTCATTCATGGTTTGTTTGATATTTCCATGAATGGTCTCTATTTTTTCATTTAGTTGTTTGACTAAACTTTCCTGAATGCTATCTATTTTCTCATTGGTCTGTCTATTTTGTTCCTCCTGTTTCTTAAAATTCTCCTTATTTTCCTCCTTGGTTTGCTTTGAGTTTTCCTCCTGTCTCCTAAAATTTTCATCTATTTTGTCAAATTTCTCGCTCAAGGTTTCATTTTGTTTCCTTGAGTTTTCATCATTGGTTTGTTTTAAAGATTCCTCCTGTTTTCTAAATTGTTCAGCCATAAATTTCATCATGTCTTGCCAATTAGGTTCTTCTCTGGCTACTGCTTTGTCTGGTCGGTCCCCTTGGGCATCCTCTTCAACTATTTCCTTTTCCGTGTTCATAATTGCTTCAGTTTCTTCTTTATCACTCATTGGTTGTTCCCTTTCATCGTCCGTAACTATTTCTATCTCTCGTTCCTGTCCACCTTCTTCCTTCTCCTTTTCTTCTACCCTCTTCTTCGATCTGCCTCTGGTATTATGCATTTCTTGTTTTCTCATAACTGCCGACAATAATTAGGTTTTTTCGTATATTAATTTATTAAATATATCAAAATTCTTTTCTAATTACAGCCCTTTTACGTTGAGCGCCAATTTTGTAACGTGGCGGTTATTTAGCGAAACGTCCGTCTTATTCAAGCCCCACTGATGGGTTCGCCAATTCTGTAACGTACCTGCCTTTAGAGGTACTTTCCACGGAGTCTTTGTATGTGGCCTATTGAGTGCTCGTCTTATTTAATTAAGACGCACTGTTGTAAGCGCCAATTCTGTAACGTACCGCCTTTTTTGTGTGTGTGTGACGTCCGTCTTTTTTACAGTCTCAGATCGGTCAGAACACCTCTTAGCAGTCGCCACTTATGAATTATAAAGACTGAGGTTTAAATAAAGTTGGTGGTAATGTTACCCAAACAAAGCAGAAATCGAGTGTGTGTGATTTGGGTTAAGTAGGGAAGTTGTTTAGCCTTCTTTTGAAGAGAGAGCAAGTACCGTTTGTTTACCCTCGGATTAGACGATTTCTAAATTTTTCAAATATTTGCCGTGAACCGAATCAGCTGATTTTGACATTAGTCTCCAAATATAGGTTAATCAGACGACACTGTGGCAGAATACGACCTGGTGGATTGTCCTCTTCTTATTTATTCTGAAATCGACTACAACTACCCACTACAATAAAGGAAACACATTTTATTATTCAATATCATTTCTCAATAATATTTATTGATAATATTATCGGTTTTTCTCTTCCGCCAAAATACAAATATTACAATCGATATTTTCATTAACTAGTACATGATATCGACTTCATTGAGTAAACATGGAATTGTCAAAAAAATATGGTTTTGACCAATTTTATCTTTTATTTAAACATCAATCAACATATAATTCTTTTATTTATTTCCCCAGGGTTAAGGGTAAGTTCTTTTTGTTATGAGATGGTCAGAAATGGATAATTATACTACGCTTTACAAATATAGAAAAACTTCGAAAATTTGTTTATTCTCTGAGTACGTAGTTCCGGCTTTGTCCGTAAGAGAGCAGATTGTTTTATTTTTATTAAAACATGTGATTACACTTGGAAAGTTTTGTACTGAACGACAATTTGATTTGAGTTTTCTTTGTTAAATATTAAAAGAACTGTTTATATTACCTCTCTTCTCGAAGTTCTTACTTGTGTGAAGCTGTTTCTCAGGTGGCGTTCTTAGTTGTTAGTAATTTCATAACCGTCTGTCAAATACTATCTCGTCAAAACTCAGAACTCGGCTAGGCTATGCCTGATCGTCCAAAATGGTTTTTTCACTTTCATTATGGAGTATAGCGAGTTAACTTTAATAATTAAGGTAGTAGTACATAATGTTTATACTGTTATTTAAATTTTGTAACAATTTTGTGCTGTTCAAAAGATTTCTAAAGGATATTTTAATAAAATTTTTGTCTCATCATTTTGTCAACCGGACAGGTTTCAATTTCAAATTCGATTAAACAATACTTGTTATTTCGTTACTCTTAGTAACCCATAATTTTTTATATACCTTTTTATTGGTTCTGCTATTTACTTTTTAGTATATAGGCGGTTTGTAATTATTATAAATTTATTTTTGATTTACAGAAAAATAATTCTTTTTCATGTTGGTTTCTTTCCCCATTTGATTTACATAATAGGTTTCTGTTTATTTTCTTATAACTTTGGATATAAGTCTTTAATATTATTATTAACTTTACATGAATTTATATATTATTTATTAATCTCTTATAGTATTCCTACACTGCACTACTTCCTTCTGCCATTTTCCTCATACAGTATTATTTTAATTTATATTACCATCTGATATTTAAATCTTTTGTTTTTAAAAAACCCTGGGTTATCTTATACAATAACACAATTATTTTATAAAAATATAAAATTAACATAGGTATTAAATTTTGTTGCCTACACAATATAAATACTACAATAACTAAACAAAATACATAATTAGTTAGTAGCATCATAGTCTACTATTATAGTTGATAATTCTCACATATACAGCACAATTCTGTAAGAAGTTCCCTTCACCTTCACTTATTACCTCATTGGGTACACTATAACTCACTTGTCACTGTATATCACTTTAATATTGTTTATAATGTTTACTGATACAACTTAATTTTTAGCTAGTTATAGTTTACCCATTTCAGACCTTTATGGTAGTACAAGAGTTATCAGTTATTGGGACTGGGTTATGTACCGTTACATAAAGCCCCCCCCCCCACTAGAACAAATTTATTTTTGTTTTACTGGTTTACTAAAATAAATTGTTGATTGTTTCAATTCTCCTAATATTCCTGGTTTTATTCTTCATAATATCTTCCTTCATTTCAAACTGGTTATACACTGACTGGTGGTAATGGCTGTTTTCTTACTCAACTCTCTCTCTCTCTTGGAGGCAAATTCATTAATGATTTATTTCTCTGGGTAGTAGTACTTCCACATTTTTCTTGATAAGGACTGGTCACACTAATCATATTAAACTTGTTTTAACACTCATTTCTATTTACTTCTATAAATTCGCTGTATCAATTAAGCTTCGGTCTGCTATCTTCCTTCCATTTTCTTCATCTATACTTCTGGAATCTAATATCAATCTATACAGCTATTTTATCATTATTCCTAAAATACTCAATTCCCCTAACATTTTTCCCTATCCTGTGCGGTGGTACCAGTCGGGTGGCCACTTTTGGGTCCATAACTCCGCTGTCCATCCTTACACCTTCTGAGACCAGGGGAACCTCATCCCTGCTCAGGAAAATTATTGCCGGAACATTTCTACGGTCAATACATTAAAATAAAAAGATTATAAGTAGTAGTCAATTAGCGACTAGTATTAAACACTTTTGGGATTCTTCATACTGTAGCTGTTTGTATTTATTTATATATTTCTTCTTCTTCTTGATTCCTTCTTCTTTTCCATTAACTAATAGCATATAACATTATTGATAGGCAGTATTTTAAAATCCTTTTAACTTCCCTTCTTGTGACAGATGTTCTTTGTATCATTTCTTCCTATATCATTTTCAACTCCAAAAAATTCTAAATCGTAGTTGTATTAATCATTATCATTCTTTAGCTTCATTGTAGTTATTAAATTATTCGTTATTCTTCTTATTTTACCTTCTTATCTTAGCACATTACCATTAATTGTTTTTATTCATTTAATTTTCAATCAGTTCTTTATAAATATTATTTAATCATCTGTTCTCTTTTTCTTGGTGGTTTGTTGTTTGTTAAATCAAATTGTTGCAAAATATATTAAGTAAGTTGTACTTACATACTTTTTGAATTTTGTGTTTTTTTTCTTTCCAATGGGTTGCTGGGTCGGTTTTCAGAAAATCAGTCCCCTTTTTTTTTCTGGTTGGTTATTGTTTAGTTTAACCATGGTCCATTAATTCAGGTACTCCCTTTACTCGGATTACTGGGGTATTCATAATGATTTTGGTATTTGTTAAATACCTCTCTTTCACCTGGCATCGTAACTCAGCTGATACAAAGTCTTCATTGAAGTCACGGTTTTCCGTCATTGTTAGTTCTTTTTTAACTAACAGGTATTGCACCTCCTCTGACATAACATATTTACTCATTTTTAATATCATTCCATTCCCGTTTTCCTCTGGATTATTTACCAAATTTTTTAATGATATATTCCGTCTTGATGATATGACTGATATCTTCTGATGCACTTCAATCGTCGACATTTTTAACTGATATTTAAATTTATTCAAGTGTTTTGTTATTATACTATGGTGGTTTACCTTTGATATTTTTATTGAGTTTTGTCTACAATTTCTAACTTTATATAACTCCCTTGGTTTATTAATAGGAGGGTTAAATATATTAATTAATCCGCCCTTCCTCATCTCCATTTCTTCTTTTGTATTGACTATTTTCTTTCTCCATATTTTCCTTATTTTCTTGATATTCTCTTCCATGTTCGTACTTATTTTAAAACCTTCAGAAGTGCTGTCTAACGTTTCATCCAAATTATTAAAACCACTGTCCATTTGCTTATTCGTCTCCTCCTTGTATGTATCTGCTTTTTGGATAAGCGTATTAACATTTTCAAACTTCTCTCCGAAAGTTTTCCATATCTCCTTATTGAACTTCTCCATCTTACTCTCAAATTGTTTTAAATTCTCATTATTCTCTTCAAATTTTGCATTCATCTCTTCTCTTTGTCCTTCAACAGTTTCTTTCAGTTCATGGTATTGTTCATTCATGGTTTGTTTGATATTTCCATGAATGGTCTCTATTTTTTCATTTAGTTGTTTGACTAAACTTTCCTGAATGCTATCTATTTTCTCATTGGTCTGTCTATTTTGTTCCTCCTGTTTCTTAAAATTCTCCTTATTTTCCTCCTTGGTTTGCTTTGAGTTTTCCTCCTGTCTCCTAAAATTTTCATCTATTTTGTCAAATTTCTCGCTCAATGTTTCATTTTGTTTCCTTGAGTTTTCATCATTGGTTTGTTTTAAAGATTCCTCCTGTTTTCTAAATTGTTCAGCCATAAATTTCATCATGTCTTGCCAATTAGGTTCTTCTCTGGCTACTGCTTTGTCTGGTTGGTCCCCTTGGGCATCCTCTTCAACTATTTCCTTTTCCGTGTTCATAATTGCTTCAGTTTCTTCTTTATCACTCATTGGTTGTTCCCTTTCATCGTCCGTAACTATTTCTATCTCTCGTTCCTGTCCACCTTCTTCCTTCTCCTTTTCTTCTACCCTCTTCTTCGATCTGCCTCTGGTATTATGCATTTCTTGTTTTCTCATAACTGCCGACAATAATTAGGTTTTTTCGTATATTAATTTATTAAATATATCAAAATTCTTTTCTAATTACAGCCCTTTTACGTTGAGCGCCAATTTTGTAACGTGGCGGTTATTTAGCGAAACGTCCGTCTTATTCAAGCCCCACTGATGGGTTCGCCAATTCTGTAACGTACCTGCCTTTAGAGGTACTTTCCACGGAGTCTTTGTATGTGGCCTATTGAGTGCTCGTCTTATTTAATTAAGACGCACTGTTGTAAGCGCCAATTCTGTAACGTACCGCCTTTTTTGTGTGTGTGTGACGTCCGTCTTTTTTACAGTCTCAGATCGGTCAGAACACCTCTTAGCAGTCGCCACTTATGAATTATAAAGACTGAGGTTTAAATAAAGTTGGTGGTAATGTTACCCAAACAAAGCAGAAATCGAGTGTGTGTGATTTGGGTTAAGTAGGGAAGTTGTTTAGCCTTCTTTTGAAGAGAGAGCAAGTACCGTTTGTTTACCCTCGGATTAGACGATTTCTAAATTTTTCAAATATTTGCCGTGAACCGAATCAGCTGATTTTGACATTAGTCTCCAAATATAGGTTAATCAGACGACACTGTGGCAGAATACGACCTGGTGGATTGTCCTCTTCTTATTTATTCTGAAATCGACTACAACTACCCACTACAATAAAGGAAACACATTTTATTATTCAATATCATTTCTCAATAATATTTATTGATAATATTATCGGTTTTTCTCTTCCGCCAAAATACAAATATTACAATCGATATTTTCATTAACTAGTACATGATATCGACTTCATTGAGTAAACATGGAATTGTCAAAAAAATATGGTTTTGACCAATTTTATCTTTTATTTAAACATCAATCAACATATAATTCTTTTATTTATTTCCCCAGGGTTAAGGGTAAGTTCTTTTTGTTATGAGACGGTCAGAAATGGATAATTATACTACGCTTTACAAATATAGAAAAACTTCAAAAATTTGTTTATTCTCTGAGTACGTAGTTCCGGCTTTGTCCGTAAGAGAGCAGATTGTTTTATTTTTATTAAAACATGTGATTACACTTGGAAAGTTTTGTACTGAACGACAATTTGATTTGAGTTTTCTTTGTTAAATATTAAAAGAACTGTTTATATTACCTCTCTTCTCGAAGTTCTTACTTGTGTGAAGCTGTTTCTCAGGTGGTGTTCTTAGTTGTTAGTAATTTCATAACCGTCTGTCAAATACTATCTCGTCAAAACTCAGAACTCGGCTAGGCTATGCCTGATCGTCCAAAATGGTTTTTTCACTTTCATTATGGAGTATAGCGAGTTAACTTTAATAATTAAGGTAGTAGTACATAATGTTTATACTGTTATTTAAATTTTGTAACAATTTTGTGCTGTTCAAAAGATTTCTAAAGGATATTTTAATAAAATTTTTGTCTCATCATTTTGTCAACCAGACAGGTTTCAATTTCAAATTCGATTAAACAATACTTGTTATTTCGTTACTCTTAGTAACCCATAATTTTTTATATACCTTTTTATTGGTTCTGCTATTTACTTTTTAGTATATAGGCGGTTTGTAATTATTATAAATTTATTTTTGATTTACAGAAAAATAATTCTTTTTCATGTTGGTTTCTTTCCCCATTTGATTTACATAATAGGTTTCTGTTTATTTTCTTATAACTTTGGATATAAGTCTTTAATATTATTATTAACTTTACATGAATTTATATATTATTTATTAATCTCTTATAGTATTCCTACACTGCACTACTTCCTTCTGCCATTTTCCTCATACAGTATTATTTTAATTTATATTATCATCTGATATTTAAATCTTTTGTTTTTAAAAAACCCTGGGTTATCTTATACAATAACACAATTATTTTATAAAAATATAAAATTAACATAGGTATTAAATTTTGTTGCCTACACAATATAAATACTACAATAACTAAACAAAATACATAATTAGTTAGTAGCATCATAGTCTACTATTATAGTTGATAATTCTCACATATACAGCACAATTCTGTAAGAAGTTCCCTTCACCTTCACTTATTACCTCATTGGGTACACTATAACTCACTTGTCACTGTATATCACTTTAATATTGTTTATAATGTTTAGTGATACAACTTAATTTTTAGCTAGTTATAGTTTACCCATTTCAGACCTTTATGGTAGTACAAGAGTTATCAGTTATTGGGACTGGGTTATGTACCGTTACATAAAGCCCCCCCCCCACTAGAACAAATTTATTTTTGTTTTACTGGTTTACTAAAATAAATTGTTGATTGTTTCAATTCTCCTAATATTCCTGGTTTTATTCTTCATAATATCTTCCTTCATTTCAAACTGGTTATACACTGACTGGTGGTAATGGCTGTTTTCTTACTCAACTCTCTCTCTCTCTTGGAGGCAAATTCATTAATGATTTATTTCTCTGGGTAGTAGTACTTCCACATTTTTCTTGATAAGGACTGGTCACACTAATCATATTAAACTTGTTTTAACACTCATTTCTATTTACTTCTATAAATTTGCTGTATCAATTAAGCTTCGGTCTGCTATCTTCCTTCCATTTTCTTCATCTATACTTCTGGAATCTAATATCAATCTATACAGCTATTTTATCATTATCCCTAAAATACTCAATTCCCCTAACATTTTTCCCTATCCTGTGCGGTGGTACCAGTCGGGTGGCCACTTTTGGGTCCATAACTCCGCTGTCCATCCTTACACCTTCTGAGACCAGGGGAACCTCATCCCTGCTCAGGAAAATTATTGCCGGAACATTTCTACGGTCAATACATTAAAATAAAAAGATTATAAGTAGTAGTCAATTAGCGACTAGTATTAAACACTTTTGGGATTCTTCATACTGTAGCTGTTTGTATTTATTTATATATTTCTTCTTCTTCTTGATTCCTTCTTCTTTTCCATTAACTAATAGCATATAACATTATTGATAGGCAGTATTTTAAAATCCTTTTAACTTCCCTTCTTGTGACAGATGTTCTTTGTATCATTTCTTCCTATATCATTTTCAACTCCAAAAAATTCTAAATCGTAGTTGTATTAATCATTATCATTCTTTAGCTTCATTGTAGTTATTAAATTATTCGTTATTCTTCTTATTTTACCTTCTTATCTTAGCACATTACCATTAATTGTTTTTATTCATTTAATTTTCAATCAGTTCTTTATAAATATTATTTAATCATCTGTTCTCTTTTTCTTGGTGGTTTGTTGTTTGTTAAATCAAATTGTTGCAAAATATATTAAGTAAGTTGTACTTACATACTTTTTGAATTTTGTGTTTTTTTTCTTTCCAATGGGTTGCTGGGTCGGTTTTCAGAAAATCAGTCCCCTTTTTTTTTCTGGTTGGTTATTGTTTAGTTTAACCATGGTCCATTAATTCAGGTACTCCCTTTACTCGGATTACTGGGGTATTCATAATGATTTTGGTATTTGTTAAATACCTCTCTTTCACCTGGCATCGTAACTCAGCTGATACAAAGTCTTCATTGAAGTCACGGTTTTCCGTCATTGTTAGTTCTTTTTTAACTAACAGGTATTGCACCTCCTCTGACATAACATATTTACTCATTTTTAATATCATTCCATTCCCGTTTTCCTCTGGATTATTTACCAAATTTTTTAATGATATATTCCGTCTTGATGATATGACTGATATCTTCTGATGCACTTCAATCGTCGACATTTTTAACTGATATTTAAATTTATTCAAGTGTTTTGTTATTATACTATGGTGGTTTACCTTTGATATTTTTATTGAGTTTTGTCTACAATTTCTAACTTTATATAACTCCCTTGGTTTATTAATAGGAGGGTTAAATATATTAATTAATCCGCCCTTCCTCATCTCCATTTCTTCTTTTGTATTGACTATTTTCTTTCTCCATATTTTCCTTATTTTCTTGATATTCTCTTCCATGTTCGTACTTATTTTAAAACCTTCAGAAGTGCTGTCTAACATTTCATCCAAATTATTAAAACCACTGTCCATTTGCTTATTCGTCTCCTCCTTGTATGTATCTGCTTTTTGGATAAGCGTATTAACATTTTCAAACTTCTCTCCGAAAGTTTTCCATATCTCCTTATTGAACTTCTCCATCTTACTCTCAAATTGTTTTAAATTCTCATTATTCTCTTCAAATTTTGCATTCATCTCTTCTCTTTGTCCTTCAACAGTTTCTTTCAGTTCATGGTATTGTTCATTCATGGTTTGTTTGATATTTCCATGAATGGTCTCTATTTTTTCATTTAGTTGTTTGACTAAACTTTCCTGAATGCTATCTATTTTCTCATTGGTCTGTCTATTTTGTTCCTCCTGTTTCTTAAAATTCTCCTTATTTTCCTCCTTGGTTTGCTTTGAGTTTTCCTCCTGTCTCCTAAAATTTTCATCTATTTTGTCAAATTTCTCGCTCAATGTTTCATTTTGTTTCCTTGAGTTTTCATCATTGGTTTGTTTTAAAGATTCCTCCTGTTTTCTAAATTGTTCAGCCATAAATTTCATCATGTCTTGCCAATTAGGTTCTTCTCTGGCTACTGCTTTGTCTGGTTGGTCCCCTTGGGCATCCTCTTCAACTATTTCCTTTTCCGTGTTCATAATTGCTTCAGTTTCTTCTTTATCACTCATTGGTTGTTCCCTTTCATCGTCCGTAACTATTTCTATCTCTCGTTCCTGTCCACCTTCTTCCTTCTCCTTTTCTTCTACCCTCTTCTTCGATCTGCCTCTGGTATTATGCATTTCTTGTTTTCTCATAACTGCCGACAATAATTAGGTTTTTTCGTATATTAATTTATTAAATATATCAAAATTCTTTTCTAATTACAGCCCTTTTACGTTGAGCGCCAATTTTGTAACGTGGCGGTTATTTAGCGAAACGTCCGTCTTATTCAAGCCCCACTGATGGGTTCGCCAATTCTGTAACGTACCTGCCTTTAGAGGTACTTTCCACGGAGTCTTTGTATGTGGCCTATTGAGTGCTCGTCTTATTTAATTAAGACGCACTGTTGTAAGCGCCAATTCTGTAACGTACCGCCTTTTTTGTGTGTGTGTGACGTCCGTCTTTTTTACAGTCTCAGATCAGTCAGAACACCTCTTAGCAGTCGCCACTTATGAATTATAAAGACTGAGGTTTAAATAAAGTTGGTGGTAATGTTACCCAAACAAAGCAGAAATCGAGTGTGTGTGATTTGGGTTAAGTAGGGAAGTTGTTTAGCCTTCTTTTGAAGAGAGAGCAAGTACCGTTTGTTTACCCTCGGATTAGACGATTTCTAAATTTTTCAAATATTTGCCGTGAACCGAATCAGCTGATTTTGACATTAGTCTCCAAATATAGGTTAATCAGACGACACTGTGGCAGAATACGACCTGGTGGATTGTCCTCTTCTTATTTATTCTGAAATCGACTACAACTACCCACTACAATAAAGGAAACACATTTTATTATTCAATATCATTTCTCAATAATATTTATTGATAATATTATCGGTTTTTCTCTTCCGCCAAAATACAAATATTACAATCGATATTTTCATTAACTAGTACATGATATCGACTTCATTGAGTAAACATGGAATTGTCAAAAAAATATGGTTTTGACCAATTTTATCTTTTATTTAAACATCAATCAACATATAATTCTTTTATTTATTTCCCCAGGGTTAAGGGTAAGTTCTTTTTGTTATGAGACGGTCAGAAATGGATAATTATACTACGCTTTACAAATATAGAAAGACTTCAAAAATTTGTTTATTCTCTGAGTACGTAGTTCCGGCTTTGTCCGTAAGAGAGCAGATTGTTTTATTTTTATTAAAACATGTGATTACACTTGGAAAGTTTTGTACTGAACGACAATTTGATTTGAGTTTTCTTTGTTAAATATTAAAAGAACTGTTTATATTACCTCTCTTCTCGAAGTTCTTACTTGTGTGAAGCTGTTTCTCAGGTGGTGTTCTTAGTTGTTAGTAATTTCATAACCGTCTGTCAAATACTATCTCGTCAAAACTCAGAACTCGGCTAGGCTATGCCTGATCGTCCAAAATGGTTTTTTCACTTTCATTATGGAGTATAGCGAGTTAACTTTAATAATTAAGGTAGTAGTACATAATGTTTATACTGTTATTTAAATTTTGTAACAATTTTGTGCTGTTCAAAAGATTTCTAAAGGATATTTTAATAAAATTTTTGTCTCATCATTTTGTCAACCGGACAGGTTTCAATTTCAAATTCGATTAAACAATACTTGTTATTTCGTTACTCTTAGTAACCCATAATTTTTTATATACCTTTTTATTGGTTCTGCTATTTACTTTTTAGTATATAGGCGGTTTGTAATTATTATAAATTTATTTTTGATTTACAGAAAAATAATTCTTTTTCATGTTGGTTTCTTTCCCCATTTGATTTACATAATAGGTTTCTGTTTATTTTCTTATAACTTTGGATATAAGTCTTTAATATTATTATTAACTTTACATGAATTTATATATTATTTATTAATCTCTTATAGTATTCCTACACTGCACTACTTCCTTCTGCCATTTTCCTCATACAGTATTATTTTAATTTATATTATCATCTGATATTTAAATCTTTTGTTTTTAAAAAACCCTGGGTTATCTTATACAATAACACAATTATTTTATAAAAATATAAAATTAACATAGGTATTAAATTTTGTTGCCTACACAATATAAATACTACAATAACTAAACAAAATACATAATTAGTTAGTAGCATCATAGTCTACTATTATAGTTGATAATTCTCACATATACAGCACAATTCTGTAAGAAGTTCCCTTCACCTTCACTTATTACCTCATTGGGTACACTATAACTCACTTGTCACTGTATATCACTTTAATATTGTTTATAATGTTTAGTGATACAACTTAATTTTTAGCTAGTTATAGTTTACCCATTTCAGACCTTTATGGTAGTACAAGAGTTATCAGTTATTGGGACTGGGTTATGTACCGTTACATAAAGCCCCCCCCCCCCACTAGAACAAATTTATTTTTGTTTTACTGGTTTACTAAAATAAATTGTTGATTGTTTCAATTCTCCTAATATTCCTGGTTTTATTCTTCATAATATCTTCCTTCATTTCAAACTGGTTATACACTGACTGGTGGTAATGGCTGTTTTCTTACTCAACTCTCTCTCTCTCTTGGAGGCAAATTCATTAATGATTTATTTCTCTGGGTAGTAGTACTTCCACATTTTTCTTGATAAGGACTGGTCACACTAATCATATTAAACTTGTTTTAACACTCATTTCTATTTACTTCTATAAATTTGCTGTATCAATTAAGCTTCGGTCTGCTATCTTCCTTCCATTTTCTTCATCTATAGTTCTGGAATCTAATATCAATCTATACAGCTATTATATCATTATCCCTAAAATACTCAATTCCCCTAACATTTTTCCCTATCCTGTGCGGTGGTACCAGTCGGGTGGCCACTTTTGGGTCCATAACTCCGCTGTCCATCCTTACACCTTCTGAGACCAGGGGAACCTCATCCCTGCTCAGGAAAATTATTGCCGGAACATTTCTACAGTCAATACATTAAAATAAAAAGATTATAAGTAGTAGTCAATTAGCGACTAGTATTAAACACTTTTGGGATTCTTCATACTGTAGCTGTTTGTATTTATTTATATATTTCTTCTTCTTCTTGATTCCTTCTTCTTTTCCATTAACTAATAGCATATAACATTATTGATAGGCAGTATTTTAAAATCCTTTTAACTTCCCTTCTTGTGACAGATGTTCTTTGTATCATTTCTTCCTATATCATTTTCAACTCCAAAAAATTCTAAATCGTAGTTGTATTAATCATTATCATTCTTTAGCTTCATTGTAGTTATTAAATTATTCGTTATTCTTCTTATTTTACCTTCTTATCTTAGCACATTACCATTAATTGTTTTTATTCATTTAATTTTCAATCAGTTCTTTATAAATATTATTTAATCATCTGTTCTCTTTTTCTTGGTGGTTTGTTGTTTGTTAAATCAAATTGTTGCAAAATATATTAAGTAAGTTGTACTTACATACTTTTTGAATTTTGTGTTTTTTTTCTTTCCAATGGGTTGCTGGGTCGGTTTTCAGAAAATCAGTCCCCTTTTTTTTCTGGTTGGTTATTGTTTAGTTTAACCATGGTCCATTAATTCAGGTACTCCCTTTACTCGGATTACTGGGGTATTCATAATGATTTTGGTATTTGTTAAATACCTCTCTTTCACCTGGCATCGTAACTCAGCTGATACAAAGTCTTCATTGAAGTCACGGTTTTCCGTCATTGTTAGTTCTTTTTTAACTAACAGGTATTGCACCTCCTCTGACATAACATATTTACTCATTTTTAATATCATTCCATTCCCGTTTTCATCTGGATTATTTACCAAATTTTTTAATGATATATTCCGTCTTGATGATATGACTGATATCTTCTGATGCACTTCAATCGTCGACATTTTTAACTGATATTTAAATTTATTCAAGTGTTTTGTTATTATACTATGGCGGTTTACCTTTGATATTTTTATTGAGTTTTGTCTACAATTTCTAACTTTATATAACTCCCTTGGTTTATTAATAGGAGGGTTAAATATATTAATTAATCCGCCCTTCCTCATCTCCATTTCTTCTTTTGTATTGACTATTTTCTTTCTCCATATTTTCCTTATTTTCTTGATATTCTCTTCCATGTTCGTACTTATTTTAAAACCTTCAGAAGTGCTGTCTAACGTTTCATCCAAATTATTAAAACCACTGTCCATTTGCTTATTCGTCTCCTCCTTGTATGTATCTGCTTTTTGGATAAGCGTATTAACATTTTCAAACTTCTCTCCGAAAGTTTTCCATATCTCCTTATTGAACTTCTCCATCTTACTCTCAAATTGTTTTAAATTCTCATTATTCTCTTCAAATTTTGCATTCATCTCTTCTCTTTGTCCTTCAACAGTTTCTTTCAGTTCATGGTATTGTTCATTCATGGTTTGTTTGAT
Source organism: Magicicada septendecula (assembly GCA_034769895.1). Classification (NCBI taxonomy): domain Eukaryota; kingdom Metazoa; phylum Arthropoda; class Insecta; order Hemiptera; family Cicadidae; genus Magicicada; species Magicicada septendecula. Next base: position 173,045,813 of record CM068367.1, on the reverse strand, counting down.
ATTTCCATGAATGGTCTCTATTTTTTCATTTAGTTGTTTGACTAAACTTTCCTGAATGCTATCTATTTTCTCATTGGTCTGTCTATTTTGTTCCTCCTGTTTCTTAAAATTCTCCTTATTTTCCTCCTTGGTTTGCTTTGAGTTTTCCTCCTGTCTCCTAAAATTTTCATCTATTTTGTCAAATTTCTCGCTCAAGGTTTCATTTTGTTTCCTTGAGTTTTCATCATTGGTTTGTTTTAAAGATTCCTCCTGTTTTCTAAATTGTTCAGCCATAAATTTCATCATGTCTTGCCAATTAGGTTCTTCTCTGGCTACTGCTTTGTCTGGTTGGTCCCCTTGGGCATCCTCTTCAACTATTTCCTTTTCCGTGTTCATAATTGCTTCAGTTTCTTCTGTATCACTCATTGGTTGTTCCCTTTCATCGTCCGTAACTATTTCTATCTCTCGTTCCTGTCCACCTTCTTCCTTCTCCTTTTCTTCTACCCTCTTCTTCGATCTGCCTCTGGTATTATGCATTTCTTGTTTTCTCATAACTGCCGACAATAATTAGGTTTTTTCGTATATTAATTTATTAAATATATCAAAATTCTTTTCTAATTACAGCCCTTTTACGTTGAGCGCCAATTTTGTAACGTGGCGGTTATTTAGCGAAACGTCCGTCTTATTCAAGCCCCACTGATGGGTTCGCCAATTCTGTAACGTACCTGCCTTTAGAGGTACTTTCCACGGAGTCTTTGTATGTGGCCTATTGAGTGCTCGTCTTATTTAATTAAGACGCACTGTTGTAAGCGCCAATTCTGTAACGTACCGCCTTTTTTGTGTGTGTGTGACGTCCGTCTTTTTTACAGTCTCAGATCGGTCAGAACACCTCTTAGCAGTCGCCACTTATGAATTATAAAGACTGAGGTTTAAATAAAGTTTGTGGTAATGTTACCCAAACAAAGCAGAAATCGAGTGTGTGTGATTTGGGTTAATTAAGGAAGTTGTTTAGCCTTCTTTTGAAGAGACAGCAAGTACCGTTTGTTTACCCTCGGATTAGACGATTTCTAAATTTTTCAAATATTTGCCGTGAACCGAATCAGCTGATTTTGACATTAGTCTCCAAATATAGGTTAATCAGACGACACTGTGGCAGAATACGACCTGGTGGATTGTCCTCTTCTTATTTATTCTGAAATCGACTACAACTACCCACTACAATAAAGGAAACACATTTTATTATTCAATATCATTTCTCAATAATATTTATTGATAATATTATCGGTTTTTCTCTTCCGCCAAAATACAAATATTACAATCGATATTTTCATTAACTAGTACATGATATCGACTTCATTGAGTAAACATGGAATTGTCAAAAAAATATGGTTTTGACCAATTTTATCTTTTATTTAAACATCAATCAACATATAATTCTTTTATTTATTTCCCCAGGGTTAAGGGTAAGTTCTTTTTGTTATGAGACGGTCAGAAATGGATAATTATACTACGCTTTACAAATATAGAAAGACTTCAAAAATTTGTTTATTCTCTGAGTACGTAGTTCCGGCTTTGTCCGTAAGAGAGCAGATTGTTTTATTTTTATTAAAACATGTGATTACACTTGGAAAGTTTTGTACTGAACGACAATTTGATTTGAGTTTTCTTTGTTAAATATTAAAAGAACTGTTTATATTACCTCTCTTCTCGAAGTTCTTACTTGTGTGAAGCTGTTTCTCAGGTGGTGTTCTTAGTTGTTAGTAATTTCATAACCGTCTGTCAAATACTATCTCGTCAAAACTCAGAACTCGGCTAGGCTATGCCTGATCGTCCAAAATGGTTTTTTCACTTTCATTATGGAGTATAGCGAGTTAACTTTAATAATTAAGGTAGTAGTACATAATGTTTATACTGTTATTTAAATTTTGTAACAATTTTGTGCTGTTCAAAAGATTTCTAAAGGATATTTTAATAAAATTTTTGTCTCATCATTTTGTCAACCGGACAGGTTTCAATTTCAAATTCGATTAAACAATACTTGTTATTTCGTTACTCTTAGTAACCCATAATTTTTTATATACCTTTTTATTGGTTCTGCTATTTACTTTTTAGTATATAGGCGGTTTGTAATTATTATAAATTTATTTTTGATTTACAGAAAAATAATTCTTTTTCATGTTGGTTTCTTTCCCCATTTGATTTACATAATAGGTTTCTGTTTATTTTCTTATAACTTTGGATATAAGTCTTTAATATTATTATTAACTTTACATGAATTTATATATTATTTATTAATCTCTTATAGTATTCCTACACTGCACTACTTCCTTCTGCCATTTTCCTCATACAGTATTATTTTAATTTATATTATCATCTGATATTTAAATCTTTTGTTTTTAAAAAACCCTGGGTTATCTTATACAATAACACAATTATTTTATAAAAATATAAAATTAACATAGGTATTAAATTTTGTTGCCTACACAATATAAATACTACAATAACTAAACAAAATACATAATTAGTTAGTAGCATCATAGTCTACTATTATAGTTGATAATTCTCACATATACAGCACAATTCTGTAAGAAGTTCCCTTCACCTTCACTTATTACCTCATTGGGTACACTATAACTCACTTGTCACTGTATATCACTTTAATATTGTTTATAATGTTTAGTGATACAACTTAATTTTTAGCTAGTTATAGTTTACCCATTTCAGACCTTTATGGTAGTACAAGAGTTATCAGTTATTGGGACTGGGTTATGTACCGTTACATAAAGCCCCCCCCCCACTAGAACAAATTTATTTTTGTTTTACTGGTTTACTAAAATAAATTGTTGATTGTTTCAATTCTCCTAATATTCCTGGTTTTATTCTTCATAATATCTTCCTTCATTTCAAACTGGTTATACACTGACTGGTGGTAATGGCGGTTTTCTTACTCAACTCTCTCTCTCTCTTGGAGGCAAATTCATTAATGATTTATTTCTCTGGGTAGTAGTACTTCCACATTTTTCTTGATAAGGACTGGTCACACTAATCATATTAAACTTGTTTTAACACTCATTTCTATTTACTTCTATAAATTTGCTGTATCAATTAAGCTTCGGTCTGCTATCTTCCTTCCATTTTCTTCATCTATAGTTCTGGAATCTAATATCAATCTATACAGCTATTATATCATTATCCCTAAAATACTCAATTCCCCTAACATTTTTCCCTATCCTGTGCGGTGGTACCAGTCGGGTGGCCACTTTTGGGTCCATAACTCCGCTGTCCATCCTTACACCTTCTGAGACCAGGGGAACCTCATCCCTGCTCAGGAAAATTATTGCCGGAACATTTCTACGGTCAATACATTAAAATAAAAAGATTATAAGTAGTAGTCAATTAGCGACTAGTATTAAACACTTTTGGGATTCTTCATACTGTAGCTGTTTGTATTTATTTATATATTTCTTCTTCTTCTTGATTCCTTCTTCTTTTCCATTAACTAATAGCATATAACATTATTGATAGGCAGTATTTTAAAATCCTTTTAACTTCCCTTCTTGTGACAGATGTTCTTTGTATCATTTCTTCCTATATCATTTTCAACTCCAAAAAATTCTAAATCGTAGTTGTATTAATCATTATCATTCTTTAGCTTCATTGTAGTTATTAAATTATTCGTTATTCTTCTTATTTTACCTTCTTATCTTAGCACATTACCATTAATTGTTTTTATTCATTTAATTTTCAATCAGTTCTTTATAAATATTATTTAATCATCTGTTCTCTTTTTCTTGGTGGTTTGTTGTTTGTTAAATCAAATTGTTGCAAAATATATTAAGTAAGTTGTACTTACATACTTTTTGAATTTTGTGTTTTTTTTCTTTCCAATGGGTTGCTGGGTCGGTTTTCAGAAAATCAGTCCCCTTTTTTTTCTGGTTGGTTATTGTTTAGTTTAACCATGGTCCATTAATTCAGGTACTCCCTTTACTCGGATTACTGGGGTATTCATAATGATTTTGGTATTTGTTAAATACCTCTCTTTCACCTGGCATCGTAACTCAGCTGATACAAAGTCTTCATTGAAGTCACGGTTTTCCGTCATTGTTAGTTCTTTTTTAACTAACAGGTATTGCACCTCCTCTGACATAACATATTTACTCATTTTTAATATCATTCCATTCCCGTTTTCATCTGGATTATTTACCAAATTTTTTAATGATATATTCCGTCTTGATGATATGACTGATATCTTCTGATGCACTTCAATCGTCGACATTTTTAACTGATATTTAAATTTATTCAAGTGTTTTGTTATTATACTATGGCGGTTTACCTTTGATATTTTTATTGAGTTTTGTCTACAATTTCTAACTTTATATAACTCCCTTGGTTTATTAATAGGAGGGTTAAATATATTAATTAATCCGCCCTTCCTCATCTCCATTTCTTCTTTTGTATTGACTATTTTCTTTCTCCATATTTTCCTTATTTTCTTGATATTCTCTTCCATGTTCGTACTTATTTTAAAACCTTCAGAAGTGCTGTCTAACGTTTCATCCAAATTATTAAAACCACTGTCCATTTGCTTATTCGTCTCCTCCTTGTATGTATCTGCTTTTTGGATAAGCGTATTAACATTTTCAAACTTCTCTCCGAAAGTTTTCCATATCTCCTTATTGAACTTCTCCATCTTACTCTCAAATTGTTTTAAATTCTCATTATTCTCTTCAAATTTTGCATTCATCTCTTCTCTTTGTCCTTCAACAGTTTCTTTCAGTTCATGGTATTGTTCATTCATGGTTTGTTTGATATTTCCATGAATGGTCTCTATTTTTTCATTTAGTTGTTTGACTAAACTTTCCTGAATGCTATCTATTTTCTCATTGGTCTGTCTATTTTGTTCCTCCTGTTTCTTAAAATTCTCCTTATTTTCCTCCTTGGTTTGCTTTGAGTTTTCCTCCTGTCTCCTAAAATTTTCATCTATTTTGTCAAATTTCTCGCTCAAGGTTTCATTTTGTTTCCTTGAGTTTTCATCATTGGTTTGTTTTAAAGATTCCTCCTGTTTTCTAAATTGTTCAGCCATAAATTTCATCATGTCTTGCCAATTAGGTTCTTCTCTGGCTACTGCTTTGTCTGGTTGGTCCCCTTGGGCATCCTCTTCAACTATTTCCTTTTCCGTGTTCATAATTGCTTCAGTTTCTTCTGTATCACTCATTGGTTGTTCCCTTTCATCGTCCGTAACTATTTCTATCTCTCGTTCCTGTCCACCTTCTTCCTTCTCCTTTTCTTCTACCCTCTTCTTCGATCTGCCTCTGGTATTATGCATTTCTTGTTTTCTCATAACTGCCGACAATAATTAGGTTTTTTCGTATATTAATTTATTAAATATATCAAAATTCTTTTCTAATTACAGCCCTTTTACGTTGAGCGCCAATTTTGTAACGTGGCGGTTATTTAGCGAAACGTCCGTCTTATTCAAGCCCCACTGATGGGTTCGCCAATTCTGTAACGTACCTGCCTTTAGAGGTACTTTCCACGGAGTCTTTGTATGTGGCCTATTGAGTGCTCGTCTTATTTAATTAAGACGCACTGTTGTAAGCGCCAATTCTGTAACGTACCGCCTTTTTTGTGTGTGTGTGACGTCCGTCTTTTTTACAGTCTCAGATCGGTCAGAACACCTCTTAGCAGTCGCCACTTATGAATTATAAAGACTGAGGTTTAAATAAAGTTTGTGGTAATGTTACCCAAACAAAGCAGAAATCGAGTGTGTGTGATTTGGGTTAATTAAGGAAGTTGTTTAGCCTTCTTTTGAAGAGACAGCAAGTACCGTTTGTTTACCCTCGGATTAGACGATTTCTAAATTTTTCAAATATTTGCCGTGAACCGAATCAGCTGATTTTGACATTAGTCTCCAAATATAGGTTAATCAGACGACACTGTGGCAGAATACGACCTGGTGGATTGTCCTCTTCTTATTTATTCTGAAATCGACTACAACTACCCACTACAATAAAGGAAACACATTTTATTATTCAATATCATTTCTCAATAATATTTATTGATAATATTATCGGTTTTTCTCTTCCGCCAAAATACAAATATTACAATCGATATTTTCATTAACTAGTACATGATATCGACTTCATTGAGTAAACATGGAATTGTCAAAAAAATATGGTTTTGACCAATTTTATCTTTTATTTAAACATCAATCAACATATAATTCTTTTATTTATTTCCCCAGGGTTAAGGGTAAGTTCTTTTTGTTATGAGACGGTCAGAAATGGATAATTATACTACGCTTTACAAATATAGAAAGACTTCAAAAATTTGTTTATTCTCTGAGTACGTAGTTCCGGCTTTGTCCGTAAGAGAGCAGATTGTTTTATTTTTATTAAAACATGTGATTACACTTGGAAAGTTTTGTACTGAACGACAATTTGATTTGAGTTTTCTTTGTTAAATATTAAAAGAACTGTTTATATTACCTCTCTTCTCGAAGTTCTTACTTGTGTGAAGCTGTTTCTCAGGTGGTGTTCTTAGTTGTTAGTAATTTCATAACCGTCTGTCAAATACTATCTCGTCAAAACTCAGAACTCGGCTAGGCTATGCCTGATCGTCCAAAATGGTTTTTTCACTTTCATTATGGAGTATAGCGAGTTAACTTTAATAATTAAGGTAGTAGTACATAATGTTTATACTGTTATTTAAATTTTGTAACAATTTTGTGCTGTTCAAAAGATTTCTAAAGGATATTTTAATAAAATTTTTGTCTCATCATTTTGTCAACCGGACAGGTTTCAATTTCAAATTCGATTAAACAATACTTGTTATTTCGTTACTCTTAGTAACCCATAATTTTTTATATACCTTTTTATTGGTTCTGCTATTTACTTTTTAGTATATAGGCGGTTTGTAATTATTATAAATTTATTTTTGATTTACAGAAAAATAATTCTTTTTCATGTTGGTTTCTTTCCCCATTTGATTTACATAATAGGTTTCTGTTTATTTTCTTATAACTTTGGATATAAGTCTTTAATATTATTATTAACTTTACATGAATTTATATATTATTTATTAATCTCTTATAGTATTCCTACACTGCACTACTTCCTTCTGCCATTTTCCTCATACAGTATTATTTTAATTTATATTATCATCTGATATTTAAATCTTTTGTTTTTAAAAAACCCTGGGTTATCTTATACAATAACACAATTATTTTATAAAAATATAAAATTAACATAGGTATTAAATTTTGTTGCCTACACAATATAAATACTACAATAACTAAACAAAATACATAATTAGTTAGTAGCATCATAGTCTACTATTATAGTTGATAATTCTCACATATACAGCACAATTCTGTAAGAAGTTCCCTTCACCTTCACTTATTACCTCATTGGGTACACTATAACTCACTTGTCACTGTATATCACTTTAATATTGTTTATAATGTTTAGTGATACAACTTAATTTTTAGCTAGTTATAGTTTACCCATTTCAGACCTTTATGGTAGTACAAGAGTTATCAGTTATTGGGACTGGGTTATGTACCGTTACATAAAGCCCCCCCCCCACTAGAACAAATTTATTTTTGTTTTACTGGTTTACTAAAATAAATTGTTGATTGTTTCAATTCTCCTAATATTCCTGGTTTTATTCTTCATAATATCTTCCTTCATTTCAAACTGGTTATACACTGACTGGTGGTAATGGCGGTTTTCTTACTCAACTCTCTCTCTCTCTTGGAGGCAAATTCATTAATGATTTATTTCTCTGGGTAGTAGTACTTCCACATTTTTCTTGATAAGGACTGGTCACACTAATCATATTAAACTTGTTTTAACACTCATTTCTATTTACTTCTATAAATTTGCTGTATCAATTAAGCTTCGGTCTGCTATCTTCCTTCCATTTTCTTCATCTATAGTTCTGGAATCTAATATCAATCTATACAGCTATTATATCATTATCCCTAAAATACTCAATTCCCCTAACATTTTTCCCTATCCTGTGCGGTGGTACCAGTCGGGTGGCCACTTTTGGGTCCATAACTCCGCTGTCCATCCTTACACCTTCTGAGACCAGGGGAACCTCATCCCTGCTCAGGAAAATTATTGCCGGAACATTTCTACGGTCAATACATTAAAATAAAAAGATTATAAGTAGTAGTCAATTAGCGACTAGTATTAAACACTTTTGGGATTCTTCATACTGTAGCTGTTTGTATTTATTTATATATTTCTTCTTCTTCTTGATTCCTTCTTCTTTTCCATTAACTAATAGCATATAACATTATTGATAGGCAGTATTTTAAAATCCTTTTAACTTCCCTTCTTGTGACAGATGTTCTTTGTATCATTTCTTCCTATATCATTTTCAACTCCAAAAAATTCTAAATCGTAGTTGTATTAATCATTATCATTCTTTAGCTTCATTGTAGTTATTAAATTATTCGTTATTCTTCTTATTTTACCTTCTTATCTTAGCACATTACCATTAATTGTTTTTATTCATTTAATTTTCAATCAGTTCTTTATAAATATTATTTAATCATCTGTTCTCTTTTTCTTGGTGGTTTGTTGTTTGTTAAATCAAATTGTTGCAAAATATATTAAGTAAGTTGTACTTACATACTTTTTGAATTTTGTGTTTTTTTTCTTTCCAATGGGTTGCTGGGTCGGTTTTCAGAAAATCAGTCCCCTTTTTTTTCTGGTTGGTTATTGTTTAGTTTAACCATGGTCCATTAATTCAGGTACTCCCTTTACTCGGATTACTGGGGTATTCATAATGATTTTGGTATTTGTTAAATACCTCTCTTTCACCTGGCATCGTAACTCAGCTGATACAAAGTCTTCATTGAAGTCACGGTTTTCCGTCATTGTTAGTTCTTTTTTAACTAACAGGTATTGCACCTCCTCTGACATAACATATTTACTCATTTTTAATATCATTCCATTCCCGTTTTCATCTGGATTATTTACCAAATTTTTTAATGATATATTCCGTCTTGATGATATGACTGATATCTTCTGATGCACTTCAATCGTCGACATTTTTAACTGATATTTAAATTTATTCAAGTGTTTTGTTATTATACTATGGCGGTTTACCTTTGATATTTTTATTGAGTTTTGTCTACAATTTCTAACTTTATATAACTCCCTTGGTTTATTAATAGGAGGGTTAAATATATTAATTAATCCGCCCTTCCTCATCTCCATTTCTTCTTTTGTATTGACTATTTTCTTTCTCCATATTTTCCTTATTTTCTTGATATTCTCTTCCATGTTCGTACTTATTTTAAAACCTTCAGAAGTGCTGTCTAACGTTTCATCCAAATTATTAAAACCACTGTCCATTTGCTTATTCGTCTCCTCCTTGTATGTATCTGCTTTTTGGATAAGCGTATTAACATTTTCAAACTTCTCTCCGAAAGTTTTCCATATCTCCTTATTGAACTTCTCCATCTTACTCTCAAATTGTTTTAAATTCTCATTATTCTCTTCAAATTTTGCATTCATCTCTTCTCTTTGTCCTTCAACAGTTTCTTTCAGTTCATGGTATTGTTCATTCATGGTTTGTTTGATATTTCCATGAATGGTCTCTATTTTTTCATTTAGTTGTTTGACTAAACTTTCCTGAATGCTATCTATTTTCTCATTGGTCTGTCTATTTTGTTCCTCCTGTTTCTTAAAATTCTCCTTATTTTCCTCCTTGGTTTGCTTTGAGTTTTCCTCCTGTCTCCTAAAATTTTCATCTATTTTGTCAAATTTCTCGCTCAAGGTTTCATTTTGTTTCCTTGAGTTTTCATCATTGGTTTGTTTTAAAGATTCCTCCTGTTTTCTAAATTGTTCAGCCATAAATTTCATCATGTCTTGCCAATTAGGTTCTTCTCTGGCTACTGCTTTGTCTGGTTGGTCCCCTTGGGCATCCTCTTCAACTATTTCCTTTTCCGTGTTCATAATTGCTTCAGTTTCTTCTTTATCACTCATTGGTTGTTCCCTTTCATCGTCCGTAACTATTTCTATCTCTCGTTCCTGTCCACCTTCTTCCTTCTCCTTTTCTTCTACCCTCTTCTTCGATCTGCCTCTGGTATTATGCATTTCTTGTTTTCTCATAACTGCCGACAATAATTAGGTTTTTTCGTATATTAATTTATTAAATATATCAAAATTCTTTTCTAATTACAGCCCTTTTACGTTGAGCGCCAATTTTGTAACGTGGCGGTTATTTAGCGAAACGTCCGTCTTATTCAAGCCCCACTGATGGGTTCGCCAATTCTGTAACGTACCTGCCTTTAGAGGTACTTTCCACGGAGTCTTTGTATGTGGCCTATTGAGTGCTCGTCTTATTTAATTAAGACGCACTGTTGTAAGCGCCAATTCTGTAACGTACCGCCTTTTTTGTGTGTGTGTGACGTCCGTCTTTTTTACAGTCTCAGATCGGTCAGAACACCTCTTAGCAGTCGCCACTTATGAATTATAAAGACTGAGGTTTAAATAAAGTTGGTGGTAATGTTACCCAAACAAAGCAGAAATCGAGTGTGTGTGATTTGGGTTAAGTAGGGAAGTTGTTTAGCCTTCTTTTGAAGAGACAGCAAGTACCGTTTGTTTACCCTCGGATTAGACGATTTCTAAATTTTTCAAATATTTGCCGTGAACCGAATCAGCTGATTTTGACATTAGTCTCCAAATATAGGTTAATCAGACGACACTGTGGCAGAATACGACCTGGTGGATTGTCCTCTTCTTATTTATTCTGAAATCGACTACAACTACCCACTACAATAAAGGAAACACATTTTATTATTCAATATCATTTCTCAATAATATTTATTGATAATATTATCGGTTTTTCTCTTCCGCCAAAATACAAATATTACAATCGATATTTTCATTAACTAGTACATGATATCGACTTCATTGAGTAAACATGGAATTGTCAAAAAAATATGGTTTTGACCAATTTTATCTTTTATTTAAACATCAATCAACATATAATTCTTTTATTTATTTCCCCAGGGTTAAGGGTAAGTTCTTTTTGTTATGAGACGGTCAGAAATGGATAATTATACTACGCTTTACAAATATAGAAAAACTTCAAAAATTTGTTTATTCTCTGAGTACGTAGTTCCGGCTTTGTCCGTAAGAGAGCAGATTGTTTTATTTTTATTAAAACATGTGATTACACTTGGAAAGTTTTGTACTGAACGACAATTTGATTTGAGTTTTCTTTGTTAAATATTAAAAGAACTGTTTATATTACCTCTCTTCTCGAAGTTCTTACTTGTGTGAAGCTGTTTCTCAGGTGGTGTTCTTAGTTGTTAGTAATTTCATAACCGTCTGTCAAATACTATCTCGTCAAAACTCAGAACTCGGCTAGGCTATGCCTGATCGTCCAAAATGGTTTTTTCACTTTCATTATGGAGTATAGCGAGTTAACTTTAATAATTAAGGTAGTAGTACATAATGTTTATACTGTTATTTAAATTTTGTAACAATTTTGTGCTGTTCAAAAGATTTCTAAAGGATATTTTAATAAAATTTTTGTCTCATCATTTTGTCAACCGGACAGGTTTCAATTTCAAATTTGATTAAACAATACTTGTTATTTCGTTACTCTTAGTAACCCATAATTTTTTATATACCTTTTTATTGGTTCTGCTATTTACTTTTTAGTATATAGGCGGTTTGTAATTATTATAAATTTATTTTTGATTTACAGAAAAATAATTCTTTTTCATGTTGGTTTCTTTCCCCATTTGATTTACATAATAGGTTTCTGTTTATTTTCTTATAACTTTGGATATAAGTCTTTAATATTATTATTAACTTTACATGAATTTATATATTATTTATTAATCTCTTATAGTATTCCTACACTGCACAACTTCCTTCTGCCATTTTCCTCATACAGTATTATTTTAATTTATATTATCATCTGATATTTAAATCTTTTGTTTTTAAAAAACCCTGGGTTATCTTATACAATAACACAATTATTTTATAAAAATATAAAATTAACATAGGTATTAAATTTTGTTGCCTACACAATATAAATACTACAATAACTAAACAAAATACATAATTAGTTAGTAGCATCATAGTCTACTATTATAGTTGATAATTCTCACATATACAGCACAATTCTGTAAGAAGTTCCCTTCACCTTCACTTATTACCTCATTGGGTACACTATAACTCACTTGTCACTGTATATCACTTTAATATTGTTTATAATGTTTAGTGATACAACTTAATTTTTAGCTAGTTATAGTTTACCCATTTCAGACCTTTATGGTAGTACAAGAGTTATCAGTTATTGGGACTGGGTTATGTACCGTTACATAAAGCCCCCCCCCCACTAGAACAAATTTATTTTTGTTTTACTGGTTTACTAAAATAAATTGTTGATTGTTTCAATTCTCCTAATATTCCTGGTTTTATTCTTCATAATATCTTCCTTCATTTCAAACTGGTTATACACTGACTGGTGGTAATGGCTGTTTTCTTACTCAACTCTCTCTCTCTCTTGGAGGCAAATTCATTAATGATTTATTTCTCTGGGTAGTAGTACTTCCACATTTTTCTTGATAAGGACTGGTCACACTAATCATATTAAACTTGTTTTAACACTCATTTCTATTTACTTCTATAAATTTGCTGTATCAATTAAGCTTCGGTCTGCTATCTTCCTTCCATTTTCTTCATCTATACTTCTGGAATCTAATATCAATCTATACAGCTATTTTATCATTATCCCTAAAATACTCAATTCCCCTAACATTTTTCCCTATCCTGTGCGGTGGTACCAGTCGGGTGGCCACTTTTGGGTCCATAACTCCGCTGTCCATCCTTACACCTTCTGAGACCAGGGGAACCTCATCCCTGCTCAGGAAAATTATTGCCGGAACATTTCTACGGTCAATACATTAAAATAAAAAGATTATAAGTAGTAGTCAATTAGCGACTAGTATTAAACACTTTTGGGATTCTTCATACTGTAGCTGTTTGTATTTATTTATATATTTCTTCTTCTTCTTGATTCCTTCTTCTTTTCCATTAACTAATAGCATATAACATTATTGATAGGCAGTATTTTAAAATCCTTTTAACTTCCCTTCTTGTGACAGATGTTCTTTGTATCATTTCTTCCTATATCATTTTCAACTCCAAAAAATTCTAAATCGTAGTTGTATTAATCATTATCATTCTTTAGCTTCATTGTAGTTATTAAATTATTCGTTATTCTTCTTATTTTACCTTCTTATCTTAGCACATTACCATTAATTGTTTTTATTCATTTAATTTTCAATCAGTTCTTTATAAATATTATTTAATCATCTGTTCTCTTTTTCTTGGTGGTTTGTTGTTTGTTAAATCAAATTGTTGCAAAATATATTAAGTAAGTTGTACTTACATACTTTTTGAATTTTGTGTTTTTTTTCTTTCCAATGGGTTGCTGGGTCGGTTTTCAGAAAATCAGTCCCCTTTTTTTTTCTGGTTGGTTATTGTTTAGTTTAACCATGGTCCATTAATTCAGGTACTCCCTTTACTCGGATTACTGGGGTATTCATAATGATTTTGGTATTTGTTAAATACCTCTCTTTCACCTGGCATCGTAACTCAGCTGATACAAAGTCTTCATTGAAGTCACGGTTTTCCGTCATTGTTAGTTCTTTTTTAACTAACAGGTATTGCACCTCCTCTGACATAACATATTTACTCATTTTTAATATCATTCCATTCCCGTTTTCCTCTGGATTATTTACCAAATTTTTTAATGATATATTCCGTCTTGATGATATGACTGATATCTTCTGATGCACTTCAATCGTCGACATTTTTAACTGATATTTAAATTTATTCAAGTGTTTTGTTATTATACTATGGTGGTTTACCTTTGATATTTTTATTGAGTTTTGTCTACAATTTCTAACTTTATATAACTCCCTTGGTTTATTAATAGGAGGGTTAAATATATTAATTAATCCGCCCTTCCTCATCTCCATTTCTTCTTTTGTATTGACTATTTTCTTTCTCCATATTTTCCTTATTTTCTTGATATTCTCTTCCATGTTCGTACTTATTTTAAAACCTTCAGAAGTGCTGTCTAACGTTTCATCCAAATTATTAAAACCACTGTCCATTTGCTTATTCGTCTCCTCCTTGTATGTATCTGCTTTTTGGATAAGCGTATTAACATTTTCAAACTTCTCTCCGAAAGTTTTCAATATCTCCTTATTGAACTTCTCCATCTTACTCTCAAATTGTTTTAAATTCTCATTATTCTCTTCAAATTTTGCATTCATCTCTTCTCTTTGTCCTTCAACAGTTTCTTTCAGTTCATGGTATTGTTCATTCATGGTTTGTTTGATATTTCCATGAATGGTCTCTATTTTTTCATTTAGTTGTTTGACTAAACTTTCCTGAATGCTATCTATTTTCTCATTGGTCTGTCTATTTTGTTCCTCCTGTTTCTTAAAATTCTCCTTATTTTCCTCCTTGGTTTGCTTTGAGTTTTCCTCCTGTCTCCTAAAATTTTCATCTATTTTGTCAAATTTCTCGCTCAATGTTTCATTTTGTTTCCTTGAGTTTTCATCATTGGTTTGTTTTAAAGATTCCTCCTGTTTTCTAAATTGTTCAGCCATAAATTTCATCATGTCTTGCCAATTAGGTTCTTCTCTGGCTACTGCTTTGTCTGGTTGGTCCCCTTGGGCATCCTCTTCAACTATTTCCTTTTCCGTGTTCATAATTGCTTCAGTTTCTTCTTTATCACTCATTGGTTGTTCCCTTTCATCGTCCGTAACTATTTCTATCTCTCGTTCCTGTCCACCTTCTTCCTTCTCCTTTTCTTCTACCCTCTTCTTCGATCTGCCTCTGGTATTATGCATTTCTTGTTTTCTCATAACTGCCGACAATAATTAGGTTTTTTCGTATATTAATTTATTAAATATATCAAAATTCTTTTCTAATTACAGCCCTTTTACGTTGAGCGCCAATTTTGTAACGTGGCGGTTATTTAGCGAAACGTCCGTCTTATTCAAGCCCCACTGATGGGTTCGCCAATTCTGTAACGTACCTGCCTTTAGAGGTACTTTCCACGGAGTCTTTGTATGTGGCCTATTGAGTGCTCGTCTTATTTAATTAAGACGCACTGTTGTAAGCGCCAATTCTGTAACGTACCGCCTTTTTTGTGTGTGTGTGACGTCCGTCTTTTTTACAGTCTCAGATCGGTCAGAACACCTCTTAGCAGTCGCCACTTATGAATTATAAAGACTGAGGTTTAAATAAAGTTGGTGGTAATGTTACCCAAACAAAGCAGAAATCGAGTGTGTGTGATTTGGGTTAAGTAGGGAAGTTGTTTAGCCTTCTTTTGAAGAGAGAGCAAGTACCGTTTGTTTACCCTCGGATTAGACGATTTCTAAATTTTTCAAATATTTGCCGTGAACCGAATCAGCTGATTTTGACATTAGTCTCCAAATATAGGTTAATCAGACGACACTGTGGCAGAATACGACCTGGTGGATTGTCCTCTTCTTATTTATTCTGAAATCGACTACAACTACCCACTACAATAAAGGAAACACATTTTATTATTCAATATCATTTCTCAATAATATTTATTGATAATATTATCGGTTTTTCTCTTCCGCCAAAATACAAATATTACAATCGATATTTTCATTAACTAGTACATGATATCGACTTCATTGAGTAAACATGGAATTGTCAAAAAAATATGGTTTTGACCAATTTTATCTTTTATTTAAACATCAATCAACATATAATTCTTTTATTTATTTCCCCAGGGTTAAGGGTAAGTTCTTTTTGTTATGAGACGGTCAGAAATGGATAATTATACTACGCTTTACAAATATAGAAAAACTTCAAAAATTTGTTTATTCTCTGAGTACGTAGTTCCGGCTTTGTCCGTAAGAGAGCAGATTGTTTTATTTTTATTAAAACATGTGATTACACTTGGAAAGTTTTGTACTGAACGACAATTTGATTTGAGTTTTCTTTGTTAAATATTAAAAGAACTGTTTATATTACCTCTCTTCTCGAAGTTCTTACTTGTGTGAAGCTGTTTCTCAGGTGGTGTTCTTAGTTGTTAGTAATTTCATAACCGTCTGTCAAATACTATCTCGTCAAAACTCAGAACTCGGCTAGGCTATGCCTGATCGTCCAAAATGGTTTTTTCACTTTCATTATGGAGTATAGCGAGTTAACTTTAATAATTAAGGTAGTAGTACATATTGTTTATACTGTTATTTAAATTTTGTAACAATTTTGTGCTGTTCAAAACATTTCTAAAGGATATTTTAATAAAATTTTTGTCTCATCATTTTGTCAACCGGACAGGTTTCAATTTCAAATTCGATTAAACAATACTTGTTATTTCGTTACTCTTAGTAACCCATAATTTTTTATATACCTTTTTATTGGTTCTGCTATTTACTTTTTAGTATATAGGCGGTTTGTAATTATTATAAATTTATTTTTGATTTACAGAAAAATAATTCTTTTTCATGTTGGTTTCTTTCCCCATTTGATTTACATAATAGGTTTCTGTTTATTTTCTTATAACTTTGGATATAAGTCTTTAATATTATTATTAACTTTACATGAATTTATATATTATTTATTAATCTCTTATAGTATTCCTACACTGCACAACTTCCTTCTGCCATTTTCCTCATACAGTATTATTTTAATTTATATTATCATCTGATATTTAAATCTTTTGTTTTTAAAAAACCCTGGGTTATCTTATACAATAACACAATTATTTTATAAAAATATAAAATTAACATAGGTATTAAATTTTGTTGCCTACACAATATAAATACTACAATAACTAAACAAAATACATAATTAGTTAGTAGCATCATAGTCTACTATTATAGTTGATAATTCTCACATATACAGCACAATTCTGTAAGAAGTTCCCTTCACCTTCACTTATTACCTCATTGGGTACACTATAACTCACTTGTCACTGTATATCACTTTAATATTGTTTATAATGTTTAGTGATACAACTTAATTTTTAGCTAGTTATAGTTTACCCATTTCAGACCTTTATGGTAGTACAAGAGTTATCAGTTATTGGGACTGGGTTATGTACCGTTACATAAAGCCCCCCCCCCCCACTAGAACAAATTTATTTTTGTTTTACTGGTTTACTAAAATAAATTGTTGATTGTTTCAATTCTCCTAATATTCCTGGTTTTATTCTTCATAATATCTTCCTTCATTTCAAACTGGTTATACACTGACTGGTGGTAATGGCTGTTTTCTTACTCAACTCTCTCTCTCTCTTGGAGGCAAATTCATTAATGATTTATTTCTCTGGGTAGTAGTACTTCCACATTTTTCTTGATAAGGACTGGTCACACTAATCATATTAAACTTGTTTTAACACTCATTTCTATTTACTTCTATAAATTTGCTGTATCAATTAAGCTTCGGTCTGCTATCTTCCTTCCATTTTCTTCATCTATACTTCTGGAATCTAATATCAATCTATACAGCTATTTTATCATTATCCCTAAAATACTCAATTCCCCTAACATTTTTCCCTATCCTGTGCGGTGGTACCAGTCGGGTGGCCACTTTTGGGTCCATAACTCCGCTGTCCATCCTTACACCTTCTGAGACCAGGGGAACCTCATCCCTGCTCAGGAAAATTATTGCCGGAACATTTCTACGGTCAATACATTAAAATAAAAAGATTATAAGTAGTAGTCAATTAGCGACTAGTATTAAACACTTTTGGGATTCTTCATACTGTAGCTGTTTGTATTTATTTATATATTTCTTCTTCTTCTTGATTCCTTCTTCTTTTCCATTAACTAATAGCATATAACATTATTGATAGGCAGTATTTTAAAATCCTTTTAACTTCCCTTCTTGTGACAGATGTTCTTTGTATCATTTCTTCCTATATCATTTTCAACTCCAAAAAATTCTAAATCGTAGTTGTATTAATCATTATCATTCTTTAGCTTCATTGTAGTTATTAAATTATTCGTTATTCTTCTTATTTTACCTTCTTATCTTAGCACATTACCATTAATTGTTTTTATTCATTTAATTTTCAATCAGTTCTTTATAAATATTATTTAATCATCTGTTCTCTTTTTCTTGGTGGTTTGTTGTTTGTTAAATCAAATTGTTGCAAAATATATTAAGTAAGTTGTACTTACATACTTTTTGAATTTTGTGTTTTTTTTCTTTCCAATGGGTTGCTGGGTCGGTTTTCAGAAAATCAGTCCCCTTTTTTTTTCTGGTTGGTTATTGTTTAGTTTAACCATGGTCCATTAATTCAGGTACTCCCTTTACTCGGATTACTGGGGTATTCATAATGATTTTGGTATTTGTTAAATACCTCTCTTTCACCTGGCATCGTAACTCAGCTGATACAAAGTCTTCATTGAAGTCACGGTTTTCCGTCATTGTTAGTTCTTTTTTAACTAACAGGTATTGCACCTCCTCTGACATAACATATTTACTCATTTTTAATATCATTCCATTCCCGTTTTCCTCTGGATTATTTACCAAATTTTTTAATGATATATTCCGTCTTGATGATATGACTGATATCTTCTGATGCACTTCAATCGTCGACATTTTTAACTGATATTTAAATTTATTCAAGTGTTTTGTTATTATACTATGGTGGTTTACCTTTGATATATTTATTGAGTTTTGTCTACAATTTCTAACTTTATATAACTCCCTTGGTTTATTAATAGGAGGGTTAAATATATTAATTAATCCGCCCTTCCTCATCTCCATTTCTTCTTTTGTATTGACTATTTTCTTTCTCCATATTTTCCTTATTTTCTTGATATTCTCTTCCATGTTCGTACTTATTTTAAAACCTTCAGAAGTGCTGTCTAACGTTTCATCCAAATTATTAAAACCACTGTCCATTTGCTTATTCGTCTCCTCCTTGTATGTATCTGCTTTTTGGATAAGCGTATTAACATTTTCAAACTTCTCTCCGAAAGTTTTCCATATCTCCTTATTGAACTTCTCCATCTTACTCTCAAATTGTTTTAAATTCTCATTATTCTCTTCAAATTTTGCATTCATCTCTTCTCTTTGTCCTTCAACAGTTTCTTTCAGTTCATGGTATTGTTCATTCATGGTTTGTTTGATATTTCCATGAATGGTCTCTATTTTTTCATTTAGTTGTTTGACTAAACTTTCCTGAATGCTATCTATTTTCTCATTGGTCTGTCTATTTTGTTCCTCCTGTTTCTTAAAATTCTCCTTATTTTCCTCCTTGGTTAGCTTTGAGTTTTCCTCCTGTCTCCTAAAATTTTCATCTATTTTGTCAAATTTCTCGCTCAAGGTTTCATTTTGTTTCCTTGAGTTTTCATCATTGGTTTGTTTTAAAGATTCCTCCTGTTTTCTAAATTGTTCAGCCATAAATTTCATCATGTCTTGCCAATTAGGTTCTTCTCTGGCTACTGCTTTGTCTGGTTGGTCCCCTTGGGCATCCTCTTCAACTATGTCCTTTTCCGTGTTCATAATTGCTTCAGTTTCTTCTTTATCACACATTGGTTGTTCCCTTTCATCGTCCGTAACTATTTCTATCTCTCGTTCCTGTCCACCTTCTTCCTTCTCCTTTTCTTCTACCCTCTTCTTCGATCTGCCTCTGGTATTATGCATTTCTTGTTTTCTCATAACTGCCGACAATAATTAGGTTTTTTCGTATATTAATTTATTAAATATATCAAAATTCTTTTCTAATTACAGCCCTTTTACGTTGAGCGCCAATTTTGTAATGTGGCGGTTATTTAGCGAAACGTCCGTCTTATTCAAGCCCCACTGATGGGTTCGCCAATTCTGTAACGTACCTGCCTTTAGAGGTACTTTCCACGGAGTCTTTGTATGTGGCCTATTGAGTGCTCGTCTTATTTAATTAAGACGCACTGTTGTAAGCGCCAATTCTGTAACGTACCGCCTTTTTTGTGTGTGTGTGGCGTCCGTCTTTTTTACAGTCTCAGATCGGTCAGAACACCTCTTAGCAGTCGCCACTTATGAATTATAAAGACTGAGGTTTAAATAAAGTTGGTGGTAATGTTACCCAAACAAAGCAGAAATCGAGTGTGTGTGATTTGGGTTAAGTAGGGAAGTTGTTTAGCCTTCTTTTGAAGAGAGAGCAAGTACCGTTTGTTTACCCTCGGATTAGACGATTTCTAAATTTTTCAAATATTTGCCGTGAACCGAATCAGCTGATTTTGACATTAGTCTCCAAATATAGGTTAATCAGACGACACTGTGGCAGAATACGACCTGGTGGATTGTCCTCTTCTTATTTATTCTGAAATCGACTACAACTACCCACTACAATAAAGGAAACACATTTTATTATTCAATATCATTTCTCAATAATATTTATTGATAATATTATCGGTTTTTCTCTTCCGCCAAAATACAAATATTACAATCGATATTTTCATTAACTAGTACATGATATCGACTTCATTGAGTAAACATGGAATTGTCAAAAAAATATGGTTTTGACCAATTTTATCTTTTATTTAAACATCAATCAACATATAATTCTTTTATTTATTTCCCCAGGGTTAAGGGTAAGTTCTTTTTGTTATGAGATGGTCAGAAATGGATAATTATACTACGCTTTACAAATATAGGAAAACTTCGAAAATTTGTTTATTCTCTGAGTACGTAGTTCCGGCTTTGTCCGTAAGAGAGCAGATTGTTTTATTTTTATTAAAACATGTGATTACACTTGGAAAGTTTTGTACTGAACGACAATTTGATTTGAGTTTTCTTTGTTAAATATTAAAAGAACTGTTTATATTACCTCTCTTCTCGAAGTTCTTACTTGTGTGAAGCTGTTTCTCAGGTGGTGTTCTTAGTTGTTAGTAATTTCATAACCGTCTGTCAAATACTATCTCGTCAAAATCAGAACTCGGCTAGGCTATGCCTGATCGTCCAAAATGGTTTTTTCACTTTCATTATGGAGTATAGCGAGTTAACTTTAATAATTAAGGTAGTAGTACATAATGTTTATACTGTTATTTAAATTTTGTAACAATTTTTTGCTGTTCAAAAGATTTTTAAAGGATATTTTAATAAAATTTTTGTCTCATCATTTTGTCAACCGGACAGGTTTCAATTTCAAATTCGATTAAACAATACTTGTTATTTCGTTACTCTTAGTAACCCATAATTTTTTATATACCTTTTTATTGGTTCTGCTATTTACTTTTTAGTATATAGGCGGTTTGTAATTATTATAAATTTATTTTTGATTTACAGAAAAATAATTCTTTTTCATGTTGGATTCTTTCCCCATTTGATTTACATAATAGGTTTCTCTTTATTTTCTTATAACTTTGGATATAAGTCTTTAATATTATTATTAACTTTACATGAATTTATATATTATTTATTAATCTCTTATAGTATTCCTACACTGCACTACTTCCTTCTGCCATTTTCCTCATACAGTATTATTTTAATTTATATTATCATCTGATATTTAAATCTATTGTTTTTAAAAAACCCTGGGTTATCTTATACAATAACACAATTATTTTATAAAAATATAAAATTAACATAGGTATTAAATTTTGTTGCCTACACAATATAAATACTACAATAACTAAACAAAATACATAATTAGTTAGTAGCATCATAGTCTACTATTATAGTTGATAATTCTCACATATACAGCACAATTCTGTAAGAAGTTCCCTTCACCTTCACTTATTACCTCATTGGGTACACTATAACTCACTTGTCACTGTATATCACTTTAATATTGTTTATAATGTTTAGTGATACAACTTAATTTTTAGCTAGTTATAGTTTACCCATTTCTGACCTTTATGGTAGTACAAGAGTTATCAGTTATTGGGACTGGGTTATGTACCGTTACATAAAGCCCCCCCCACTAGAACAAATTTATTTTTGTTTTACTGGTTTACTAAAATAAATTGTTGATTGTTTCAATTCTCCTAATATTCCTGGTTTTATTCTTCATAATATCTTCCTTCATTTCAAACTGGTTATACACTGACTGGTGGTAATGGCTGTTTTCTTACTCAACTCTCTCTCTCTCTTGGAGGCAAATTCATTAATGATTTATTTCTCTGGGTAGTAGTACTTCCACATTTTTCTTGATAAGGACTGGTCACACTAATTATATTAAACTTGTTTTAACACTCATTTCTATTTACTTCTATAAATTCGCTCTATCAATTAAGCTTCGGTCTGCTATCTTCCTTCCATTTTCTTCATCTATACTTCTGGAATCTAATATCAATCTATACAGCTATTTTATCATTATCCCTAAAATACTCAATTCCCCTAACATTTTTCCCTATCCTGTGCGGTGGTACCAGTCGGGTGGCCACTTTTGGGTCCATAACTCCGCTGTCCATCCTTACACCTTCTGAGACCAGGGGAACCTCATCCCTGCTCAGGAAAATTATTGCCGGAACATTTCTACGGTCAATACATTAAAATAAAAAGATTATAAGTAGTAGTCAATTAGCGACTAGTATTAAACACTTTTGGGATTCTTCATACTGTAGCTGTTTGTATTTATTTATATATTTCTTCTTCTTCTTGATTCCTTCTTCTTTTCCATTAACTAATAGCATATAACATTATTGGTAGGCATTATTTTAAAATCCTTTTAACTTTCCTTCTTGTGACAGATGTTCTTTGTATCATTTCTTCCTATATCATTTTCAACTCCAAAAAATTCTAAATCGTAGTTGTATTAATCATTATCATTCTTTAGCTTCATTGTAGTTATTAAATTATTCGTTATTCTTCTTATTTTACCTTCTTATCTTAGCACATTACCATTAATTGTTTTTATTCATTTAATTTTCAATCAGTTCTTTATAAATATTATTTAATCATCTGTTCTCTTTTTCTTGGTGGTTTGTTGTTTGTTAAATCAAATTGTTGCAAAATATATTAAGTAAGTTGTACTTACATACTTTTTGAATTTTGTGTTTTTTTTCTTTCCAATGGGTTGCTGGGTCGGTTTTCAGAAAATCAGTCCCCTTTTTTTTTCTGGTTGGTTATTGTTTAGTTTAACCATGGTCCATTAATTCAGGTACTCCCTTTACTCGGATTACTGGGGTATTCATAATGATTTTGGTATTTGTTAAATACCTCTCTTTCACCTGGCATCGTAACTCAGCTGATACAAAGTCTTCATTGAAGTCACGGTTTTCCGTCATTGTTAGTTCTTTTTTAACTAACAGGTATTGCACCTCCTCTGACATAACATATTTACTCATTTTTAATATCATTCCATTCCCGTTTTCCTCTGGATTATTTACCAAATTTTTTAATGATATATTCCGTCTTGATGATATGACTGATATCTTGTGATGCACTTCAATCGTCGACATTTTTAACTGATATTTAAATTTATTCAAGTGTTTTGTTATTATACTATGGTGGTTTACCTTTGATATATTTATTGAGTTTTGTCTACAATTTCTAACTTTATATAACTCCCTTGGTTTATTAATAGGAGGGTTAAATATATTAATTAATCCGCCCTTCCTCATCTCCATTTCTTCTTTTGTATTGACTATTTTCTTTCTCCATATTTTCCTTATTTTCTTGATATTCTCTTCCATGTTCGTACTTATTTTAAAACCTTCAGAAGTGCTGTCTAACGTTTCATCCAAATTATTAAAACCACTGTCCATTTGCTTATTCGTCTCCTCCTTGTATGTATCTGCTTTTTGGATAAGCGTATTAACATTTTCAAACTTCTCTCCGAAAGTTTTCCATATCTCCTTATTGAACTTCTCCATCTTACTCTCAAATTGTTTTAAATTCTCATTATTCTCTTCAAATTTTGCATTCATCTCTTCTCTTTGTCCTTCAACAGTTTCTTTCAGTTCATGGTATTGTTCATTCATGGTTTGTTTGATATTTCCATGAATGGTCTCTATTTTTTCATTTAGTTGTTTGACTAAACTTTCCTGAATGCTATCTATTTTCTCATTGGTCTGTCTATTTTGTTCCTCCTGTTTCTTAAAATTCTCCTTATTTTCCTCCTTGGTTTGCTTTGAGTTTTCCTCCTGTCTCCTAAAATTTTCATCTATTTTGTCAAATTTCTCGCTCAATGTTTCATTTTGTTTCCTTGAGTTTTCATCATTGGTTTGTTTTAAAGATTCCTCCTGTTTTCTAAATTGTTCAGCCATAAATTTCATCATGTCTTGCCAATTAGGTTCTTCTCTGGCTACTGCTTTGTCTGGTTGGTCCCCTTGGGCATCCTCTTCAACTATTTCCTTTTCCGTGTTCATAATTGCTTCAGTTTCTTCTTTATCACTCATTGGTTGTTCCCTTTCATCGTCCGTAACTATTTCTATCTCTCGTTCCTGTCCACCTTCTTCCTTCTCCTTTTCTTCTACCCTCTTCTTCGATCTGCCTCTGGTATTATGCATTTCTTGTTTTCTCATAACTGCCGACAATAATTAGGTTTTTTCGTATATTAATTTATTAAATATATCAAAATTCTTTTCTAATTACAGCCCTTTTACGTTGAGCGCCAATTTTGTAACGTGGCGGTTATTTAGCGAAACGTCCGTCTTATTCAAGCCCCACTGATGGGTTCGCCAATTCTGTAACGTACCTGCCTTTAGAGGTACTTTCCACGGAGTCTTTGTATGTGGCCTATTGAGTGCTCGTCTTATTTAATTAAGACGCACTGTTGTAAGCGCCAATTCTGTAACGTACCGCCTTTTTTGTGTGTGTGTGACGTCCGTCTTTTTTACAGTCTCAGATCGGTCAGAACACCTCTTAGCAGTCGCCACTTATGAATTATAAAGACTGAGGTTTAAATAAAGTTGGTGGTAATGTTACCCAAACAAAGCAGAAATCGAGTGTGTGTGATTTGGGTTAAGTAGGGAAGTTGTTTAGCCTTCTTTTGAAGAGAGAGCAAGTACCGTTTGTTTACCCTCGGATTAGACGATTTCTAAATTTTTCAAATATTTGCCGTGAACCGAATCAGCTGATTTTGACATTAGTCTCCAAATATAGGTTAATCAGACGACACTGTGGCAGAATACGACCTGGTGGATTGTCCTCTTCTTATTTATTCTGAAATCGACTACAACTACCCACTACAATAAAGGAAACACATTTTATTATTCAATATCATTTCTCAATAATATTTATTGATAATATTATCGGTTTTTCTCTTCCGCCAAAATACAAATATTACAATCGATATTTTCATTAACTAGTACATGATATCGACTTCATTGAGTAAACATGGAATTGTCAAAAAAATATGGTTTTGACCAATTTTATCTTTTATTTAAACATCAATCAACATATAATTCTTTTATTTATTTCCCCAGGGTTAAGGGTAAGTTCTTTTTGTTATGAGATGGTCAGAAATGGATAATTATACTACGCTTTACAAATATAGGAAAACTTCGAAAATTTGTTTATTCTCTGAGTACGTAGTTCCGGCTTTGTCCGTAAGAGAGCAGATTGTTTTATTTTTATTAAAACATGTGATTACACTTGGAAAGTTTTGTACTGAACGACAATTTGATTTGAGTTTTCTTTGTTAAATATTAAAAGAACTGTTTATATTACCTCTCTTCTCGAAGTTCTTACTTGTGTGAAGCTGTTTCTCAGGTGGTGTTCTTAGTTGTTAGTAATTTCATAACCGTCTGTCAAATACTATCTCGTCAAAACTCAGAACTCGGCTAGGCTATGCCTGATCGTCCAAAATGGTTTTTTCACTTTCATTATGGAGTATAGCGAGTTAACTTTAATAATTAAGGTAGTAGTACATAATGTTTATACTGTTATTTAAATTTTGTAACAATTTTGTGCTGTTCAAAAGATTTCTAAAGGATATTTTAATAAAATTTTTGTCTCATCATTTTGTCAACCGGACAGGTTTCAATTTCAAATTCGATTAAACAATACTTGTTATTTCGTTACTCTTAGTAACCCATAATTTTTTATATACCTTTTTATTGGTTCTGCTATTTACTTTTTAGTATATAGGCGGTTTGTAATTATTATAAATTTATTTTTGATTTACAGAAAAATAATTCTTTTTCATGTTGGTTTCTTTCCCCATTTGATTTACATAATAGGTTTCTGTTTATTTTCTTATAACTTTGGATATAAGTCTTTAATATTATTATTAACTTTACATGAATTTATATATTATTTATTAATCTCTTATAGTATTCCTACACTGCACTACTTCCTTCTGCCATTTTCCTCATACAGTATTATTTTAATTTATATTATCATCTGATATTTAAATCTTTTGTTTTTAAAAAACCCTGGGTTATCTTATACAATAACACAATTATTTTATAAAAATATAAAATTAACATAGGTATTAAATTTTGTTGCCTACACAATATAAATACTACAATAACTAAACAAAATACATAATTAGTTAGTAGCATCATAGTCTACTATTATAGTTGATAATTCTCACATATACAGCACAATTCTGTAAGAAGTTCCCTTCACCTTCACTTATTACCTCATTGGGTACACTATAACTCACTTGTCACTGTATATCACTTTAATATTGTTTATAATGTTTAGTGATACAACTTAATTTTTAGCTAGTTATAGTTTACCCATTTCAGACCTTTATGGTAGTACAAGAGTTATCAGTTATTGGGACTGGGTTATGTACCGTTACATAAAGCCCCCCCCCACTAGAACAAATTTATTTTTGTTTTACTGGTTTACTAAAATAAATTGTTGATTGTTTCAATTCTCCTAATATTCCTGGTTTTATTCTTCATAATATCTTCCTTCATTTCAAACTGGTTATACACTGACTGGTGGTAATGGCTGTTTTCTTACTCAACTCTCTCTCTCTCTTGGAGGCAAATTCATTAATGATTTATTTCTCTGGGTAGTAGTACTTCCACATTTTTCTTGATAAGGACTGGTCACACTAATCATATTAAACTTGTTTTAACACTCATTTCTATTTACTTCTATAAATTTGCTGTATCAATTAAGCTTCGGTCTGCTATCTTCCTTCCATTTTCTTCATCTATACTTCTGGAATCTAATATCAATCTATACAGCTATTTTATCATTATCCCTAAAATACTCAATTCCCCTAACATTTTTCCCTATCCTGTGCGGTGGTACCAGTCGGGTGGCCACTTTTGGGTCCATAACTCCGCTGTCCATCCTTACACCTTCTGAGACCAGGGGAACCTCATCCCTGCTCAGGAAAATTATTGCCGGAACATTTCTACGGTCAATACATTAAAATAAAAAGATTATAAGTAGTAGTCAATTAGCGACTAGTATTAAACACTTTTGGGATTCTTCATACTGTAGCTGTTTGTATTTATTTATATATTTCTTCTTCTTCTTGATCCTTCTTCTTTTCCATTAACTAATAGCATATAACATTATTGATAGGCAGTATTTTAAAATCCTTTTAACTTCCCTTCTTGTGACAGATGTTCTTTGTATCATTTCTTCCTATATCATTTTCAACTCCAAAAAATTCTAAATCGTAGTTGTATTAATCATTATCATTCTTTAGCTTCATTGTAGTTATTAAATTATTCGTTATTCTTCTTATTTTACCTTCTTATCTTAGCACATTACCATTAATTGTTTTTATTCATTTAATTTTCAATCAGTTCTTTATAAATATTATTTAATCATCTGTTCTCTTTTTCTTGGTGGTTTGTTGTTTGTTAAATCAAATTGTTGCAAAATATATTAAGTAAGTTGTACTTACATACTTTTTGAATTTTGTGTTTTTTTTCTTTCCAATGGGTTGCTGGGTCGGTTTTCAGAAAATCAGTCCCCTTTTTTTTCTGGTTGGATATTGTTTAGTTTAACCATGGTCCATTAATTCAGGTACTCCCTTTACTCGGATTACTGGGGTATTCATAATGATTTTGGTATTTGTTAAATACCTCTCTTTCACCTGGCATCGTAACTCAGCTGATACAAAGTCTTCATTGAAGTCACGGTTTTCCGTCATTGTTAGTTCTTTTTTAACTAACAGGTATTGCACCTCCTCTGACATAACATATTTACTCATTTTTAATATCATTCCATTCCCGTTTTCATCTGGATTATTTACCAAATTTTTTAATGATATATTCCGTCTTGATGATATGACTGATATCTTCTGATGCACTTCAATCGTCGACATTTTTAACTGATATTTAAATTTATTCAAGTGTTTTGTTATTATACTATGGTGGTTTACCTTTGATATTTTTATTGAGTTTTGTCTACAATTTCTAACTTTATATAACTCCCTTGGTTTATTAATAGGAGGGTTAAATATATTAATTAATCCGCCCTTCCTCATCTCCATTTCTTCTTTTGTATTGACTATTTTCTTTCTCCATATTTTCCTTATTTTCTTGATATTCTCTTCCATGTTCGTACTTATTTTAAAACCTTCAGAAGTGCTGTCTAACGTTTCATCCAAATTATTAAAACCACTGTCCATTTGCTTATTCGTCTCCTCCTTGTATGTATCTGCTTTTTGGATAAGCGTATTAACATTTTCAAACTTCTCTCCGAAAGTTTTCCATATCTCCTTATTGAACTTCTCCATCTTACTCTCAAATTGTTTTAAATTCTCATTATTCTCTTCAAATTTTGCATTCATCTCTTCTCTTTGTCCTTCAACAGTTTCTTTCAGTTCATGGTATTGTTCATTCATGGTTTGTTTGATATTTCCATGAATGGTCTCTATTTTTTCATTTAGTTGTCTGACTAAACTTTCCTGAATGCTATCTATTTTCTCATTGGTCTGTCTATTTTGTTCCTCCTGTTTCTTAAAATTCTCCTTATTTTCCTCCTTGGTTTGCTTTGAGTTTTCCTCCTGTCTCCTAAAATTTTCATCTATTTTGTCAAATTTCTCGCTCAAGGTTTCATTTTGTTTCCTTGAGTTTTCATCATTGGTTTGTTTTAAAGATTCCTCCTGTTTTCTAAATTGTTCAGCCATAAATTTCATCATGTCTTGCCAATTAGGTTCTTCTCTGGCTACTGCTTTGTCTGGTTGGTCCCCTTGGGCATCCTCTTCAACTATTTTCTTTTCCGTGTTCATAATTGCTTCAGTTTCTTCTTTATCACTCATTGGTTGTTCCCTTTCATCGTCCGTAACTATTTCTATCTCTCGTTCCTGTCCACCTTCTTCCTTCTCCTTTTCTTCTACCCTCTTCTTCGATCTGCCTCTGGTATTATGCATTTCTTGTTTTCTCATAACTGCCGACAATAATTAGGTTTTTTCGTATATTAATTTATTAAATATATCAAAATTCTTTTCTAATTACAGCCCTTTTACGTTGAGCGCCAATTTTGTAACGTGGCGGTTATTTAGCGAAACGTCCGTCTTATTCAAGCCCCACTGATGGGTTCGCCAATTCTGTAACGTACCTGCCTTTAGAGGTACTTTCCACGGAGTCTTTGTATGTGGCCTATTGAGTGCTCGTCTTATTTAATTAAGACGCACTGTTGTAAGCGCCAATTCTGTAACGTACCGCCTTTTTTGTGTGTGTGTGACGTCCGTCTTTTTTACAGTCTCAGATCGGTCAGAACACCTCTTAGCAGTCGCCACTTATGAATTATAAAGACTGAGGTTTAAATAAAGTTGGTGGTAATGTTACCCAAACAAAGCAGAAATCGAGTGTGTGTGATTTGGGTTAAGTAGGGAAGTTGTTTAGCCTTCTTTTGAAGAGAGAGCAAGTACCGTTTGTTTACCCTCGGATTAGACGATTTCTAAATTTTTCAAATATTTGCCGTGAACCGAATCAGCTGATTTTGACATTAGTCTCCAAATATAGGTTAATCAGACGACACTGTGGCAGAATACGACCTGGTGGATTGTCCTCTTCTTATTTATTCTGAAATCGACTACAACTACCCACTACAATAAAGGAAACACATTTTATTATTCAATATCATTTCTCAATAATATTTATTGATAATATTATCGGTTTTTCTCTTCCGCCAAAATACAAATATTACAATCGATATTTTCATTAACTAGTACATGATATCGACTTCATTGAGTAAACATGGAATTGTCAAAAAAATATGGTTTTGACCAATTTTATCTTGTATTTAAACATCAATCAACATATAATTCTTTTATTTATTTCCCCAGGGTTAAGGGTAAGTTCTTTTTGTTATGAGATGGTCAGAAATGGATAATTATACTACGCTTTACAAATATAGGAAAACTTCGAAAATTTGTTTATTCTCTGAGTACGTAGTTCCGGCTTTGTCCGTAAGAGAGCAGATTGTTTTATTTTTATTAAAACATGTGATTACACTTGGAAAGTTTTGTACTGAACGACAATTTGATTTGAGTTTTCTTTGTTAAATATTAAAAGAACTGTTTATATTACCTCTCTTCTCGAAGTTCTTACTTGTGTGAAGCTGTTTCTCAGGTGGTGTTCTTAGTTGTTAGTAATTTCATAACCGTCTGTCAAATACTATCTCGTCAAAACTCAGAACTCGGCTAGGCTATGCCTGATCGTCCAAAATGGTTTTTTCACTTTCATTATGGAGTATAGCGAGTTAACTTTAATAATTAAGGTAGTAGTACATAATGTTTATACTGTTATTTAAATTTTGTAACAATTTTGTGCTGTTCAAAAGATTTCTAAAGGATATTTTAATAAAATTTTTGTCTCATCATTTTGTCAACCGGACAGGTTTCAATTTCAAATTCGATTAAACAATACTTGTTATTTCGTTACTCTTAGTAACCCATAATTTTTTATATACCTTTTTATTGGTTCTGCTATTTACTTTTTAGTATATAGGCGGTTTGTAATTATTATAAATTTATTTTTGATTTACAGAAAAATAATTCTTTTTCATGTTGGTTTCTTTCCCCATTTGATTTACATAATAGGTTTCTGTTTATTTTCTTATAACTTTGGATATAAGTCTTTAATATTATTATTAACTTTACATGAATTTATATATTATTTATTAATCTCTTATAGTATTCCTACACTGCACTACTTCCTTCTGCCATTTTCCTCATACAGTATTATTTTAATTTATATTATCATCTGATATTTAAATCTTTTGTTTTTAAAAAACCCTGGGTTATCTTATACAATAACACAATTATTTTATAAAAATATAAAATTAACATAGGTATTAAATTTTGTTGCCTACACAATATAAATACTACAATAACTAAACAAAATACATAATTAGTTAGTAGCATCATAGTCTACTATTATAGTTGATAATTCTCACATATACAGCACAATTCTGTAAGAAGTTCCCTTCACCTTCACTTATTACCTCATTGGGTACACTATAACTCACTTGTCACTGTATATCACTTTAATATTGTTTATAATGTTTAGTGATACAACTTAATTTTTAGCTAGTTATAGTTTACCCATTTCAGACCTTTATGGTAGTACAAGAGTTATCAGTTATTGGGACTGGGTTATGTACCGTTACATAAAGCCCCCCCCCCCCACTAGAACAAATTTATTTTTGTTTTACTGGTTTACTAAAATAAATTGTTGATTGTTTCAATTCTCCTAATATTCCTGGTTTTATTCTTCATAATATCTTCCTTCATTTCAAACTGGTTATACACTGACTGGTGGTAATGGCTGTTTTCTTACTCAACTCTCTCTCTCTCTTGGAGGCAAATTCATTAATGATTTATTTCTCTGGGTAGTAGTACTTCCACATTTTTCTTGATAAGGACTGGTCACACTAATCATATTAAACTTGTTTTAACACTCATTTCTATTTACTTCTATAAATTTGCTGTATCAATTAAGCTTCGGTCTGCTATCTTCCTTCCATTTTCTTCATCTATACTTCTGGAATCTAATATCAATCTATACAGCTATTTTATCATTATCCCTAAAATACTCAATTCCCCTAACATTTTTCCCTATCCTGTGCGGTGGTACCAGTCGGGTGGCCACTTTTGGGTCCATAACTCCGCTGTCCATCCTTACACCTTCTGAGACCAGGGGAACCTCATCCCTGCTCAGGAAAATTATTGCCGGAACATTTCTACGGTCAATACATTAAAATAAAAAGATTATAATTAGTAGTCAATTAGCGACTAGTATTAAACACTTTTGGGATTCTTCATACTGTAGCTGTTTGTATTTATTTATATATTTCTTCTTCTTCTTGATTCCTTCTTCTTTTCCATTAACTAATAGCATATAACATTATTGATAGGCAATATTTTAAAATCCTTTTAACTTCCCTTCTTGTGACAGATGTTCTTTGTATCATTTCTTCCTATATCATTTTCAACTCCAAAAAATTCTAAATCGTAGTTGTATTAATCATTATCATTCTTTAGCTTCATTGTAGTTATTAAATTATTCGTTATTCTTCTTATTTTACCTTCTTATCTTAGCACATTACCATTAATTGTTTTTATTCATTTAATTTTCAATCAGTTCTTTATAAATATTATTTAATCATCTGTTCTCTTTTTCTTGGTGGTTTGTTGTTTGTTAAATCAAATTGTTGCAAAATATATTAAGTAAGTTGTACTTACATACTTTTTGAATTTTGTGTTTTTTTTCTTTCCAATGGGTTGCTGGGTCGGTTTTCAGAAAATCAGTCCCCTTTTTTTTCTGGTTGGTTATTGTTTAGTTTAACCATGGTCCATTAATTCAGGTACTCCCTTTACTCGGATTACTGGGGTATTCATAATGATTTTGGTATTTGTTAAATACCTCTCTTTCACCTGGCATCGTAACTCAGCTGATACAAAGTCTTCATTGAAGTCACGGTTTTCCGTCATTGTTAGTTCTTTTTTAACTAACAGGTATTGCACCTCCTCTGACATAACATATTTACTCATTTTTAATATCATTCCATTCCCGTTTTCATCTGGATTATTTACCAAATTTTTAAATGATATATTCCGTCTTGATGATATGACTGATATCTTCTGATGCACTTCAATCGTCGACATTTTTAACTGATATTTAAATTTATTCAAGTGTTTTGTTATTATACTATGGTGGTTTACCTTTGATATTTTTATTGAGTTTTGTCTACAATTTCTAACTTTATATAACTCCCTTGGTTTATTAATAGGAGGGTTAAATATATTAATTAATCCGCCCTTCCTCATCTCCATTTCTTCTTTTGTATTGACTATTTTCTTTCTCCATATTTTCCTTATTTTCTTGATATTCTCTTCCATGTTCGTACTTATTTTAAAACCTTCAGAAGTGCTGTCTAACGTTTCATCCAAATTATTAAAACCACTGTCCATTTGCTTATTCGTCTCCTCCTTGTATGTATCTGCTTTTTGGATAAGCGTATTAACATTTTCAAACTTCTCTCCGAAAGTTTTCCATATCTCCTTATTGAACTTCTCCATCTTACTCTCAAATTGTTTTAAATTCTCATTATTCTCTTCAAATTTTGCATTCATCTCTTCTCTTTGTCCTTCAACAGTTTCTTTCAGTTCATGGTATTGTTCATTCATGGTTTGTTTGATATTTCCATGAATGGTCTCTATTTTTTCATTTAGTTGTTTGACTAAACTTTCCTGAATGCTATCTATTTTCTCATTGGTCTGTCTATTTTGTTCCTCCTGTTTCTTAAAATTCTCCTTATTTTCCTCCTTGGTTTGCTTTGAGTTTTCCTCCTGTCTCCTAAAATTTTCATCTATTTTGTCAAATTTCTCGCTCAAGGTTTCATTTTGTTTCCTTGAGTTTTCATCATTGGTTTGTTTTAAAGATTCCTCCTGTTTTCTAAATTGTTCAGCCATAAATTTCATCATGTCTTGCCAATTAGGTTCTTCTCTGGCTACTGCTTTGTCTGGTTGGTCCCCTTGGGCATCCTCTTCAACTATTTCCTTTTCCGTGTTCATAATTGCTTCAGTTTCTTCTTTATCACTCATTGGTTGTTCCCTTTCATCGTCCGTAACTATTTCTATCTCTCGTTCCTGTCCACCTTCTTCCTTCTCCTTTTCTTCTACCCTCTTCTTCGATCTGCCTCTGGTATTATGCATTTCTTGTTTTCTCATAACTGCCGACAATAATTAGGTTTTTTCGTATATTAATTTATTAAATATATCAAAATTCTTTTCTAATTACAGCCCTTCTACGTTGAGCGCCAATTTTGTAACGTGGCGGTTATTTAGCGAAACGTCCGTCTTATTCAAGCCCCACTGATGGGTTCGCCAATTCTGTAACGTACCTGCCTTTAGAGGTACTTTCCACGGAGTCTTTGTATGTGGCCTATTGAGTGCTCGTCTTATTTAATTAAGACGCACTGTTGTAAGCGCCAATTCTGTAACGTACCGCCTTTTTTGTGTGTGTGTGACGTCCGTCTTTTTTACAGTCTCAGATCGGTCAGAACACCTCTTAGCAGTCGCCACTTATGAATTATAAAGACTGAGGTTTAAATAAAGTTGGTGGTAATGTTACCCAAACAAAGCAGAAATCGAGTGTGTGTGATTTGGGTTAAGTAGGGAAGTTGTTTAGCCTTCTTTTGAAGAGACAGCAAGTACCGTTTGTTTACCCTCGGATTAGACGATTTCTAAATTTTTCAAATATTTGCCGTGAACCGAATCAGCTGATTTTGACATTAGTCTCCAAATATAGGTTAATCAGACGACACTGTGGCAGAATACGACCTGGTGGATTGTCCTCTTCTTATTTATTCTGAAATCGACTACAACTACCCACTACAATAAAGGAAACACATTTTATTATTCAATATCATTTCTCAATAATATTTATTGATAATATTATCGGTTTTTCTCTTCCGCCAAAATACAAATATTACAATCGATATTTTCATTAACTAGTACATGATATCGACTTCATTGAGTAAACATGGAATTGTCAAAAAAATATGGTTTTGACCAATTTTATCTTGTATTTAAACATCAATCAACATATAATTCTTTTATTTATTTCCCCAGGGTTAAGGGTAAGTTCTTTTTGTTATGAGATGGTCAGAAATGGATAATTATACTACGCTTTACAAATATAGAAAAACTTCAAAAATTTGTTTATTCTCTGAGTACGTAGTTCCGGCTTTGTCCGTAAGAGAGCAGATTGTTTTATTTTTATTAAAACATGTGATTACACTTGGAAAGTTTTGTACTGAACGACAATTTGATTTGAGTTTTCTTTGTTAAATATTAAAAGAACTGTTTATATTACCTCTCTTCTCGAAGTTCTTACTTGTGTGAAGCTGTTTCTCAGGTGGTGTTCTTAGTTGTTAGTAATTTCATAACCGTCTGTCAAATACTATCTCGTCAAAACTCAGAACTCGGCTAGGCTATGCCTGATCGTCCAAAATAGTTTTTTCACTTTCATTATGGAGTATAGCGAGTTAACTTTAATAATTAAGGTAGTAGTACATAATGTTTATACTGTTATTTAAATTTTGTAACAATTTTGTGCTGTTCAAAAGATTTCTAAAGGATATTTTAATAAAATTTTTGTCTCATCATTTTGTCAACCGGACAGGTTTCAATTTCAAATTCGATTAAACAATACTTGTTATTTCGTTACTCTTAGTAACCCATAATTTTTTATATACCTTTTTATTGGTTCTGCTATTTACTTTTTAGTATATAGGCGGTTTGTAATTATTATATATTTATTTTTGATTTACAGAAAAATAATTCTTTTTCATGTTGGTTTCTTTCCCCATTTGATTTACATAATAGGTTTCTGTTTATTTTCTTATAACTTTGGATATAAGTCTTTAATATTATTATTAACTTTACATGAATTTATATATTATTTATTAATCTCTTATAGTATTCCTACACTGCACAACTTCCTTCTGCCATTTTCCTCATACAGTATTATTTTAATTTATATTATCATCTGATATTTAAATCTTTTGTTTTTAAAAAACCCTGGGTTATCTTATACAATAACACAATTATTTTATAAAAATATAAAATTAACATAGGTATTAAATTTTGTTGCCTACACAATATAAATACTACAATAACTAAACAAAATACATAATTAGTTAGTAGCATCATAGTCTACTATTATAGTTGATAATTCTCACATATACAGCACAATTCTGTAAGAAGTTCCCTTCACCTTCACTTATTACCTCATTGGGTACACTATAACTCACTTGTCACTGTATATCACTTTAATATTGTTTATAATGTTTAGTGATACAACTTAATTTTTAGCTAGTTATAGTTTACCCATTTCAGACCTTTATGGTAGTACAAGAGTTATCAGTTATTGGGACTGGGTTATGTACCGTTACATAAAGCCCCCCCCCCCCACTAGAACAAATTTATTTTTGTTTTACTGGTTTACTAAAATAAATTGTTGATTGTTTCAATTCTCCTAATATTCCTGGTTTTATTCTTCATAATATCTTCCTTCATTTCAAACTGGTTATACACTGACTGGTGGTAATGGCTGTTTTCTTACTCAACTCTCTCTCTCTCTTGGAGGCAAATTCATTAATGATTTATTTCTCTGGGTAGTAGTACTTCCACATTTTTCTTGATAAGGACTGGTCACACTAATCATATTAAACTTGTTTTAACACTCATTTCTATTTACTTCTATAAATTTGCTGTATCAATTAAGCTTCGGTCTGCTATCTTCCTTCCATTTTCTTCATCTATACTTCTGGAATCTAATATCAATCTATACAGCTATTTTATCATTATCCCTAAAATACTCAATTCCCCTAACATTTTTCCCTATCCTGTGCGGTGGTACCAGTCGGGTGGCCACTTTTGGGTCCATAACTCCGCTGTCCATCCTTACACCTTCTGAGACCAGGGGAACCTCATCCCTGCTCAGGAAAATTATTGCCGGAACATTTCTACGGTCAATACATTAAAATAAAAAGATTATAATTAGTAGTCAATTAGCGACTAGTATTAAACACTTTTGGGATTCTTCATACTGTAGCTGTTTGTATTTATTTATATATTTCTTCTTCTTCTTGATTCCTTCTTCTTTTCCATTAACTAATAGCATATAACATTATTGATAGGCAATATTTTAAAATCCTTTTAACTTCCCTTCTTGTGACAGATGTTCTTTGTATCATTTCTTCCTATATCATTTTCAACTCCAAAAAATTCTAAATCGTAGTTGTATTAATCATTATCATTCTTTAGCTTCATTGTAGTTATTAAATTATTCGTTATTCTTCTTATTTTACCTTCTTATCTTAGCACATTACCATTAATTGTTTTTATTCATTTAATTTTCAATCAGTTCTTTATAAATATTATTTAATCATCTGTTCTCTTTTTCTTGGTGGTTTGTTGTTTGTTAAATCAAATTGTTGCAAAATATATTAAGTAAGTTGTACTTACATACTTTTTGAATTTTGTGTTTTTTTTCTTTCCAATGGGTTGCTGGGTCGGTTTTCAGAAAATCAGTCCCCTTTTTTTTCTGGTTGGTTATTGTTTAGTTTAACCATGGTCCATTAATTCAGGTACTCCCTTTACTCGGATTACTGGGGTATTCATAATGATTTTGGTATTTGTTAAATACCTCTCTTTCACCTGGCATCGTAACTCAGCTGATACAAAGTCTTCATTGAAGTCACGGTTTTCCGTCATTGTTAGTTCTTTTTTAACTAACAGGTATTGCACCTCCTCTGACATAACATATTTACTCATTTTTAATATCATTCCATTCCCGTTTTCATCTGGATTATTTACCAAATTTTTTAATGATATATTCTGTCTTGATGATATGACTGATATCTTCTGATGCACTTCAATCGTCGACATTTTTAACTGATATTTAAATTTATTCAAGTGTTTTGTTATTATACTATGGTGGTTTACCTTTGATATTTTTATTGAGTTTTGTCTACAATTTCTAACTTTATATAACTCCCTTGGTTTATTAATAGGAGGGTTAAATATATTAATTAATCCGCCCTTCCTCATCTCCATTTCTTCTTTTGTATTGACTATTTTCCTTATTTTCTTGATATTCTCTTCCATGTTCGTACTTATTTTAAAACCTTCAGAAGTGCTGTCTAACGTTTCATCCAAATTATTAAAACCACTGTCCATTTGCTTATTCGTCTCCTCCTTGTATGTATCTGCTTTTTGGATAAGCGTATTAACATTTTCAAACTTCTCTCCGAAAGTTTTCCATATCTCCTTATTGAACTTCTCCATCTTACTCTCAAATTGTTTTAAATTCTCATTATTCTCTTCAAATTTTGCATTCATCTCTTCTCTTTGTCCTTCAACAGTTTCTTTCAGTTCATGGTATTGTTCATTCATGGTTTGTTTGATATTTCCATGAATGGTCTCTATTTTTTCATTTAGTTGTTTGACTAAACTTTCCTGAATGCTATCTATTTTCTCATTGGTCTGTCTATTTTGTTCCTCCTGTTTCTTAAAATTCTCCTTATTTTCCTCCTTGGTTTGCTTTGAGTTTTCCTCCTGTCTCCTAAAATTTTCATCTATTTTGTCAAATTTCTCGCTCAAGGTTTCATTTTGTTTCCTTGAGTTTTCATCATTGGTTTGTTTTAAAGATTCCTCCTGTTTTCTAAATTGTTCAGCCATAAATTTCATCATGTCTTGCCAATTAGGTTCTTCTCTGGCTACTGCTTTGTCTGGTTGGTCCCCTTGGGCATCCTCTTCAACTATTTCCTTTTCCGTGTTCATAATTGCTTCAGTTTCTTCTTTATCACTCATTGGTTGTTCCCTTTCATCGTCCGTAACTATTTCTATCTCTCGTTCCTGTCCACCTTCTTCCTTCTCCTTTTCTTCTACCCTCTTCTTCGATCTGCCTCTGGTATTATGCATTTCTTGTTTTCTCATAACTGCCGACAATAATTAGGTTTTTTCGTATATTAATTTATTAAATATATCAAAATTCTTTTCTAATTACAGCCCTTTTACGTTGAGCGCCAATTTTGTAACGTGGCGGTTATTTAGCGAAACGTCCGTCTTATTCAAGCCCCACTGATGGGTTCGCCAATTCTGTAACGTACCTGCCTTTAGAGGTACTTTCCACGGAGTCTTTGTATGTGGCCTATTGAGTGCTCGTCTTATTTAATTAAGACGCACTGTTGTAAGCGCCAATTCTGTAACGTACCGCCTTTTTTGTGTGTGTGTGACGTCCGTCTTTTTTACAGTCTCAGATCGGTCAGAACACCTCTTAGCAGTCGCCACTTATGAATTATAAAGACTGAGGTTTAAATAAAGTTGGTGGTAATGTTACCCAAACAAAGCAGAAATCGAGTGTGTGTGATTTGGGTTAAGTAGGGAAGTTGTTTAGCCTTCTTTTGAAGAGACAGCAAGTACCGTTTGTTTACCCTCGGATTAGACGATTTCTAAATTTTTCAAATATTTGCCGTGAACCGAATCAGCTGATTTTGACATTAGTCTCCAAATATAGGTTAATCAGACGACACTGTGGCAGAATACGACCTGGTGGATTGTCCTCTTCTTATTTATTCTGAAATCGACTACAACTACCCACTACAATAAAGGAAACACATTTTATTATTCAATATCATTTCTCAATAATATTTATTGATAATATTATCGGTTTTTCTCTTCCGCCAAAATACAAATATTACAATCGATATTTTCATTAACTAGTACATGATATCGACTTCATTGAGTAAACATGGAATTGTCAAAAAAATATGGTTTTGACCAATTTTATCTTGTATTTAAACATCAATCAACATATAATTCTTTTATTTATTTCCCCAGGGTTAAGGGTAAGTTCTTTTTGTTATGAGATGGTCAGAAATGGATAATTATACTACGCTTTACAAATATAGAAAAACTTCAAAAATTTGTTTATTCTCTGAGTACGTAGTTCCGGCTTTGTCCGTAAGAGAGCAGATTGTTTTATTTTTATTAAAACATGTGATTACACTTGGAAAGTTTTGTACTGAACGACAATTTGATTTGAGTTTTCTTTGTTAAATATTAAAAGAACTGTTTATATTACCTCTCTTCTCGAAGTTCTTACTTGTGTGAAGCTGTTTCTCAGGTGGTGTTCTTAGTTGTTAGTAATTTCATAACCGTCTGTCAAATACTATCTCGTCAAAACTCAGAACTCGGCTAGGCTATGCCTGATCGTCCAAAATAGTTTTTTCACTTTCATTATGGAGTATAGCGAGTTAACTTTAATAATTAAGGTAGTAGTACATAATGTTTATACTGTTATTTAAATTTTGTAACAATTTTGTGCTGTTCAAAAGATTTCTAAAGGATATTTTAATAAAATTTTTGTCTCATCATTTTGTCAACCGGACAGGTTTCAATTTCAAATTCGATTAAACAATACTTGTTATTTCGTTACTCTTAGTAACCCATAATTTTTTATATACCTTTTTATTGGTTCTGCTATTTACTTTTTAGTATATAGGCGGTTTGTAATTATTATAAATTTATTTTTGATTTACAGAAAAATAATTCTTTTTCATGTTGGTTTCTTTCCCCATTTGATTTACATAATAGGTTTCTGTTTATTTTCTTATAACTTTGGATATAAGTCTTTAATATTATTATTAACTTTACATGAATTTATATATTATTTATTAATCTCTTATAGTATTCCTACACTGCACAACTTCCTTCTGCCATTTTCCTCATACAGTATTATTTTAATTTATATTATCATCTGATATTTAAATCTTTTGTTTTTAAAAAACCCTGGGTTATCTTATACAATAACACAATTATTTTATAAAAATATAAAATTAACATAGGTATTAAATTTTGTTGCCTACACAATATAAATACTACAATAACTAAACAAAATACATAATTAGTTAGTAGCATCATAGTCTACTATTATAGTTGATAATTCTCACATATACAGCACAATTCTGTAAGAAGTTCCCTTCACCTTCACTTATTACCTCATTGGGTACACTATAACTCACTTGTCACTGTATATCACTTTAATATTGTTTATAATGTTTAGTGATACAACTTAATTTTTAGCTAGTTATAGTTTACCCATTTCAGACCTTTATGGTAGTACAAGAGTTATCAGTTATTGGGACTGGGTTATGTACCGTTACATAAAGCCCCCCCCCCCCACTAGAACAAATTTATTTTTGTTTTACTGGTTTACTAAAATAAATTGTTGATTGTTTCAATTCTCCTAATATTCCTGGTTTTATTCTTCATAATATCTTCCTTCATTTCAAACTGGTTATACACTGACTGGTGGTAATGGCTGTTTTCTTACTCAACTCTCTCTCTCTCTTGGAGGCAAATTCATTAATGATTTATTTCTCTGGGTAGTAGTACTTCCACATTTTTCTTGATAAGGACTGGTCACACTAATCATATTAAACTTGTTTTAACACTCATTTCTATTTACTTCTATAAATTTGCTGTATCAATTAAGCTTCGGTCTGCTATCTTCCTTCCATTTTCTTCATCTATACTTCTGGAATCTAATATCAATCTATACAGCTATTTTATCATTATCCCTAAAATACTCAATTCCCCTAACATTTTTCCCTATCCTGTGCGGTGGTACCAGTCGGGTGGCCACTTTTGGGTCCATAACTCCGCTGTCCATCCTTACACCTTCTGAGACCAGGGGAACCTCATCCCTGCTCAGGAAAATTATTGCCGGAACATTTCTACGGTCAATACATTAAAATAAAAAGATTATAATTAGTAGTCAATTAGCGACTAGTATTAAACACTTTTGGGATTCTTCATACTGTAGCTGTTTGTATTTATTTATATATTTCTTCTTCTTCTTGATTCCTTCTTCTTTTCCATTAACTAATAGCATATAACATTATTGATAGGCAATATTTTAAAATCCTTTTAACTTCCCTTCTTGTGACAGATGTTCTTTGTATCATTTCTTCCTATATCATTTTCAACTCCAAAAAATTCTAAATCGTAGTTGTATTAATCATTATCATTCTTTAGCTTCATTGTAGTTATTAAATTATTCGTTATTCTTCTTATTTTACCTTCTTATCTTAGCACATTACCATTAATTGTTTTTATTCATTTAATTTTCAATCAGTTCTTTATAAATATTATTTAATCATCTGTTCTCTTTTTCTTGGTGGTTTGTTGTTTGTTAAATCAAATTGTTGCAAAATATATTAAGTAAGTTGTACTTACATACTTTTTGAATTTTGTGTTTTTTTTCTTTCCAATGGGTTGCTGGGTCGGTTTTCAGAAAATCAGTCCCCTTTTTTTTCTGGTTGGTTATTGTTTAGTTTAACCATGGTCCATTAATTCAGGT
Organism: Magicicada septendecula; assembly: GCA_034769895.1. Taxonomy (NCBI): domain Eukaryota; kingdom Metazoa; phylum Arthropoda; class Insecta; order Hemiptera; family Cicadidae; genus Magicicada; species Magicicada septendecula. The sequence continues at coordinate 173,003,554 of CM068367.1, read as the reverse complement.
ACTCCCTTTACTCGGATTACTGGGGTATTCATAATGATTTTGGTATTTGTTAAATACCTCTCTTTCACCTGGCATCGTAACTCAGCTGATACAAAGTCTTCATTGAAGTCACGGTTTTCCGTCATTGTTAGTTCTTTTTTAACTAACAGGTATTGCACCTCCTCTGACATAACATATTTACTCATTTTTAATATCATTCCATTCCCGTTTTCATCTGGATTATTTACCAAATTTTTTAATGATATATTCTGTCTTGATGATATGACTGATATCTTCTGATGCACTTCAATCGTCGACATTTTTAACTGATATTTAAATTTATTCAAGTGTTTTGTTATTATACTATGGTGGTTTACCTTTGATATTTTTATTGAGTTTTGTCTACAATTTCTAACTTTATATAACTCCCTTGGTTTATTAATAGGAGGGTTAAATATATTAATTAATCCGCCCTTCCTCATCTCCATTTCTTCTTTTGTATTGACTATTTTCCTTATTTTCTTGATATTCTCTTCCATGTTCGTACTTATTTTAAAACCTTCAGAAGTGCTGTCTAACGTTTCATCCAAATTATTAAAACCACTGTCCATTTGCTTATTCGTCTCCTCCTTGTATGTATCTGCTTTTTGGATAAGCGTATTAACATTTTCAAACTTCTCTCCGAAAGTTTTCCATATCTCCTTATTGAACTTCTCCATCTTACTCTCAAATTGTTTTAAATTCTCATTATTCTCTTCAAATTTTGCATTCATCTCTTCTCTTTGTCCTTCAACAGTTTCTTTCAGTTCATGGTATTGTTCATTCATGGTTTGTTTGATATTTCCATGAATGGTCTCTATTTTTTCATTTAGTTGTTTGACTAAACTTTCCTGAATGCTATCTATTTTCTCATTGGTCTGTCTATTTTGTTCCTCCTGTTTCTTAAAATTCTCCTTATTTTCCTCCTTGGTTTGCTTTGAGTTTTCCTCCTGTCTCCTAAAATTTTCATCTATTTTGTCAAATTTCTCGCTCAAGGTTTCATTTTGTTTCCTTGAGTTTTCATCATTGGTTTGTTTTAAAGATTCCTCCTGTTTTCTAAATTGTTCAGCCATAAATTTCATCATGTCTTGCCAATTAGGTTCTTCTCTGGCTACTGCTTTGTCTGGTTGGTCCCCTTGGGCATCCTCTTCAACTATTTCCTTTTCCGTGTTCATAATTGCTTCAGTTTCTTCTTTATCACTCATTGGTTGTTCCCTTTCATCGTCCGTAACTATTTCTATCTCTCGTTCCTGTCCACCTTCTTCCTTCTCCTTTTCTTCTACCCTCTTCTTCGATCTGCCTCTGGTATTATGCATTTCTTGTTTTCTCATAACTGCCGACAATAATTAGGTTTTTTCGTATATTAATTTATTAAATATATCAAAATTCTTTTCTAATTACAGCCCTTTTACGTTGAGCGCCAATTTTGTAACGTGGCGGTTATTTAGCGAAACGTCCGTCTTATTCAAGCCCCACTGATGGGTTCGCCAATTCTGTAACGTACCTGCCTTTAGAGGTACTTTCCACGGAGTCTTTGTATGTGGCCTATTGAGTGCTCGTCTTATTTAATTAAGACGCACTGTTGTAAGCGCCAATTCTGTAACGTACCGCCTTTTTTGTGTGTGTGTGACGTCCGTCTTTTTTACAGTCTCAGATCGGTCAGAACACCTCTTAGCAGTCGCCACTTATGAATTATAAAGACTGAGGTTTAAATAAAGTTGGTGGTAATGTTACCCAAACAAAGCAGAAATCGAGTGTGTGTGATTTGGGTTAAGTAGGGAAGTTGTTTAGCCTTCTTTTGAAGAGACAGCAAGTACCGTTTGTTTACCCTCGGATTAGACGATTTCTAAATTTTTCAAATATTTGCCGTGAACCGAATCAGCTGATTTTGACATTAGTCTCCAAATATAGGTTAATCAGACGACACTGTGGCAGAATACGACCTGGTGGATTGTCCTCTTCTTATTTATTCTGAAATCGACTACAACTACCCACTACAATAAAGGAAACACATTTTATTATTCAATATCATTTCTCAATAATATTTATTGATAATATTATCGGTTTTTCTCTTCCGCCAAAATACAAATATTACAATCGATATTTTCATTAACTAGTACATGATATCGACTTCATTGAGTAAACATGGAATTGTCAAAAAAATATGGTTTTGACCAATTTTATCTTGTATTTAAACATCAATCAACATATAATTCTTTTATTTATTTCCCCAGGGTTAAGGGTAAGTTCTTTTTGTTATGAGATGGTCAGAAATGGATAATTATACTACGCTTTACAAATATAGAAAAACTTCAAAAATTTGTTTATTCTCTGAGTACGTAGTTCCGGCTTTGTCCGTAAGAGAGCAGATTGTTTTATTTTTATTAAAACATGTGATTACACTTGGAAAGTTTTGTACTGAACGACAATTTGATTTGAGTTTTCTTTGTTAAATATTAAAAGAACTGTTTATATTACCTCTCTTCTCGAAGTTCTTACTTGTGTGAAGCTGTTTCTCAGGTGGTGTTCTTAGTTGTTAGTAATTTCATAACCGTCTGTCAAATACTATCTCGTCAAAACTCAGAACTCGGCTAGGCTATGCCTGATCGTCCAAAATAGTTTTTTCACTTTCATTATGGAGTATAGCGAGTTAACTTTAATAATTAAGGTAGTAGTACATAATGTTTATACTGTTATTTAAATTTTGTAACAATTTTGTGCTGTTCAAAAGATTTCTAAAGGATATTTTAATAAAATTTTTGTCTCATCATTTTGTCAACCGGACAGGTTTCAATTTCAAATTCGATTAAACAATACTTGTTATTTCGTTACTCTTAGTAACCCATAATTTTTTATATACCTTTTTATTGGTTCTGCTATTTACTTTTTAGTATATAGGCGGTTTGTAATTATTATAAATTTATTTTTGATTTACAGAAAAATAATTCTTTTTCATGTTGGTTTCTTTCCCCATTTGATTTACATAATAGGTTTCTGTTTATTTTCTTATAACTTTGGATATAAGTCTTTAATATTATTATTAACTTTACATGAATTTATATATTATTTATTAATCTCTTATAGTATTCCTACACTGCACAACTTCCTTCTGCCATTTTCCTCATACAGTATTATTTTAATTTATATTATCATCTGATATTTAAATCTTTTGTTTTTAAAAAACCCTGGGTTATCTTATACAATAACACAATTATTTTATAAAAATATAAAATTAACATAGGTATTAAATTTTGTTGCCTACACAATATAAATACTACAATAACTAAACAAAATACATAATTAGTTAGTAGCATCATAGTCTACTATTATAGTTGATAATTCTCACATATACAGCACAATTCTGTAAGAAGTTCCCTTCACCTTCACTTATTACCTCATTGGGTACACTATAACTCACTTGTCACTGTATATCACTTTAATATTGTTTATAATGTTTAGTGATACAACTTAATTTTTAGCTAGTTATAGTTTACCCATTTCAGACCTTTATGGTAGTACAAGAGTTATCAGTTATTGGGACTGGGTTATGTACCGTTACATAAAGCCCCCCCCCCACTAGAACAAATTTATTTTTGTTTTACTGGTTTACTAAAATAAATTGTTGATTGTTTCAATTCTCCTAATATTCCTGGTTTTATTCTTCATAATATCTTCCTTCATTTCAAACTGGTTATACACTGACTGGTGGTAATGGCTGTTTTCTTACTCAACTCTCTCTCTCTCTTGGAGGCAAATTCATTAATGATTTATTTCTCTGGGTAGTAGTACTTCCACATTTTTCTTGATAAGGACTGGTCACACTAATCATATTAAACTTGTTTTAACACTCATTTCTATTTACTTCTATAAATTTGCTGTATCAATTAAGCTTCGGTCTGCTATCTTCCTTCCATTTTCTTCATCTATACTTCTGGAATCTAATATCAATCTATACAGCTATTTTATCATTATCCCTAAAATACTCAATTCCCCTAACATTTTTCCCTATCCTGTGCGGTGGTACCAGTCGGGTGGCCACTTTTGGGTCCATAACTCCGCTGTCCATCCTTACACCTTCTGAGACCAGGGGAACCTCATCCCTGCTCAGGAAAATTATTGCCGGAACATTTCTACGGTCAATACATTAAAATAAAAAGATTATAAGTAGTAGTCAATTAGCGACTAGTATTAAACACTTTTGGGATTCTTCATACTGTAGCTGTTTGTATTTATTTATATATTTCTTCTTCTTCTTGATTCCTTCTTCTTTTCCATTAACTAATAGCATATAACATTATTGATAGGCAATATTTTAAAATCCTTTTAACTTCCCTTCTTGTGACAGATGTTCTTTGTATCATTTCTTCCTATATCATTTTCAACTCCAAAAAATTCTAAATCGTAGTTGTATTAATCATTATCATTCTTTAGCTTCATTGTAGTTATTAAATTATTCGTTATTCTTCTTATTTTACCTTCTTATCTTAGCACATTACCATTAATTGTTTTTATTCATTTAATTTTCAATCAGTTCTTTATAAATATTATTTAATCATCTGTTCTCTTTTTCTTGGTGGTTTGTTGTTTGTTAAATCAAATTGTTGCAAAATATATTAAGTAAGTTGTACTTACATACTTTTTGAATTTTGTGTTTTTTTTCTTTCCAATGGGTTGCTGGGTCGGTTTTCAGAAAATCAGTCCCCTTTTTTTTCTGGTTGGTTATTGTTTAGTTTAACCATGGTCCATTAATTCAGGTACTCCCTTTACTCGGATTACTGGGGTATTCATAATGATTTTGGTATTTGTTAAATACCTCTCTTTCACCTGGCATCGTAACTCAGCTGATACAAAGTCTTCATTGAAGTCACGGTTTTCCGTCATTGTTAGTTCTTTTTTAACTAACAGGTATTGCACCTCCTCTGACATAACATATTTACTCATTTTTAATATCATTCCATTCCCGTTTTCATCTGGATTATTTACCAAATTTTTTAATGATATATTCCGTCTTGATGATATGACTGATATCTTCTGATGCACTTCAATCGTCGACATTTTTAACTGATATTTAAATTTATTCAAGTGTTTTGTTATTATACTATGGTGGTTTACCTTTGATATTTTTATTGAGTTTTGTCTACAATTTCTAACTTTATATAACTCCCTTGGTTTATTAATAGGAGGGTTAAATATATTAATTAATCCGCCCTTCCTCATCTCCATTTCTTCTTTTGTATTGACTATTTTCTTTCTCCATATTTTCCTTATTTTCTTGATATTCTCTTCCATGTTCGTACTTATTTTAAAACCTTCAGAAGTGCTGTCTAACGTTTCATCCAAATTATTAAAACCACTGTCCATTTGCTTATTCGTCTCCTCCTTGTATGTATCTGCTTTTTGGATAAGCGTATTAACATTTTCAAACTTCTCTCCGAAAGTTTTCCATATCTCCTTATTGAACTTCTCCATCTTACTCTCAAATTGTTTTAAATTCTCATTATTCTCTTCAAATTTTGCATTCATCTCTTCTCTTTGTCCTTCAACAGTTTCTTTCAGTTCATGGTATTGTTCATTCATGGTTTGTTTGATATTTCCATGAATGGTCTCTATTTTTTCATTTAGTTGTTTGACTAAACTTTCCTGAATGCTATCTATTTTCTCATTGGTCTGTCTATTTTGTTCCTCCTGTTTCTTAAAATTCTCCTTATTTTCCTCCTTGGTTTGCTTTGAGTTTTCCTCCTGTCTCCTAAAATTTTCATCTATTTTGTCAAATTTCTCGCTCAAGGTTTCATTTTGTTTCCTTGAGTTTTCATCATTGGTTTGTTTTAAAGATTCCTCCTGTTTTCTAAATTGTTCAGCCATAAATTTCATCATGTCTTGCCAATTAGGTTCTTCTCTGGCTACTGCTTTGTCTGGTTGGTCCCCTTGGGCATCCTCTTCAACTATTTCCTTTTCCGTGTTCATAATTGCTTCAGTTTCTTCTTTATCACTCATTGGTTGTTCCCTTTCATCGTCCGTAACTATTTCTATCTCTCGTTCCTGTCCACCTTCTTCCTTCTCCTTTTCTTCTACCCTCTTCTTCGATCTGCCTCTGGTATTATGCATTTCTTGTTTTCTCATAACTGCCGACAATAATTAGGTTTTTTCGTATATTAATTTATTAAATATATCAAAATTCTTTTCTAATTACAGCCCTTTTACGTTGAGCGCCAATTTTGTAACGTGGCGGTTATTTAGCGAAACGTCCGTCTTATTCAAGCCCCACTGATGGGTTCGCCAATTCTGTAACGTACCTGCCTTTAGAGGTACTTTCCACGGAGTCTTTGTATGTGGCCTATTGAGTGCTCGTCTTATTTAATTAAGACGCACTGTTGTAAGCGCCAATTCTGTAACGTACCGCCTTTTTTGTGTGTGTGTGACGTCCGTCTTTTTTACAGTCTCAGATCGGTCAGAACACCTCTTAGCAGTCGCCACTTATGAATTATAAAGACTGAGGTTTAAATAAAGTTGGTGGTAATGTTACCCAAACAAAGCAGAAATCGAGTGTGTGTGATTTGGGTTAAGTAGGGAAGTTGTTTAGCCTTCTTTTGAAGAGACAGCAAGTACCGTTTGTTTACCCTCGGATTAGACGATTTCTAAATTTTTCAAATATTTGCCGTGAACCGAATCAGCTGATTTTGACATTAGTCTCCAAATATAGGTTAATCAGACGACACTGTGGCAGAATACGACCTGGTGGATTGTCCTCTTCTTATTTATTCTGAAATCGACTACAACTACCCACTACAATAAAGGAAACACATTTTATTATTCAATATCATTTCTCAATAATATTTATTGATAATATTATCGGTTTTTCTCTTCCGCCAAAATACAAATATTACAATCGATATTTTCATTAACTAGTACATGATATCGACTTCATTGAGCAAACATGGAATTGTCAAAAAAATATGGTTTTGACCAATTTTATCTTGTATTTAAACATCAATCAACATATAATTCTTTTATTTATTTCCCCAGGGTTAAGGGTAAGTTCTTTTTGTTATGAGATGGTCAGAAATGGATAATTATACTACGCTTTACAAATATAGAAAAACTTCAAAAATTTGTTTATTCTCTGAGTACGTAGTTCCGGCTTTGTCCGTAAGAGAGCAGATTGTTTTATTTTTATTAAAACATGTGATTACACTTGGAAAGTTTTGTACTGAACGACAATTTGATTTGAGTTTTCTTTGTTAAATATTAAAAGAACTGTTTATATTACCTCTCTTCTCGAAGTTCTTACTTGTGTGAAGCTGTTTCTCAGGTGGTGTTCTTAGTTGTTAGTAATTTCATAACCGTCTGTCAAATACTATCTCGTCAAAACTCAGAACTCGGCTAGGCTATGCCTGATCGTCCAAAATAGTTTTTTCACTTTCATTATGGAGTATAGCGAGTTAACTTTAATAATTAAGGTAGTAGTACATAATGTTTATACTGTTATTTAAATTTTGTAACAATTTTGTGCTGTTCAAAAGATTTCTAAAGGATATTTTAATAAAATTTTTGTCTCATCATTTTGTCAACCGGACAGGTTTCAATTTCAAATTCGATTAAACAATACTTGTTATTTCGTTACTCTTAGTAACCCATAATTTTTTATATACCTTTTTATTGGTTCTGCTATTTACTTTTTAGTATATAGGCGGTTTGTAATTATTATAAATTTATTTTTGATTTACAGAAAAATAATTCTTTTTCATGTTGGTTTCTTTCCCCATTTGATTTACATAATAGGTTTCTGTTTATTTTCTTATAACTTTGGATATAAGTCTTTAATATTATTATTAACTTTACATGAATTTATATATTATTTATTAATCTCTTATAGTATTCCTACACTGCACAACTTCCTTCTGCCATTTTCCTCATACAGTATTATTTTAATTTATATTATCATCTGATATTTAAATCTTTTGTTTTTAAAAAACCCTGGGTTATCTTATACAATAACACAATTATTTTATAAAAATATAAAATTAACATAGGTATTAAATTTTGTTGCCTACAAAATATAAATACTACAATAACTAAACAAAATACATAATTAGTTAGTAGCATCATAGTCTACTATTATAGTTGATAATTCTCACATATACAGCACAATTCTGTAAGAAGTTCCCTTCACCTTCACTTATTACCTCATTGGGTACACTATAACTCACTTGTCACTGTATATCACTTTAATATTGTTTATAATGTTTAGTGATACAACTTAATTTTTAGCTAGTTATAGTTTACCCATTTCAGACCTTTATGGTAGTACAAGAGTTATCAGTTATTGGGACTGGGTTATGTACCGTTACATAAAGCCCCCCCCCCACTAGAACAAATTTATTTTTGTTTTACTGGTTTACTAAAATAAATTGTTGATTGTTTCAATTCTCCTAATATTCCTGGTTTTATTCTTCATAATATCTTCCTTCATTTCAAACTGGTTATACACTGACTGGTGGTAATGGCTGTTTTCTTACTCAACTCTCTCTCTCTCTTGGAGGCAAATTCATTAATGATTTATTTCTCTGGGTAGTAGTACTTCCACATTTTTCTTGATAAGGACTGGTCACACTAATCATATTAAACTTGTTTTAACACTCATTTCTATTTACTTCTATAAATTTGCTGTATCAATTAAGCTTCGGTCTGCTATCTTCCTTCCATTTTCTTCATCTATACTTCTGGAATCTAATATCAATCTATACAGCTATTTTATCATTATCCCTAAAATACTCAATTCCCCTAACATTTTTCCCTATCCTGTGCGGTGGTACCAGTCGGGTGGCCACTTTTGGGTCCATAACTCCGCTGTCCATCCTTACACCTTCTGAGACCAGGGGAACCTCATCCCTGCTCAGGAAAATTATTGCCGGAACATTTCTACGGTCAATACATTAAAATAAAAAGATTATAAGTAGTAGTCAATTAGCGACTAGTATTAAACACTTTTGGGATTCTTCATACTGTAGCTGTTTGTATTTATTTATATATTTCTTCTTCTTCTTGATTCCTTCTTCTTTTCCATTAACTAATAGCATATAACATTATTGATAGGCAATATTTTAAAATCCTTTTAACTTCCCTTCTTGTGACAGATGTTCTTTGTATCATTTCTTCCTATATCATTTTCAACTCCAAAAAATTCTAAATCGTAGTTGTATTAATCATTATCATTCTTTAGCTTCATTGTAGTTATTAAATTATTCGTTATTCTTCTTATTTTACCTTCTTATCTTAGCACATTACCATTAATTGTTTTTATTCATTTAATTTTCAATCAGTTCTTTATAAATATTATTTAATCATCTGTTCTCTTTTTCTTGGTGGTTTGTTGTTTGTTAAATCAAATTGTTGCAAAATATATTAAGTAAGTTGTACTTACATACTTTTTGAATTTTGTGTTTTTTTTCTTTCCAATGGGTTGCTGGGTCGGTTTTCAGAAAATCAGTCCCCTTTTTTTTCTGGTTGGTTATTGTTTAGTTTAACCATGGTCCATTAATTCAGGTACTCCCTTTACTCGGATTACTGGGGTATTCATAATGATTTTGGTATTTGTTAAATACCTCTCTTTCACCTGGCATCGTAACTCAGCTGATACAAAGTCTTCATTGAAGTCACGGTTTTCCGTCATTGTTAGTTCTTTTTTAACTAACAGGTATTGCACCTCCTCTGACATAACATATTTACTCATTTTTAATATCATTCCATTCCCGTTTTCATCTGGATTATTTACCAAATTTTTTAATGATATATTCCGTCTTGATGATATGACTGATATCTTCTGATGCACTTCAATCGTCGACATTTTTAACTGATATTTAAATTTATTCAAGTGTTTTGTTATTATACTATGGTGGTTTACCTTTGATATTTTTATTGAGTTTTGTCTACAATTTCTAACTTTATATAACTCCCTTGGTTTATTAATAGGAGGGTTAAATATATTAATTAATCCGCCCTTCCTCATCTCCATTTCTTCTTTTGTATTGACTATTTTCTTTCTCCATATTTTCCTTATTTTCTTGATATTCTCTTCCATGTTCGTACTTATTTTAAAACCTTCAGAAGTGCTGTCTAACGTTTCATCCAAATTATTAAAACCACTGTCCATTTGCTTATTCGTCTCCTCCTTGTATGTATCTGCTTTTTGGATAAGCGTATTAACATTTTCAAACTTCTCTCCGAAAGTTTTCCATATCTCCTTATTGAACTTCTCCATCTTACTCTCAAATTGTTTTAAATTCTCATTATTCTCTTCAAATTTTGCATTCATCTCTTCTCTTTGTCCTTCAACAGTTTCTTTCAGTTCATGGTATTGTTCATTCATGGTTTGTTTGATATTTCCATGAATGGTCTCTATTTTTTCATTTAGTTGTTTGACTAAACTTTCCTGAATGCTATCTATTTTCTCATTGGTCTGTCTATTTTGTTCCTCCTGTTTCTTAAAATTCTCCTTATTTTCCTCCTTGGTTTGCTTTGAGTTTTCCTCCTGTCTCCTAAAATTTTCATCTATTTTGTCAAATTTCTCGCTCAAGGTTTCATTTTGTTTCCTTGAGTTTTCATCATTGGTTTGTTTTAAAGATTCCTCCTGTTTTCTAAATTGTTCAGCCATAAATTTCATCATGTCTTGCCAATTAGGTTCTTCTCTGGCTACTGCTTTGTCTGGTTGGTCCCCTTGGGCATCCTCTTCAACTATTTCCTTTTCCGTGTTCATAATTGCTTCAGTTTCTTCTTTATCACTCATTGGTTGTTCCCTTTCATCGTCCGTAACTATTTCTATCTCTCGTTCCTGTCCACCTTCTTCCTTCTCCTTTTCTTCTACCCTCTTCTTCGATCTGCCTCTGGTATTATGCATTTCTTGTTTTCTCATAACTGCCGACAATAATTAGGTTTTTTCGTATATTAATTTATTAAATATATCAAAATTCTTTTCTAATTACAGCCCTTTTACGTTGAGCGCCAATTTTGTAACGTGGCGGTTATTTAGCGAAACGTCCGTCTTATTCAAGCCCCACTGATGGGTTCGCCAATTCTGTAACGTACCTGCCTTTAGAGGTGCTTTCCACGGAGTCTTTGTATGTGGCCTATTGAGTGCTCGTCTTATTTAATTAAGACGCACTGTTGTAAGCGCCAATTCTGTAACGTACCGCCTTTTTTGTGTGTGTGTGACGTCCGTCTTTTTTACAGTCTCAGATCGGTCAGAACACCTCTTAGCAGTCGCCACTTATGAATTATAAAGACTGAGGTTTAAATAAAGTTGGTGGTAATGTTACCCAAACAAAGCAGAAATCGAGTGTGTGTGATTTGGGTTAAGTAGGGAAGTTGTTTAGCCTTCTTTTGAAGAGACAGCAAGTACCGTTTGTTTACCCTCGGATTAGACGATTTCTAAATTTTTCAAATATTTGCCGTGAACCGAATCAGCTGATTTTGACATTAGTCTCCAAATATAGGTTAATCAGACGACACTGTGGCAGAATACGACCTGGTGGATTGTCCTCTTCTTATTTATTCTGAAATCGACTACAACTACCCACTACAATAAAGGAAACACATTTTATTATTCAATATCATTTCTCAATAATATTTATTGATAATATTATCGGTTTTTCTCTTCCGCCAAAATACAAATATTACAATCGATATTTTCATTAACTAGTACATGATATCGACTTCATTGAGTAAACATGGAATTGTCAAAAAAATATGGTTTTGACCAATTTTATCTTGTATTTAAACATCAATCAACATATAATTCTTTTATTTATTTCCCCAGGGTTAAGGGTAAGTTCTTTTTGTTATGAGATGGTCAGAAATGGATAATTATACTACGCTTTACAAATATAGAAAAACTTCAAAAATTTGTTTATTCTCTGAGTACGTAGTTCCGGCTTTGTCCGTAAGAGAGCAGATTGTTTTATTTTTATTAAAACATGTGATT